>CM019170.2:9873766-10039848 GCA_009739505.2 Apolygus lucorum | reverse complement strand
TTCAAGCATCAGGACCAGGATAGAGGAAAGAGGACGAAAAGATTGGGAAAGGAACGAAAAAACTAGAAGAAAAACGGAAAGATTGAGAAAAAGAGGAAGGATCGGGAATCACACTGACTACAGGGATCGGGAGTCAAGCACATCACAGCGCCGGGAGGGGCCTCCCACCAGTGGGCTTCGAGGGAGCCACCAAGCGTGGAGGGGAGCGTATATAAGGCTGCGCGCCGGCCTCCCCACTTCACTTCCTGCCTGCTCTCTGCTACCATCCCTCAGTTAACAGTTGTAAGACTTCCACAGACATCAACTGCAACTGCCCCCTTTCGTTCTGCAATTTATGCGCAACTTTAAAATTCAACATTGCTCTCTTATACCGAAAACCTCTTTTAAAGCCAAACAGTCGTAGTAGTGATTCCCCTCTCCTGTTTGGTCGACCTCTGCATTCTTCTGACTACCCTTCTGGACAACTGAACACCCTGCATCACACCGGAACCCGCCTCAACGAGTTTCAGCAACGTGAGTGCGAATTGTTTTCCTTATTGGCCAATAATCATAGGTAGGGTTGAGACAGAGACTTATCCGAAATCTACCGTGATAGGCTTACCATTTTTCTGCATAGTTGCCTTTAAGCAGCTAGTCGTAAAACATATTGTTGAGACACTAAAACCATTATCTTATTCTTGTCATACCAACCTCATACTTACCTATTCTTTCGTATAAGATATTATCTGGGATTGAAATAACCAACAACGAATTGCTTCTGTTTAAATTGAGTTTATTTGTACCATTCAAAGTTGTACATTCATATTTTTGTTTTGCATTGCACCTTCGAGTTCATTATATTTCACTGCAACGTATTTTCTTGAGTTCTTTGTCCAAGCAACACCTGAAATTTCTCAAAGTGGTAAATACTGAAATCACAGTAAGAGTAGGTAAGTAACACTACAATATCATACCTTCACCTCTAGGCATTACATAGTTAAATTGCGCCACGTCGCATTGCAATCCTTTTATTCTTTTTTTGAGCAACGTGGTGAAGCCCCTTCAGGGAAGTGCTCCATTTTCAGGTTATACAAGAAACGCCTACCGCATCTGCCGCTTCCGATCTACCGTTGCGCAACGAAGCTAAGTATAAATTCATACCTAACTTTAAGTTGCAACCATTCATTATTCTTGTCATTTCCCCCTCCCTTTTCCCAACACAACGTTATTTGCCGACCCCTTCCGGGTTGGCAGCTTACAAATTGGTGGCAGCGAACGGGATTTTTTACGAGGCAAGCCTCGTAACGAACCCCAAATTTTATTCTGTAACGCTTTAACGTTGTGTAATTGCCTTCAGCAATGCAATTTTAAATTCAAATTTATATACAACAACGCTGACCATTGCACCACAACGCAACCTCATTGCAGGTGTAACGCCAATTTTAAATTCATTTTTATCACATATAACGTTGTCCGTTGCACAAGCAACGCAATTTTAAATTCAATTTCCCTTAAATTCACAAAGCAACTTAAGGTCAGGTACACATTTGGCGGAGCCTTGTGTACGAACAATTTTAGTCAGAAAAACCACTATTGAGCAGGTGATTAGCTGTAGGATAGGTAGGGTGCATCCCATATCCGAAGTTGTACGCCAAAGGAAAAGTGCGCCATTGTCGCCAATTGCGACTATAGTTTTGACTTTTGCATTGCACCATTGTGCGAAATTTCATTTCTTGTTGCACCGTTGTGCCAAATTTAATTGTTTTACGCACCGTTGTGACAAATTTCATTGTTTTACGCACCGTTGTGAAAAGGACGGTAGCATTCCACGAGCCGCACCGTTGTGCAATACGGCTAAAATTTTCCACCTGTTGTTTCAATTGACATTGCGCCGTTGCGCAACGACCAAACCAAGACTGACTAATTTTTAGCTTTGTGTGACGCAAATTATTCTGCACAATGTCGAGTCCAGGGAAGAACCGTTTTGACGACGACCGCTCCACATCTCCTATTACGGTGGGGGCCGATTCCATTGACTCCATGACGCAAACAATGCGAGAGATGACCATATTGCTTAAAAATTATAACCAAGTAACTCGGGGGGGAGATCCAGACGATATTCCTAGATCCCTATTTCTTGAAATTGACCCGTGGGACCCCGACGCAATAGGAGCGCTAAATGTGACCTCGTTTTTTGCGAATTTTGACGCGGTAGCTGTGAACCTTTCCGCGACCCAGAAAATCCGCCTTCTGCGAGCTAAAGCGCGCGGAACAGCCAAACAGTTTCTCATCGACCGTCAAGACAATCTCAACAGCGAACAAGCGTATAGGATCGCCCGAGAGGAAATGTTGATTTGGTTTAGGAAAGAAAACCCTCAGCATGCGGCCGCCTTGCTGTGGACGGTAAAAAGAAATCCGTCGGAAACGCTTCGGCAGTTTGCGGACCGCGTACGGGGCCTCGCGCGTTGTGCGATCATCGAAGAGGGAGCCAACATGGATGCTCACGACAAGAACAGTTGGGTGGATCGTAAAACACTCAGCGCGTTCATTCGAGGTGTCGGGGGGCGGCTGAGCTCTTTTCTTGTTGCAAATAGACCCATATCAATTCGGACTGCATTAAAAAGGGCGGAAGAAATAGAGGAGACGCTCGAAAATCCCGAGGACGTGGAAGAAAAGTGGGACTTGGCCGCGGTCAACGATCGTCGGTGTTATAAATGCGGGAGCCTAGAGCATTTTGCCGCCAAATGCACGCGGCGGGAAACCGACCAAAACAAAGGCCATTCGGAGGACGAGCCTCGGAGGGAGCGTTCCCGCTACCCTTCGGATCGAATTTTCCGGGAAACCGAACGTCGGGACAACCACCGTCCGGAAACTTCGAACCCTAAAACTCTCGAGCCGCCTTCGCCTCGTTTTCCGTGCATGTTTTGCGCCAGTAGACATCACTTTCCGGTTGAGTGTCCGGACAGCCCGCAACGCACTATTTTTTGCGATTTTTGCGGTGTTAGAGAACATCTTGAAGAAGATTGCTTCCGGAAACGAAGGTTGTTGCAGATATCAAGTCCGCCGGCGCGTCATGGGGAGAAACCTAGTGGGGCCAGTGAGATTGCACGTTATAACCCTCCTAAAATTTTAAATTATATCCCCGCGGTAGAGCAACCCATGGTCAGAACCATTAGAATGAAGGTCGGACTGGGTCCTGAGACCCGAAATATGACCATTGATACGGGAGCAGCGTTGTCGGTACTCTCAAGTCCGATAAAGGGAATTCCCCTTCTACCTACCAAAGCAATGGCATGGGGAGCTGACGGGCATTCACTGCCTTTTGCGGGAGAGCAACGAGTGCTTACACAGATTGGGGAGCATAAATTTATGCATACCTTTGCGATTTTCGCTAGACGCGAGGCGTCTTTGGACTTGTTGGGGTTAGACATCTTGCGAAAAATCCCTATCACCTTGACTACCGGACCACGTATGGAATACCAACATGACGGACCATGCGGCGCTAAAATGTCCAAACGAGAAGAATTCGACGAACCATTGACTGTGGGGATGGTTATGGTATCCGAGAGGAGGAAACCAGTTGTGAAAAATGACGAAAGTTGCGCAACTGCAACAATCACAACGTTTCCCAGCACCTCTCCGGGTATCACTGTTGTTCCACCTCCGACAATTTTGGTGAACAAAGTCAAGTGTGACCAACCCAGAACCGTTGTGTACCCAACAACTCAAAAAACTATGACCGCAACCGCACCATGGGAGCAAGCCGTTGCAGACTCCACAACTCCAGCAGTATTGACCAAGACCTCACTATGGGAACATGCCATTGCAGAATCCGCAACTCACACGACTCTGACCACCCCTGTACCCTTCAAACAGGACATTGCAGACCCAGCAACCCCGGCAATGCAAACCACAAATTCACTGACCGATGTTGGAACAACATCGCTGAGACCTGCCGTCGTGGATACTGGAACCCCAGCAATCCTGACCGCAACTCCAGCAACTTTGGCTGCAACCACACCCGTGGAAGTAACCGTTGCTGACCCTGCAACGCCTGAAATGCTGACTACAACGCCCCAAACACTAATATCAGTGGAGCCGACCATTGCTGACCCTGCAACGCCAGCAATGCCAGCAACATTACCTGCAATGTTGCCACCAGCAATGCCACCTAAAATCATCAAAAACACCATAGCCCACTTGCAGACCACATTGAACCCAGAAATTCACCAACCAGTCAGCACTGCAACCACTACTGATGAGTCCTTCAAGGAGGATGTCAACCTGGAGGAATGGGAAACTTCACATCCCATACTAGAACATCCAGAAGAATGGGAACTTATCCTGACAGACCCATGGGACGAACCAAGCCCCGAGTTTGACGAGGTAGTAGTGGAAAAGCAGAGCCACCTTGACATTGAAGACATCGCACCGACCCGAGCAGTTCTAAAGCAATTTGAGGCGTTATTCCGACCACCCTCGGCGGAAAATTGTAGTCTTGGGGTGATCCATCGGATTGAACCAACCCAGGCATCCGTTGGCCCGCTGAAACCGTTCAATCCAGGATCCAGTACCAGCGCACCGGAAGAGCCATCGGACGATGAGGACGAACAGTTCATTGATGCAATGACATTCCCACCACAGGAGCCGTTCACCGTTCCAGTCCCCAGTAAAGAGGAACGGAGCAACGACCACCAACCTGTTAGCAATGTCGAGGCCACCGAAGCGGTTACGCCTACAACCCAGGAACACGAAGTAACTGCTCCACCCTACAAATTGAGGCAGCGAGAACCAGTGAATTATCGCAAGCTACACATGGGAGCAATTACACAAGCTACAACTAACTTACTGACTAATAGGGACGACACTATACCGACTGACTGATTAACATATTCCTTTAGGACTCTTCAAGTCAACCAATTTAATTAGGACTCTTCAAGTCAACCAATTTAATTAGGACTCTTCAAGTCAACCAATTTAATTAGGACTCTTCAAGTCAACCAATTTAATTAGGACTCTTCAAGTCATCGAATTTAACTAGGTCTCTTCAAGATACACAAAACACTTGGACCCATCGGGTCAACTAATATTTCATGCTCTCTGACCCAAACCCGTTAATGATGGCCCAATTGAAATCACATGCACTTTTCCTAGGGCAGGGATGCTTGGCGCAATTCCTTGTATGTTTGCTGGATGGCTCTATGGCAATTGGGTAGAGCGGTAGGCAAGGAAGAACATACAGGAGCTGAAGAGGGCATTGGGCTTGGAAACCGCAGAGCCACTTGCGGCAGGGATTGTCGTTTCCTTACCTCCCACCAATGTCAACCCGCCAATCACTCCAAGTACCTCTTCCCAGTCGCAATCGTCGGAGAGGGGACCAAGAGATGCGAGAGAGACCGTCATTGCCAACAGATCTCCAGTGGCATATACCTCACGAGCCAGGTCCACCACACAGAGTCCAGTACCACGACGCTCACCCACGAGGCCAATCTCACCGTTCCGTGAGTTGCCGTTGCAGCAACGCAGAGGAAGCCGCATTCCGCTACCACCCTCATTTCAGAGTGACAGTGGGGAGGAACGCCCATTGCTGCCGACGCCGGTACGAGAGCCACAGGTCGCAATTGAGGTCGGAACCAACTCACCCCGATCCATTCCCAAGATCGTTTTGAAGAGGTACCAACCGTCGCAGGCGAAACAGCACAAGAAAAAGAGAGCAAGGTGCCCAATATGCAACAGACGATGCACACAGTTGGTGGCCTTCCGGTGTTACGCCTGTAAGGAGTTTTGGGAGAGGTTGAAGAGGGCGCATCGTAAGGGCAACGCATTAGCCACATGCGGCGAGGATCACAGCGCAGACCGGAGACCCGACCTTTGTGCGGGGTGTCGTCGGTACGAGTATGAGGTTGCCCTCAGACGTACATACCCTTCCACACCATTGCCGATACCCAGCATTGTCGTTGACAATGCTGGCTTCCGGAACGACGGGGAATGTGAGCCGCAGCTCACAGGATCTGCTATTCAAGCATCAGGACCAGGATAGAGGAAAGAGGACGAAAAGATTGGGAAAGGAACGAAAAAACTAGAAGAAAAACGGAAAGATTGAGAAAAAGAGGAAGGATCGGGAATCACACTGACTACAGGGATCGGGAGTCAAGCACATCACAGCGCCGGGAGGGGCCTCCCACCAGTGGGCTTCGAGGGAGCCACCAAGCGTGGAGGGGAGCGTATATAAGGCTGCGCGCCGGCCTCCCCACTTCACTTCCTGCCTGCTCTCTGCTACCATCCCTCAGTTAACAGTTGTAAGACTTCCACAGACATCAACTGCAACTGCCCCCTTTCGTTCTGCAATTTATTGCGCAACTTTAAAATTCAACATTGCTCTCTTATACCGAAAACCTCTTTTAAAGCCAAACAGTCGTAGTAGTGATTCCCCTCTCCTGTTTGGTCGACCTCTGCATTCTTCTGACTACCCTTCTGGACAACTGAACACCCTGCATCACACCGGAACCCGCCTCAACGAGTTTCAGCAACGTGAGTGCGAATTGTTTTCCTTATTGGCCAATAATCATAGGTAGGGTTGAGACAGAGACTTATCCGAAATCTACCGTGATAGGCTTACCATTTTTCTGCATAGTTGCCTTTAAGCAGCTAGTCGTAAAACATATTGTTGAGACACTAAAACCATTATCTTATTCTTGTCATACCAACCTCATACTTACCTATTCTTTCGTATAAGATATTATCTGGGATTGAAATAACCAACAACGAATTGCTTCTGTTTAAATTGAGTTTATTTGTACCATTCAAAGTTGTACATTCATATTTTTGTTTTGCATTGCACCTTCGAGTTCATTATATTTCACTGCAACGTATTTTCTTGAGTTCTTTGTCCAAGCAACACCTGAAATTTCTCAAAGTGGTAAATACTGAAATCACAGTAAGAGTACAATATCATACCTTCACCTCTAGGCATTACATAGTTAAATTGCGCCACGTCGCATTGCAATCCTTTTATTCTTTTTTTGAGCAACGTGGTGAAGCCCCTTCAGGGAAGTGCTCCATTTTCAGGTTATACAAGAAACGCCTACCGCATCTGCCGCTTCCGATCTACCGTTGCGCAACGAAGCTAAGTATAAATTCATACCTAACTTTAAGTTGCAACCATTCATTATTCTTGTCATTTCCCCCTCCCTTTTCCCAACACAACGTTATTTGCCGACCCCTTCCGGGTTGGCAGCTTACAGCTGTTACAAGGATTTTACATATGCGCATGCGCTGGTTCTCCATCAATAGCACCTACCACCATCTGTATTCTCCCTTGACCCTCCCTCTCAAATTTCAGTTTCCTGCGTTCAATAGGATTGAAAATGGCTTCGGAGCTCACTCAGCTGATCAGTGATTTGAAGAGTGAAGAAGATCTTCTCGAATGCTGGAGACGCCTGGAAGAGCACTGATCAGCAGAGTGAGCTCCGAAGCCATTTTCAATCCTATTGAACGCAGGAAGCTGAAATTTGAGAGGGAAGGTCAAGGGAGAATGCAGATGGTGGTAGGTGATGATGGAGAACCAGTGATCTATACAGAAGGGTGATCTATACAGAAAATAATAAACCTCTGGGCAATGATTTGCAGCGTTTTCAACAACAAACCATTGGAATCGAGCAAGTAAAAAAAAAAAAAAAAATTGATGGTTTACGATGTCAGTCACTTCTAAGGGTTGAATTTTTCCCCTGGTCCCGTCGGGTCGCCAACTTGAGGTGAAGATTGTGGATGGGGGTTTTGTCATAGGACAATCCCCCATTCCATCTCGATCCGTGTCGGAGGTCTGGCGTACCTTGGAGTCGACTTCATGGGGGTTGCCACCATCAGCCGTGTGGACCTTGGTAGAGCGCTAGCTCGCGTTACCAAGGCTCCATTGAAGCCACATCAGAAGCTGCGCCTCCTCTGCACGTACTTACGGTCAAAGCTGACCTATCGGTTAGTCTTTGGTAGGCTTACAGCGGGGAGGCTGCAGGAATTAGATCGTGAAGTACGCTCAGCTGTGCAATCTTGGCTGAAGTTCTTGGCCCGTGCTGCTCCTGATCTTGATTTCGTCAGGCAGCAGTTAGCATGGTGCGACCGAGCAACACCATCTCTGCTCCAAAACCCAATTCGTCTGACAGTGCAACTTTGCCAACTGCAGTGGGGTGTTCGAGAGGTAGTCGTGGGACAACAGATACCTACCCTGCGCCTGTCGGAGTGGAAATTAGCGCCTGTATCATGTCCTAAAGGCTAGGAAGGTGTCCACGGACTCATGGGGGCTGCAATGTATGTCATGATGCGGTTGCCAAGCAGATAGCAGGTTCTTTGTCATCTAGGGGCTGGAAAGTTGACATGGAGAGATTATACCACATGTCAAGTGACCAAGGTAAGAAGCCCGACATCGTTGCCGTCAAGTCCGACCAGCCTTGCATTATCCTGGATGTCCAAGTCGTCAATGGCAGCTTGGACATGGAACAGACTTGGCGGGCTAAGATAAGAAAGTATTCTCGTAATAACAAATGATTTACAGCAGTCGGAGCTAAAAGGAGTGGCCCCCAACAACATCAGGGTGAAGGCTGCAACATTTCAAAACTTGAGGGTTCAAAACCTTTTTTTTTCTTTTTGAGGGTTCAAACGAATATTTTACCAAGAGGTTGATTTTATCATTTAACGATTCATGCTTTTCCCAACCCACAAGTCTGACTATTCTCTCATATATCTAATATTTTGATTTTCTTAACCATAGCTTTGAAGATTTCTTTGAAAAATCGCTGTTTAACTCATGCTGCACGAATGGACTTTATTTTTCTACGTACTTGCATTGGTCATCAGCTTACAGTCATACGAAGGCAGTAAGTACTATATTACTATCCTCACCCTCTGAGGATGTAACTTCATCTTCTGTTGACGAAGTTTCTTCCGAGATGTCCATCAACTGAAGGAGTTGGAGTTTCTTCATTTTTCCAATCTCAATGTCCCTCGTAAAAAGCTTGGAAAAAGATGATATTATAAAGATATATTTATATAAAAGGTGATATTATAAATCGGAAGTAGGAATTAAATGGAAGTGCGACATGAATATAAAAATTGATGACGACCTTTTGGTCATTATGCTGTTATACAGCCTTCCTGCTTCATTTGGGGGCTTCAGGATTGCTATAGAAGGTAGAGACACACTTCCCAAACCAAATGAACTCAGAATCAAAATTCTAGAAGAGTCTCAGGCTAGGAATCAAGACAAGCGATTACCTACCTCTGAAGGTGCATTCTATAGTTCTAACAAAAAACAATTTTTCAATAAAAACAAAAATAAAAATTTCAACAAAAATGCAGATCACAAGACCAAACAACCATGTGAAGTTTGTCGACACACAAATCATGCTACTGAGGATAGTAGATTTGAATACCAGCATGATTCTACATTTTTAGCTGAAGAATGTCTGGCAGCTACTCCGGCTCTACCGAGATCTGCCATGTGGTGCCTAGATTCAGGGAGTACATCGCATGCTTGTTCTGATGAGAGCAAATTCACATCTTAGGTCGAACATGGTTCAAATCCCCTCTGTTTAGCCTCTGCTGTGCACAAAGCGATCATCAATGGAAAAGGGGTTGTAAAAATCAATATGAATGATAATCATGCTGTGACACTTACCGACACCTTGAATGTGCCATCTTTGACTACAAACTTGTTGTCTGTTGGGAAAATTACCGAAAAGGGCTTCTCGGTGGTCTTCTCATAGAAAGACGCAAAAATTCTGAATAAACACGGAACAATCATTCTTGAAGCCACAAGAATTAATAGTCTGTACTTTGTTTCCCCAGAAGTTGAGTCATCCAACTTTACCTCTCCTTCAATTCAGCAAAAAACGTCACAGCTCCAAATTTGGCACAGTAATATTAACGAACGGGATTTGAAAGCTGCTCAAAGGAATACAACTTTGCATGGACTGCATTTTAACCCTTCTGACTCACTGGGAGATTGTGAAACATGCCTTCTTGGAAAATTGACAAATCTTCCTTATCATATTCGGACTACACCGAAGAATTTAGACTCACTTGAGATCATCCACAGTGATGTAGGACCTATGCTTGTGACATCCCATGGTGAGTGTACATATTTTGTGACCTTTGTGGACGAAGCGAGTCGCTACACTCAAGTATCATTTCTCAAACAGAAAAATGAGGTTATGACCCATTTCATTGAGTACAAAAATCGTGTTGAAAATTTAACGGGTAAAACAGTCAAATTTTTCCAAAGCGATAATGGTGTTGCTGAGTACACAAATCGTGACTTTACAAAATTCTTGACGGAGAATGATATTCAGCATAGACTTTTAGCTCCCAGAACACCACAACAGAACGGCCTTGCAGAGCGGAAAACCCGCACATTATTGACAAAGGCGCGATGTCTTTTGATTGAATCAAAATTGCCTGATTCCTTCTGGGCTGAAGCAATGTTCTGCTCAAATTACCTCGTCAACCGATCACCATCTAGAGCACTCGATGGACATTCTCCTTTTGAAAAATGGTTTGGCCACACACCTACTGTCCATCATTTGAGAATATTTGGCTCTAAAGCATTTTTCTTAGGAAAAGTTCCTTATTTAGATAAGAAACACAAATCGAAATTTGAGGTGAGAGCGAAGCAGGGAATATTTGTTGGCTATTCGGAGCAATCAAAAGCATCTGGGATCCAAAAGATAAACGCGTGATGGTATCCAGAGAAGTAAAAATTATCAATCAGATGTACGGCTCTTCTACACCTGAAGGAACTTCCTCAGATGTTTTCCCTGATACTCAAGATTTGACACATGTGGCATTGCATGAGAAAAACTCTCCATCAGCTAACAGCCTGATTAATTTTTCAATCTCTGTTCCTCCCGAACCAGTTCTGGAACAAAACCAGGATGAGGAATCAACCATCAGCGGTTCTGAAGATGACGAAGACCAATCTCAATATCAATCTTCTTCTGAGGACAACCCAGAGACCAACCATACTTTGCCAAGGCTTCGTAATCGTGACCAACTCCGACCTCCACATTGGCTGAATGATTTTGATTCATCAGCACTTTGTGAAACAGACGCTCTTGCTGGAGAAGATGCAGCAGACTGGTATCATGCCATGAAAGAGGAAATTCGTGCTCATCTATTGAATGACACACGGGCAGTGATTGAGCGTAAAGATGGCATAAATGTTATTGGTTCAAAAATGGTCCTGAAAAACAAATATTCACCATCCGGAGAACTTGAGAGACGCAAAGCATGCCTCGTTGCTAGAGGATTTGCTCAAAGACCGGGTGTTGACTTCACTGAGACCTATGCACCAGTTATGAAGCTGAGTTCAATTCGCCTCCTACTTGCAACTGCAATTGAGCAGGATCTTCACATTGAACAGCTCGAAGTCTCTACAGCATTCCTCAATGGTGACATCCATGATACCATTTACATGCAGCTGCCGATTAACCTGGAGAAATGCTGTGTGATATCCTCCTTGATGATTGCGACAACCCAATTATTTTCAAGCATGCACGTGCCATACTGGATGATTTAAGAAGACCTACCAAAGGATCAAAGATTTGCTGTCTCAAAAAAAGCAGTTTGTGGCCTCAAACAGGCTGGTCGCCAATGGTATGACAAACTCGATTCAGTGTTGCGCCAGGTGAGCTTCGAGCCTTCTTTTGCTGATCCCTGCATCTACATATGCTCGAAAGAGGGAGAACAAGTAATACTGGCTGTTTACGTTGATGACATCCTAGCATCGAAAAACAAGTCGAATCTTACTAACCTCAAAAAGGAGCTAATGTCAAAATTTGACATGCGTGATCCTCGAGATCTACATCATTATCTTGGCATTGGTCTCCCAATCAAGATACATCGATGAAATCCTTGAAAGATTTAATATGACAACCTGAAACCCTGTAAGGACACCAATAGCCCCAGGATTCAAAGTCGAAAAAGTCCTGGAAAATGAACAGAAGGTTGCCTATCCTTATCAACAACTTATTGGTGCTCTCATGTACTTAGCTGTTACCACAAGACCCGACGTCAATATTGCCGTTAGTTTTCTGAGCCAATACAACAATTGTAATGGCAAGACACATTGACTTGCAGCAAAGAGAGTGTTGGGATACCTAAAGAGTACCAAAAACTTGGCTCTGACATTCTCAAAAACTGGAAAGGCACTCTTTGGTTGCGCTGACGCTAGTTGGGATCTGCCTAAGATAAAAAATCATATACCGGCTACTGTTTCATCCATGCTGGCACCCTCATAAGCTGGGAATCTCGCAACCAGCGCACCGTGGCCATCTCTACCCTAGAAGCGGAATACATGTCTCTCACTAAAGCTGCCAAGGAGGCCATGCACCTGCGCCAACTGATCTCAGACATGGGTACTCCTCACAGATCTCTCCAAATCTTCAACGACAATACTGCTGCGCAAGAGCTAACCAAAAATCCTATCATCAGCTCAAGTTCAAATATAAGCATAAAAGAACATTTCATTCGAGAAAAAGTTCAAAATGGAGACAGAGGTACATAATCTACAAGCCATCAGAAAGACTGGAAGCTGATGTGTTCACAAAACCCTTAGCTGGACCCAAATTTGACACGTTCAATATGTTCTATGACTCTCAAAAGTATGACGAGTTAGAGGGATTACTGGGATGAGAAAATACTTCCATGTTCACTTAGCTTCGTCACACGTATACTTCGAGAGACTACTGCCTATCTGCCGTGACTTCAAGGCTTGAGTTACTTACTGTTACTTTTATCCATGTGCTTTATTCCCTCCAATCTTGTGAAAAGTTATTCCTAATAAAACGTCGTTGTTGCCTATTCGTATTGTTAATAATACACTAAATCCTAAAACCATTTTTCCGCTCAAATTTCATAGTAAACCAAACAAATGGGTCACCGTTGGAAATATGAAGTAATTGAGCATATCTTTTAGCAAGAAAAAATTGCCAAAAACCTTTTAAAAAAACATAGTTTGACAAATTTTTGCATTTGAGGTAGAAACAGTATGTCAGTGTACAGATTTTCTGAACCGACCAAGAGCATATCGTATGGAAAATTTAATGCTCTTTCCAACGGTGTAAGCAGATTTGAAAAATGAGGGAATTGATACCACTTTAAAGTTCGAAGACACGAAAATAAAATTCAAAGTGAAAAAAGTGGTATTTTAGTGGAGTAAAAAAATTTGCAAGGAGGGAAAATTTGTAGGAAATTAGTTATAAGAAGTTATAAGTTAGTTATAAGGAGTTATACCTAAGTTAGTTATAAGGAGTTATACGTTATGACTAAGGTGAGTCTAAGCTGAACAGAAGAGGGAGACAAATGGAAGCTGGCGTCCACCGCCTTGACCTTTAGATTTGAACACTTGACTCTCGAGGTAAAATGCTCACTGTAATGGTAAGTAAGTACCTGGAAAGTAACCATCGAGCCAGGAGGTACTGGGCAGATAAGAGTCTCTTTGTGCTCTCCGACGTAGTGTTCGAGGACTCGCGACAGAAAAACGCACTTTCGACAGTCCAAACACCTCATGAGTTTGCCGACGCCGGGGCGACGCGGGTCGGTGGCGTCGGAGGCGCAGAAGTGACTGCCGCCGACGTCGTCAGTCGAGCAGACGTGGTCTTTGGTGAGCGGCAGCACAACGATCGGGCCGGTCGAGCGGTGAAACAACACACGGTGCTCCTCGTCGAGACGGAACTTCAAAAACTCACAGCAATAAACTAGAAAAAATAATTTCATAAATTTAAATTTACTTCAAAAATATGTGGGCGCGGGAAACTGAATAGTTCCTACCAATTTCGCCAAGCCTGAGTGCAGCACCTACTTACTTCTCCATGGAGTTTCGTATAGCAACCATGGACATCAGACGAGGACAGTTAGCAGAAGTCAAGAGAGAAGTTATTATTATGAACAGAAGTTCGGATGGTTGTTGATACCTAAGTTTTTGATTGCTAATGATTAAACTAATCTACTCGTTGAAGTCAGTATTGTGTTTGATTACGGAAGACCTTACATCAGAAGTGGGATTTGATCTCAAGAGCTTCACAACAGACAAATGCAGCTATTTCTTCCATCAAGTTCGATGAAAAGGTATGAGGAAAACCATTACAATCGTGAATTATTTCAAGATGAGTCTCAACCCCAAAATATTGGATCTTGGGAAGAATCCGCTCGTAAACAGATGTGTTTATTGCAAGCAGTTTTCGATGAGGAACCCCCCTCCCGTCCATGTTCTGTGTCGCCCATCTACCTGCGAGCCTCGCACGTACGCACGCGCCCACAAATAAATATTTTTTGCTGCCTGCAGAAGACTCTGATAATACTTTTCTTCTTCTGTCTTCTCTCGGGATAACAAACTTTTTCTCGCAAATTATTAAGACACTTGTCACCAGATGGTGATAAGATACAATATAGGGTGACAAGACTGGAACGGAGGAGGGAGGAAAAGTGAGGAAGAGGGACACAGTCCGAAAAAGGTCTGGCCCAGTATCGGTTCGGTTGAGTTATCCCTTTAAAAGAAACCTACAAATTCGTTCGGATTATCGGTGAGTGATTTAATTATTATCTATTTCGGCATTTAAGGTTTGGACATTAATTAGGTTATCTCGGATCCCAAGTTCGGTATAATATTCCTTCCATAATAATATAAAGTGTTCAGGTGCATAATACCTCCAAAGGTGAGAGCCAATCTCGAATGCACCTGTTATCACACTCTATTATTTCGGTTCGGCATAAACCTCCAAAGGTAAAGCAATATCAATTTATATTGTAGAAGGAATAATCGGTTTTAATCAGGTGAGGTTGATAGTGACTATTGGTGAAGGAGGTAGAGTAAGTTTTGCGAATCTACGAAAACTTAGAATTATATTTCAGACATAACCCAAATCAGGTACAACTGATACAGAAGCTTCCACAATACTTGGTGCTTCAACTATACCTACTATCAGGAAATAAATGAGGTCGATGTAATTTGGCAATTCGGAGTTCTCACTCACTACCTGTATGAGGAAATTTACCTTGACCAAGTCCACAGAGTTCACACGTGTTTTGCCATTTGCGAGAGTAACACCGGAAGCAGCAGATGTGGCAGTTGGAGCACACGTAGAATGATGAAATCTGCGATCTGTCACAAAGGGAACACTCGTACGTATATTCCATTTCCTGAACTGTAAAACCCTCAATTAACCTCTGAAACTATGAGATATCTAAACAAAACACCACTCTTTCATCTTCAAAATGAACACATCAACCATCATGTAACCATGGTATAGTGAATGATGATAATATATACGAACTTTAGTTTCCACACTACCTTACTAAAACTTTGTAGGTAGGTATTTGTGGAGAAAATTATAAACGCCTTCCAAGTTGAGAATAATAATTATTCTATAATTATTATAGAATTAGTTGGCAACAAAATGTTTTGTATTGACGATAAGAAATTTCTGTCGATGGTTAGATTAAATAGAAATTTTCACACCAACCAATTCTATACTATTTTGTATTTACTGATAGTTTGGAAGATATTTTTGATTTGAAACATGATTACTGGGCACTACCTCTGTTGATAACATGAAATTTGATTTTCATGATCATGTCGGTGGTTTCATTGAATCGAATTAGGTGTAATATAGAATTAGAGGGTGTAAAAATTCCTTGTATGATTATAAATACTCGTATTGAGGATACCTCTGGTTAACTCCCCATAATTATATGAAACATGATTTTCCGATTATGTAGCTGGTTCCATTCGATAAAGTTGAAAATGGAACATTTCTCCCAAATTGGGTATACCTACAATAATGCAGAGATGGTTGATGAGAAAATTCTCCAATACACATATTATTTTCACAATCATGTTAGTCAAACAAATATAATTCGAATATAACTATTTGGTAGTAGGTCCACTGCTGTGTCGTATGAAGGAGGAAGAGTGAGTGACTATATGTGTGAATCCCCGTACAAAATGTTGGGATTCCAACATACCATCTTTTGATTAGATAGTATCTAATAGTTATTTATCTAATTATACCTAATCGATCTTTGATTAGATAATATCTAATTAATCAAATATTCCATGTATTGCATATTGTATGTAGAATTGTCAAGATCATGATGTGGGTTTGTGATATGGGTATGTGTTCATACTCAAATGAACTGGTTAGTATTGCAACATGAGTCGATAGTGCAATACAAAACAGGAGTAAGAGTAAATAAGTGTTTTAAGTTGTGATCCGGAATACACAGAAAGAATCAAGATCAGTTTAAATTGAGACGAAACTGTATTCTAAAAACATCATTGGAAAAACTGATAACCTTATCTAAACTCTAGGCAACCACCACCCTTCCATGTCCTGGCTCAACTCACAACATCTTTCCTTTCTAAAGGTGCGTCCACATTATGTCGAATCAGGCCGGTCGACATGATTCGACCTGAGTCGATCGACTAAGTCGAACAAGTATGGACGTGCCGCTCGACCTCAGCAACAGGTCGAATGTGGAATCGAACGTGTCGAAACCGATCGCTCTCGAGGCGGTCCAGATCAAAGGGAGTCGACCCGACCCGAATCAAAGTTCGTACTTAGTGAGGACGCGTCGATCGACTTTCAGTCGACATTCAAAGCCTGTTTACACAACTAGTTGCGTTTTTTCTCTCGTATGTAGTGGATTTTTCTGTGATATTTTTGTGAAATCGGAACTTTTCATTCTGAAAAAGTTGCAGAATCCCACGTCGTTCCGGTACTCAAGATTTAATTCGTCAACCTCGTCCAGCAACAAATCTCTCATGAATTCGCGAGCCCTGTACTTTTTTCTTCCCTGAAGGATGCTCGGGCGAACCCAAAACCTCCGAGGGCGTCGAGCACGTTGTTCCCCTGCTGCTACTGCAATAACAATTGCAGCAGAAGCTGCTAAAACCACATCATCATCATCACTCAACATACTTAATGGCACTGAAAATCAACGAAATCACCAATCTTTTCCTCACGCCGGATAATTCGACACTGATCGACAATTCGACACGTACACACTACCGGAGCAATGTGGACATCATGTAGAATCGAACATGTCGAACCGACTTGTCGAATCGAACGTGTCGACTGGTCTGATTCGACATAGTGTAGACGCACCTTTACAAATTTAAAAAAAAACGTAATTCTTTGAGAACAATACAAATGTGGTTTGAAAATATGATTATTATGAACATAATAAAGAGTAGTAAGAGTAAATGAAGGTCATCTGGACCAATGAACAATATTAACAATTGCTGCAAATTTACAAATGTTCAGATGATTGTTATAGGATCACTACTCACACCAAAACAACAACAAAACGAAACAAAAGTTTTAAAACAGAATAGTTAACAAACAAAGAGTACCTATATGAACATTATCCAGGTAGAAATTCGATAACCACTATTAGTCTTCTATCAGTCTCTTAGGCCGGATTACAGCGCGCCCAGATCTGGTGGACACGTTAATTTGTCCCTGTAAATCAAGATTCTCATTTGCAGCGTGAAATGTTGTGAGACCAGGTTTGGGGGATTCAAAACCATGAATCCGCGGTGAGGCAGATTGCTGTGTCTGAGTCAGATGAGATTCCATTCGAGGGTTAATATGAATCCCCAAACCTTTGACCACTCCTGGTGTCCACTCCGCCTGTGGGAATTTTTTGAATAGCACAGGTTGCCTCACTGAGAATGGAGGGCGACTAACGGAATTTTTATTATAATAATGATATGTTATCAGTTGCGCATGCGCGAAAGAGGTTCTCACGAGTCATTCTCTCTTGTGATAAACAATTCTCTATAATATCTCTCTCTTGTTTCTACTAGACAAGATTAGGGTTATAACAATAAGCAACGCCACATCGTTATTTGTATGAACCCTTTATTCTTATTCAACTGTATAATTTTTTGTACATATAATCTGCCATTACCTCTGACGTCGATTTACATACACATTGAATCGCATCTTTGTTGTTCTCTCAACCAGCAACGCCTGGTTCCCTCAATGGTGGTCAATCAGAAAACAAAGAGTACACAAGCAACAACTTCACCAGTAGGGTTAAGCTTAGTTAAATTGCGCAACAACGCTTGCCTTTTCTTCTGTTTTCCTTGCGATCAACGAGGTGAGGGAGTTGCTCGTTTTCAGCTAATGGACGACCTAGATTGCATCTTCGGCCGCTACCATTGCTTCAAGCCAGTTAAGTACCACCTACCTAACCTAGTTTTAAGTTGCGTATTTTCTGTTAATTTTCCAGCAACTCATAGGACACCGTCATTTTCTGGACTCCTTAGGGACTCAGGGGCTTACACCTGGGTACCTGTCTGCCTTGGATAACCTCTTGGATAAATCTAACTTTACCCATGGAAGAAGTATATACTTCTCGTATATACTCGTACTTCGTATATACTTATTCCATGCTTTACCTCTTGCTTAGACTTGGGGAGTCTAAGTTTGGATTGGAAACAAACATCTCGTAGGTGGGAGAGCTGGGGAGGTCACTGATAAGAGGTAGAGTTCAAGGTCAAAAGGTCATAATATTGTGAGCTCTCGCTCTCTGGGCCCTCTTTCCAGTGAGGCGGGAGCTGGGCACCACTAGCCCCCTTCGGTCAGCCTCGTAGGTGACGTCATCAGCTCAGGTGGAAGCAAGACAACCGACGCCGAACGCCACCCCGCGCGTCCCTCCCCCCTCAGCTGGGAGGGACCCAACGGTCTCTCCCCCACTCGACCAGCCGTCCCCACTACCATCTTCAGGCGGGGCGGAGGGGGGAGGACTCCACCTGAGCTCCCCGCCAACGACGGTCACCTCATACCCAGTCCAGCAGCGTTCAAAGTCAGTGACAGAGAGTCCGCCCCATCCTGACTAATCTTCCTCCCGTACCCCCCCCTTGTACCGCCACGATCGCCACGACCCAGAGCTACCGATCGCCACGGAATCTTCAAGCCGCCACACCCATTCAAGGATACCTTCGGGCCTGACAGTGAGTGTTGAACCTTTAAACATAAATAGATTGGCCAATTATTTATGCAACTGTGCTAGAGTAAGAGTAAAAAGACATTAGTAAAGAAACTGATAGTAATTTTGAGAACATTGAATAATTTTGAGAACATTTAGTAATTTGAGAAACATTGAAACGAACCATAACGAATACTTACCTGATTTTTGGATTGATGACCTATGCTTGGAAACTGATAAATGAAATTGGAAATTTGAATGTACTTTGTTAAAACTGGAAATCATACTGTAATTTGTGATACATTTGAAAGCCTTCAGCTCCTATCGCCACACTTGTGGGGAAGTCATTTGCCGTTCCTAACTTCTAATAAACTCCACCTGCTAGTTGTACTTTGTAGTTCTTCTTTTGAGTATACCTGGTTCAGTGAAAGGTTAGAGGAGAGTGCAACGACACCCCTCAATTGGTATTAGGTCCCTTCAGGACCAACGTCAGCCCCTCTGGCAAAAGGACACACTTGTGTACCTGTTTTCTCTTTATTTCGCCCTTCAGGCTTTCAAATCTTGCTGTACGACGATCGCCACGCAGTCGCCGACGTCGCCACGCTTTGTCGCCACAGGTAAATATCATTTGCTACCATTTTAAATTCTAAGTGTTTTTCGATATTTTATTTCAGCTAAATTAACTTCAAATCAAACCCCCCCGAACTCGTGTGCAAACGTTTGGTGCTCGTGTTCGTTGATTTTTATCAACTAACACGACCCCCAAACGCCCATCACCGCTTGTTGGCTTCATTTAAATTCAGCTGCCATCAAGCGTGGGGCCGAAAGGCTTACAAAATTGGTGGCAGCGGTTTGGATTGCAATACCCTCTTGTCTCCCCAACTTGATTCACCGTCAAAGGTGCATAAGGTTGTGGCGACACGCGGGATTGTTGTGAGTTCGCCTCACACGAATCCACACAAAAAAATAGTAGGTCTTGTTTCGCCACGAGTTCTAAAAAATTTAAAAGTAGAGTCTATCGAAAACACGAAAACTGACCAGGTATACAATTGGGTAGGATGTGCATCTGTTTATTGTATTCCTAGGAAAAGTGACGCAACGCAGCCTCCTATTATTTTTGATCGCCATAATCGCCACGAGAAGCTGATTTTCTCACTATACCTAAGTACTACCGACACACAACTGAACACACGCGTACAGATTTCCTTTTGCCTAAGTGGTAGTCCACATAAGTCGACACACTCACCCTAAATACCTCTTCAACCGACACGATGTCTCTAAATTTGTCGGGAGCTAGTGATAGGGGAGAAGGTACACACTCCTCCACCGGCACAGAGGCTGTCGAAATTATGACGCAAACGATGAGGGAGATGAACGTGCTCCTTCAACGTTACAATACAGCGACACACGAGGGTGAGAGAGGGGACATACCGCGCTCGGTATTCCTTGAACTCGAACCATGGGACCCCGACACACCAGGTGCACTCAGTGTAGTTTCATTTTTTGCGAATTTTGATTTAGTGACCGCGGGCCTAACCTCACAGCAACGGTATCGGCTACTTCGCACCAAAGCACGCGGGATTGCCAAACAATTCCTAATCGATCGTGATGACGCAGTTGACGTGGATAACGTTTACGAAACCGTCCGAGACGACATGTTGCGATGGTTCCAGAAAGAAAATCCGCAACATGCCGCAGCACTACTGTGGACGGTTAAACGCAATACGACCGAAACGCTCCGTCAATTCGCCGATCGCGTGCGCGGGATAGCAAGATGTGCCGTCATGGAAGAGGGGACGCGCCTACGCCGCCACGAACGCAACGAATGGGTCGAAAAGAAGACAAAGGACGCCTTCATTCGCGGCGTCGGTAAGAACATGAGTGCCCTACTGATAACCAACCGACCACGAAATATTCAAGATGCACTGAGCAAGGCAGAAGAACTTGAAGAGACACTTGATGATACCACCGACATAGAGGAAAGATGGGACCTCGCGGCCGTCACGAACGACCGTCGATGTTATAGCTGCGGAAGCCACGACCATTTCGCAGCACAATGCCCTCGGAAAGATGACAATACACCACGACACAATCGCCACAAAGAAGAGGACTATCGCCGGGAGAAGCCAAGCGAGCCACGAAATGAGGAGAAGCCAAGCCCGCGCTATCCTTGTATGTTTTGTGCCGACCGCACACATTTCCCCGTGAATTGTCCCTTTAGCCCGCAGAAGACCATTTTTTGCGACTTTTGTGGTATGAGAGAACACCTAGAGGCCGATTGTTACAAGAAGAAGCGTTTACTCCCTGTTTCGCAACCAATAGCGGCCCCCGCACACACGATGGAGATAGCTCGGTACAAAAAACCCGCAGAAGAGGATCACATCCCCGCAGTTGAAGCCCCGATGTCACGCACCCTGAAAATTACCGTAGGTTTGGGCCCCGAGGAAAGAGACATGATTGTCGACACGGGCGCCGCACTTTCGGTTTTATCAACTCCCGTCAAGGGAATAAAATTGTACCCGACACGAGCTGTCCCGTGGGGCGCGGACGGGATGCCCTTGCATTTCTCGGGAGAACAGCATCTGGTAACACGTATCGGTGGGTGCACGTTCGAGCATACTTTTTTGGTGTTCGCACGTAAATGCGCCACACTCGATTTGTTGGGGTTAGATGTGCTGAGAAGAGTACCGATTACCTTCACCACGGGACTGACTATGAAGTACCACACACCGGAAGGGAAAATAAGACCTTTTACGCCCGTCGAGATGCTAGATGAGCCGTACAGTGTGGGTGTGGTGTTGCAGCCGGAGGGGCGGGAAACCGGGTTGCTTGATGATCGTATTCACAATCGCGACACAAGCACACCTCTCCCTAGTACCCTTTCGGCGGCAACAGCCACACTCAACGTCGTAGAACGCGATACCTCTGTTCTCGACACACGTACCGGCGCGACGAGCACACCTACGACCTCCGCTAACAACAGCAGCGGATCCGGTGGAATGAAATTTTGGAGTAGACATTTCCGAGGAGTCACCACACCAATCGACACACCCGCCGATTTGTACGATCATGCGACTCGCCACGAAAAATTGAATTCGGTTCCCGCACCGGACGAGGAGGAACGCGATACGGAAGAAGCCAGACGAGTCCGTTTCGAGATACCGGGAGTAGTACGCGATGAAGAATGCGTCGCCACGCCGCTACCGACCGTCCACCCACGTTCCTGTACGAGTTCCGATACGTTTGACGATTCATCACTTGATCGGTACATCGACGCGGCCGTTGATCGAGCGGTACGGGCCATCGACGAGTCCGCTGCCACAGTAAACCATCTGACCGCCACGACGCCCGATTTATTTGTAAATAGGGTCGTCGACACACCATATCGGCACACCAACGCCACAAATGACAAAGATATCGACACGCCAAATCGGCACACCGACACCATGTTAGATGCGATCATCGGCACACCGACTCGGCATATCATCGCCACACCGGGGGCGGTCATCGCCACACCAGATGTGGTCGTCGCCACACCGAACACGGTCGTCGCCACACCCGATCGACACACGAATACCAGTGTCGCCATGGTCGTCGCCACACCCGATATGGTCGTCGCCACACCAAATGAGCATACCATCGCCACATTCGACACGGTCCTCGCCACACCTGAAAATAAAAATGAAATTAAAATTTCGGAAATTTCAACAACCACCCAGATTGAATCCGCTATTGATCAACATCTTGATATGATATTACGCGAGATGAACCCACCCGAGCGAAAACGCCCAAGAAACGATCCACCAATTGTTCAAAACGATGAAAAAGAGGGCGTGATTACTTCTCTTCAAGAAACGTCGGATGAGGAAGAATGGGGAGAAGTTCCGACCGATCAATGGGATCCGCCTTTACCACAATTTGAGACCGTCCTTGAACAAAAATTACAACATTTAACTGCACCGGACGCTGAGCCAACGAAGGAATTGTTGAATACCTACCGGGACTTGTTTAAGCCACCGACGGGGGCGGGATGCAACCTCAACGTGTCCCACGAGATTATTCTCACCCAACCCACCGTGACTCAACAAAAACCTTACCCCGTTCCTCATGCGCTCCGGGAGGTAGTCGAAACGCAAATTAAGGATATGTTGGAATCAGGGGTGATTAGCCCGTCTACCAGCCCGTGGTGCGCGCCCGTCTTATTAGTAAAAAAGAAGACGCCGCCGGGGGAAAAGCAGCTTTGGAGATTCTGTACCGACTTTCGTCAATTGAACAAGATAACCAAAGGAGACGCTTACCCCCTTCCGCGTTTGCAGGAGACGCTCGCAATGCTCGGACAATGTAAATGGTTCTCAACAATCGATCTCATCGCGGGTTACCATCAGATCCCGGTCCACGCTGATTCCAAGGAGAAAACCGCCTTTTCGGTCCTCGGAAGACATTTCCACTACGAGAAGATGCCCTTCGGGCTCAAAAACGCTCCCGCCACATTTCAGCGCGTAATGAACGACACATTAGACGGAATTCTGGGAAACAATTGTCTTGTATATTTGGATGATGTAATTGTGTTCTCAGCCACACGAGAAGAGCATCTTGAGAAACTCGCACAAGTTTTCGATCGATTGTCCGAGGCTCGACTTCAAGTCAACCTCGCGAAGTGCGAATTCCTCAAAAATGAAGTTCGCTTTTTGGGACATCGAATAACAACAGAAGGGATCCTCACTGAGCCGGAGAAGACGAAAGCGATCAAGGAATTCCCCGTACCAACCTCTGTAGTCAAACTCCAGTCCTTTTTAGGTCTCGCCAGTTTCTACCGACGGTTCATTCCGAACTTTTCGGAAATAGTGGTGCCCTTGACCGAGTTGTTGAAAAAAACCCAGCCTTTTGAGTGGACGACCCGACAACAAAGAGCGTTCGATGACCTCAAAGAAAAGTTGACCAGCGAACCCATACTCGCCTATCCTGACCTGACCAAACCGTTTATCCTCGCAACTGATGCATCCGGCTTCGCCTTGGGAGCCGTCCTCTCGCAAAGCTTTAATGGGGAAGAGAGGCCCGTGGCGTATGCGAGTCGCAAATTAAACCCGGCCGAAACCAGGTACTCGGTCACCGAACGGGAGCTCCTAGCGGTCGTTTGGGCGGTTCGACACTTCCAGGAATATCTCCTCGGACAGACCTTCGAACTCCAAACCGACCATATGGCCCTCACCGCCGCTATGCACCTCCGTGATCCGACTTCGCGCATCGGAAGATGGGTACTCAGATTAGCGGAGTATGACTTCACACCCCGCTACCGACCAGGAACACAAATGGGTCATGCCGACGGATTGAGCCGCGGAGACATAGCTGTAGTTACTCTCGAGTTTCCGCGAGAGCTTATGATCGCCGCTCAAGACCTCGACAATTGGATCCAATCGATCACTTTAGACCGCCACAGAGAGGACTTACGCAAAACCAACGGCGTATGGGAGACACGCGTCCGATACGACGGACAACATGAATGGGTGCCGCTCATTCCCTCCTCACTTCGGGAATGGCTCATCGATAGATGTCACAAAAATGAATGGGCCGGACATCCCGGAGCGGAGGTGACGGAAAAGTTAGTACGGAAACTCGGAACTTGGCCTGGGTTAGCTAAAGACGTTCGCGAAAACATACAACGATGCGAAACGTGTTCACGACGCAACACCCCGCCCGGTCTCCGTAATCCAATCCAGAAACCTTTACTCCCCGAGCGCCCCGGACAAATCGTTGGAATTGATTTTGTCGGACCGATTTCGAGTGGAAAAACCACAAAATATCTGATGACGGTCATAGACCATTTCACCAAATATGCGGAAGCGTATGTCACCACGGACTGCACCGCCACGACAGTAGCACGAAACCTCGCAAGAAAATACATACCCACTCATGGCGTTCCGGAACGGTTGGTCTCGGACCGCGGAACCGCTTTTACGGCCGGATCAACCCGGGCGCTGTGCGATCAGTGGGGTATCAGACAGATTTTCACAACGGCGTATCACCCCGAGAGCAACGGAGTCTGCGAGAGATTTCACCGTACCCTCGCCAATATCATTGCTAAAATCTCAAAAAGAACGAAAGATTGGGAAAACATGTTACCCGTTGCACTCGCGGCTTACCGCGCGACCCCACACAAGAGCACGGGTTTCAACCCGAACTTCTTGACCTTCGGCCGAGAACTCCGGTTGCCGAACGAATCGCTACAAAGCCTGAAACCACGTCCAGACGAATCCACCACACTGAAGAATCTGAGAATAGCCCGAGAAGCCACTCAACAGAGCCTTCATGAAGCGTGGCGAAAACGAAGCGACGCCATCAACAACCGTCGAACGCTACGCTCATTCAAAGGCGGTGACGCCGTGTACCTCAAAGACATGCAAGCGCCCCCAGGGGTTGTTAAGAAATTTTGGAGTCCCTGGAGCGGACCCTGGATAGTCGTGAAAAAGTATTCGGATGTAACGTACGAGATAAGAGACTTACCGGATATCCGCCGCCAGACTGTCCACATCAACCGTTTGAAGCCTGCATTCGAGTTAGGTGTTCCGGACGAAGTCTTCGTTGACCCCGAACGGATCAGACCCGACACGCATGGCGCCACGACATCGACACACCATGAAGAGATGACACCTGAAACAGAAAGAGAAGAGTTTATTGAAGAGTATGGATGGTCGACAACTGCAAAAACCACCACCATAATTCCACCTATCACCAGCCAAAAAGGGAATTCATCGAGGACACCCCAAAACGAGGCATCGACCCGACTAAGTTCCCCTTCGGACACACAAAGGACGGCTGATGCGGATCACCAATTTGATCGCTACGCCGAACAGGAAACGCAAGAAGGAAGTGCTCACCTCGGGAACGAGACGTTGCGGGACGAGATCGATCGCCACGACAATCGCCACGACAATCGCCACACCGACCGCCACAGCGACCGCCACACCGATCGCAACGAAAGTCGCCACGATGAACAACAACCAAGAAGTCCAGTGGAAATCCCAGTAGTCGACTTACCGGAACCATCCACCGTTTCTGAATCTTCCGCAGACGAGTTTGAAGAAGCTGAAGAAAATCCACCACCAAAGAAATCCCATGGAGACGCCAATGAATCGACCTCTCGCTACCCGTTCCGAAAACGAGATGCTTCGATCGATTATCGACAACTCCACTTAGGGAAAAAGACTAACTAACTGACTAATAGGGAGACATGTACGAACATACACACACACATTAGGACATAACACGACACTTGGATCCTTCAGATCACAACATTTCACTTGGATCCTTCAGATCACAACATTTCCCTTGGATCCTTCAGATCACAACATTACACTTGGATCCTTCAGATCAACCAAATCTTATCTCTGCCAGTTGTCCTGAATTATGGCCAGCTAGGAAAATTGAAGTAGATGAAGTACGTAGAATCTTGAAGTCACTTTTCCTAGATCAGGATGTCACAGTAGGGTTTTGTTTCCAATTGTTATAGGCTATGGCACAGCAGCAGGTGGAGGATTGGGTGCTAGAAGGAGGCCCGAAGTCGCCCGACCCGGCAGTGCTCCTCATGAGGAAGCGAGTGGAGACTGCGAAAGAACAGCACAAGAAGCTCCCAGAAGGATTCGTGGAAACCAAGGAACCCGTCGCGGATCCCTTCCCTTCCCTGGAGACCATGACCAACTTCATACGCTTCACCATGTGCGGAGATACACCCACCGTAAGAAGCATCACGGGAAAGGCTGCCCTCCTCTCCGCTCTGGAGATTGCCAAGTGGATCCCCACCTACCAGAGGATCGCCCAGGAGAGGGACCTCTTGTTGAAGCGCCAGAAGGTCTGGCTGGAGGAACGCCAGCTGCTGACCCTCGATCGCAACACCGCCTGGGAGAAAGTGGAGCGAGTCCAAGCACAGGTGGTTGCTGAGCCACCTGCGGCAAGGACAGCAGCTCCTGAGGCGACCCCGCAGGCGCCCGCAGAGGCACCTGCGGCGAGGTCTGCGGAGCCTGTGGGGGATTTGGCCCCCTCCACAGACCAACCACCATCACCATCACCGGTCTTCAGTCCGTTATCTCTCCCACCGCCTGAGAGAAACGTCTCCCCCAGAGCATCGCCGTTCGCATCGCTGCCGACATCCCCAGCCCTTCCATCGAGATCCAGCAGCCGGACCGGCATCTTTGCTCCTTCGGACTCGTCAGCTGCGGGTTCACCACCACCTGAACCCCAGCCCACAACATCTCGGGCAGCACCCAATAGCGGCAAGCGCAGGACCACACCATCCACACTCCCGCGCATCATGCTTAAAATCAGCCGGAAGCCCAGACCAACCTGCCCCGTCTGCACCAAGACAGTCGCCAAGCTCTTCAGTTTCCGCTGTCCAGCCTGCAAAGAATTCTGGCAGCGGCTGAAGAGCTACCACCGACGCGGCCAACCTCTTCCGACCTGCCGCCAAGACCACCAGCAGCGCCGACGACCTGCCAGCTGCCGAGGATGCCGCAGACGTGCCTACGAGCTGGCCATCAAGAAGGCGCACCCTTCCGCACCCCTGGAAATCCCCAGTGTCATCTCCGACGACGCTGGCTCCCAGGGAGGCGGGGGGTGTGAGCTCTCGCTCTCTGGGCCCTCTTTCCAGTGAGGCGGGAGCTGGGCACCACTAGCCCCCTTCGGTCAGCCTCGTAGGTGACGTCATCAGCTCAGGTGGAAGCAAGACAACCGACGCCGAACGCCACCCCGCGCGTCCCTCCCCCCTCAGCTGGGAGGGACCCAACGGTCTCTCCCCCACTCGACCAGCCGTCCCCACTACCATCTTCAGGCGGGGCGGAGGGGGGAGGACTCCACCTGAGCTCCCCGCCAACGACGGTCACCTCATACCCAGTCCAGCAGCGTTCAAAGTCAGTGACAGAGAGTCCGCCCCATCCTGACTAATCTTCCTCCCGTACCCCCCCCCCCCCCTTGTACCGCCACGATCGCCACGACCCAGAGCTACCGATCGCCACGGAATCTTCAAGCCGCCACACCCATTCAAGGATACCTTCGGGCCCGACAGTGAGTGTTGAACCTTTAAACATAAATAGATTGGCCAATTATTTATGCAACTGTGCTAGAGTAAGAGTAAAAAGACATTAGTAAAGAAACTGAAAGTAATTTTGAGAACATTGAATAATTTTGAGAACATTTAGTAATTTGAGAAACATTGAAACGAACCATAACGAATACTTACCTGATTTTTGGATTGATGACCTATGCTTGGAAACTGATAAATGAAATTGGAAATTTGAATGTACTTTGTTAAAACTGGAAATCATACTGTAATTTGTGATACATTTGAAAGCCTTCAGCTCCTATCGCCACACTTGTGGGGAAGTCATTTGCCGTTCCTAACTTCTAATAAACTCCACCTGCTAGTTGTACTTTGTAGTTCTTCTTTTGAGTATACCTGGTTCAGTGAAAGGTTAGAGGAGAGTGCAACGACACCCCTCAATTGGTATTAGGTCCCTTCAGGACCAACGTCAGCCCCTCTGGCAAAAGGACACACTTGTGTACCTGTTTTCTCTTTATTTCGCCCTTCAGGCTTTCAAATCTTGCTGTACGACGATCGCCACGCAGTCGCCGACGTCGCCACGCTTTGTCGCCACAGGTAAATATCATTTGCTACCATTTTAAATTCTAAGTGTTTTTCGATATTTTATTTCAGCTAAATTAACTTCAAATCAAACCCCCCCGAACTCGTGTGCAAACGTTTGGTGCTCGTGTTCGTTGATTTTTATCAACTAACACGACCCCCAAACGCCCATCACCGCTTGTTGGCTTCATTTAAATTCAGCTGCCATCAAGCGTGGGGCCGAAAGGCTTACAATATTAATTAGGTATTCACGGAGTACCGGAAACAAGTTATGTGTGAGTATGAGACAAGTTAAGTATGGGTATACTTATGTGCCAGAATGCCAATTTTCTCTCTACTTCTGTGGTCACTTCTGATGGGGTCAGGATGAAATCAATGCGCATTGTTGAGCTTGCAAAAATAGTGTCCCGTTTCGATCCCAATTCAGCTGACGTCATGAACCGATCACGGAACTCAGCTGATGATACAGACAGATTTCCTGCAATAATTCATTTATTTGGAAATAATTTACACTCATTACATTGACTTGATAATTGGTTCATATTTAGAACGTTCCTCGGTAAGACTACAATTTCTTGTGTTGTAGTAAATGTGGCCACTGATCAGAGGAATCATTATGCGCAAGAATCAACAATCAACGAATACAGAGATTTCCTACCTTCGGCAGTGAGGAAGGAAACGTTGGATGTAAGTGAGAAGGTATAAGTATTAATCTCTTGCCGTAGACTCGTAATTTCTACCGCTGGGTGCCTTGCTTTCTGCGATCTTTCCAAGAAAACTGTCTTTTCTGCCTCACGCGTCAGTTTGGCGATTCAATTTTCTCGTGTGTCGCATTTAAACCTGTAGAACACCTGAAGCGAAAGTATTTCACCCCCCTATTGGCCTCAAGTATGAGACAGACGAGGTGGGACGGAGTTTGTTTACATTACAATGAACGAGTCCTCTCGGCTTCACCTATATAAGACCCGCTTGTCGACAACACATGTTCAGTTGACCCCCCTTCCACCGTATCGCTAGTACCGGACGTATTTTTTTGGCTAAGAGTGAAAATTTCGGTGTAATTTACGTTTGAGAAGACCCCAGGCTGCATTTTGCCTTCGCTGGACACAAGTAGATACTCAACTCTTCCTATCATAGTAAGTCGTCTGTGGTACCTCACTACCGAAGGTAGAAATGCTTTAAATTCGTGCAACTGATCAAAACGCTGCAAATTATTACACAGAGGTTTATTATTTTTCTACATAGATCACACGTCTGCAAAGAACACGGCCTTGCCATTGTTACCACCAACCAACTTGAAGAAAAACATCGATCGCATTTCGGTCAGCTAACATTTGAACGGAGATTAGGCCTCTTTTTTTATTCAAACTCGTGTTTCTGATTTATTGTAAGTCCAACCCTTAAATTCTCGTAGAAAACGAACGGTTTGTCCTACAAGGCTCCGCGTGATCTCAAATATTCTATACTATCTTAAATTGATGGATAAAAACAATACCTTTATATCAAAGTATTTTAAGTTAGGGCATTTTCAAAATTTCAAACCGTAGTTTTCAACACTTAGAATACATCAACCAAAATCTTCGGGGCACAACTAGACCCCAAATGGAGCCTACATACCAAATGTCATCAAAATCGGCCAATGCTAAGTGGGGAAAGTGCCGCGTACGGCAAAATTTTAATTCGATTTTAGGATTCTAGGTAGGTAACTTGAAACGTAAACCAACAAATTTTGAGGGGGGTTAAAAAATGTTTTTTCGTGGTCGATTCCAAAGTTTCATTATTGAAAATAATAAACCAAAAGAGGATTTCTTCTTATTTTGCGTTCTAAAGCTTCTTAGATTTGCTTAAGTAGTCCAAAATTTTCATTATTTCAGAGCCATTTTTTCATTAATTTTGAATAACAATAATTAAAATACGAGGTTTTATGCGAAATTTGTGGAAACTCCTTGAGTAGGAATTGGGGAAGGGTATGACAATATTTCTAAATATTAAATATTTTTAATATTTAATTTTAATTTAATTAAATATTTAAAAAAAAGAAAAAAAATAGTATCGGAAACCGATTTCAAACGTCATCCTTTCTAACCAGAATTTTGAATCACACTCAAAATTCTAATAAAAATACATACCTATTTCTTGAGTACTTTCGACCTTCTAAATCGATCGAGATCACGATTAAAGCAGACTGAACAGTAGACTATAAACCTATAGCCAAATAAATGGAAATCCCACTTCAAATAATTTATTTCAAATAAACAAGGAACGATTTGCGTAAGTTGTAGGACGACTACGGGCAAGTGCTTCAATGCACCCACCAATTGGTTTGCACCTACAATGTATTTTCGTTTATTATTTTCAATGATGAACCTTTGGAATCGACGAAGAAAAAAATGTTTATCCCCCTCTCAAAATTTGTTGGTTTACGTTACAAAGTAGATACGTCGAATCCGTAAATTGAATAACAATTCTGCCGTCCGTCCGCCGTACGCGGCACTTTTCCCCGATATCGATGAAATTTGGTATGTGGGCCCCATTTGGGGTCTAGTTGTGCCGCAAAGCTTTTGGTTAATGTCAGTCACTTCTAAGGGTTGAAAAATCAGAGCTGAAATTTTCAAAAAGTCCTAATTAAAAATTCGTGATGTAAAGGTAATGTTTTTTCATCAATTTGAAATAGTATTGAATTTCTAGAATGGAATGATACCTCCCAGAGCTCTGTAAGACAAACTGTTCGCTCCCTACGAGAACGGTTGGACTTACGATAAATCAGAAACACGAGAGTGAATCACAAAAGAGGCCTAATATCCGTTCAGATTTTAACTGACCAAAATGCGATCGTTGTTCTTCGAATAGTACTAACTTTTACGTCCTTAGCAACCAGTAATCAAATTTCCTAATGATGGCACCCACAACTCGAATTGGGTGTGATGTGAATAGTTTATTTCTCCCAAATAAACTTGATTGAGAAGTATGTAGAAGGTAGGTAGAAAAATAATAATAATTAGTGGCAATGGCAAAGCTGTTTTTTGCAGGCGAGTGCTCTGTATAGAAAAATAATAAACCTTTGTGAAATAATTTTCAATGGTTTTTGGAAGAATTTTAATCACGAAATTTCAATTTTTCCAAGCTCGTTCATGGAACGCAGTTACCCACTGGGAGCGGGTAAGTAGGCAAGCGTACTTAATTTCATCACAATCGGATCATTTTGTCTTGTTGTTTTGCCCGGGTAAGAGAACTCGACTTTTTTTACATCTTCCCCAGCGCTGTGGCTCCTACTGATCTACACGCAATGAATGAAAAAAATTCTTATTGCAAAACCAGAAAACCTTCTAAATTAGAGGGATCTTGGTCTAATAGAAACTGAGAAATTGTACATCCATGGAATACAACATATTAGTATGAAAATTATTAATACGGTCTAGAGACTACTTTTTCCTGAAAATTATAATAATTTCGTATGTTTTTGCCCGAAAAATTGGTTTTGTCTCGAACATTCAGACAAAGAAACAAATTGACAAAGGAGGTAGAACCCGTGCATTCAATATTACGGAGGAAACGTGTCAATAGTTTACCTATCTAAAATTAATGCATTTTTTATTACGAAATAAGTCATCAGAAAAGGAAGAGGCTACGCTGAACACCTAGGATAAAATTCAGGATACCGGACTCTCTTCAAGAATTTTGTTCTTTCTCTGATAATCAAGCTGCGTGCGCAGTCTCAAAACTGCAGGGCACGTGCGCTATCGCAATAAAAAAGGTAATTGTGACTTATTTTACTCCAAAGAACAAATTACTTAAAGGCAGAAACTATAGAAGAAACAACTACAAACGAAAAACTTCTGCCAAGTGGGTGTGGCACATAGCTTCCTCGTATCCATAACCCGATTATATAGATGATCCGATGCATAGTAGTTAATCTCAAAACACCAATCTCTAAGTACCTTTTACTACCCTCATAGGGGACCATCTACAACCCAATCCGCGTAATCCCTCAAAATGTCATCGAAATTGGGTAGAAAATGTGGATGTTATGGCTGTTTTTTTTTTTTTTTTTTTTTTGTGAACTCCCCTCAAAGACAAATTGTTTTTTGTGACGGAGGGGGCACGCCATAAAAAAAAAAAAAAATAAAATAAATCAAATATACCTAATGGGAAGGACGCCCAGGACTCACCCGACGCCGGCCCTAGGGATAAGGGAAGATGAGGAAGGTGGGGGTGGGAGAGAAGGATGGAGGGAGGTGACTCTATAAAACGACCACCAGTTCAAATATGAGCCGAGCAGGACACGGGTGGTGATACCAGGGAGTACGCCTACCGAGATGCCCAACTCGCGCAACTCCGTGGCACTTTTCCCGCGCCACACACCGCGCCATGACAAGGATGCAGCCATCACCCTGATGTTGTTGGGTGCCACTCCTTTTAGCTCCGACACTGCTTGCCGTGAATCATTTGTGTCATATTTCCTTATCTTGGCCCGCCAAATCTGCTCCATGTCCAAGCTGCCATTGACAACTTGGACATCCAGGATAATGCAAGATTGGTCGGGCTTGACGGCAACAATGTCGGGCTTCTTACCTTGGTCACTTGACTGAATTTCATCGAAATCAGGTAGAAAATGTGAAAGTTATGGCTGTTATTTATTTTTATTTTATTTTATTTTTCTAACTCCCCTCAAAGACAAAATGTCTTTTTTGACGGAGGGGGCACGCCATAAAATAAAAATAAATAAATAAATAATTAAATAATGGGGAGGACGCCAAGGACTCACCCGACGCCGGCCCTAGGGATGAGGGAAGATGAGGAAGGTGGGGGTGGGAGAGAGGGATGAAGGGAAGTGCCTCTATAGAACGACCACCAGTTCAAATATGAGCCGAGCAGGACACGGGTGGTGATACCACGGAGTACGCCTACTGAGATGCCCAACTCACGCAACTCCGTGGCACTTTTCCCGCACCACACCCCGCGCCATGATAAGGTTGCAGCCATCACCCTGATGTTGTTGGGTGCCACTCCTTTTAGCTCCTGCAATGCGGACATACCGCGTGATCGGCGTCTCCACAGAAGGAATGATTGCAGCTTCATCTGTGCCATGATATGGATACTTGATACATGGACGATGTAGATTTTGATTTTCTTGACTCTTCCATGTTGGTAGATGGAGGAGGCTCCCAGTTCAAAGGGATTGATTGATAATGATTTATTTACAAAACCTGGCAGAGTTTGGCCGTACTCGGCCACTCTTCCACTCAACCAGGAAAAATACAAAATAAGTATACACCTCGTGCATTCATTTGTGCATTATTTAAATTTACATATTTTATATTAATTATTGATTCAAACAATGAAACAATATCGCTTCTGTGTTGTTGCTAAATCAAATTATTAGCTAAATTTAACTATAAGAGTAGTGGAATAAGTTTAGATACAAACATCAGTATTTTGAAATAAAATAGTTTTTAAGTGCTTTTTTAAATGAGACTTGGCTGTGGACTTCTTTAATTTCTTGGGGAATTTTATTGTAAAGAATAATGCTCTTACATAAAAAGGACTCATGATACGATTTTGTTTTGCATTGCGGTATGCGATATGAAAATGAACAATTTCTTGTGTTTTTATTATGAATTTGGGAAAACGACAGGTATTTTTCAAACATATAAGCTGGTTGTTTTTTGGTAATTATTACGTTCATATAAGAAAGGATGTTAAACTCTATAGTTTCATCTATTTTCATTATTTCAAGTTGTTTAAATTTGTCATAAACACGATCATCGAAATTTAAATTTAGAATAAACCTAACAGCACAATTAAGGGTTTTTGTAATTTACTTCTGTTAGCATAATTCATGTCGCACATAATAGGTAAACTGTAATTGAAGTGGGGTAAAATAAGAGATTTAGTAAGAGTTTTCTTCAAGTTCAAGGATTTATAAGAGAGTAAATGTTTAAAGCCATATAGCAGGGAGTGTACTTTACTACTTATTGCATTTGTTTGCTCGTTCCATGACAGGTTGTTTTGTAGGATTATTCCAAGACATTTTACTTTTTGCTTATATTCTAACTCTGTCTTGTCGACTTTTATCTTAGGTACACTATAAATAGATATGTTAGATAGAAGTCTCGGATGACCCATGATCATACTCTCGCTCTTACGGGGATTTACAACTAACCCATGGGATTTGAACCAAGCTGTTAATTGTTTTAAATCATTATTTACTAGTTCAACGTTAGTGGCAACTTCTTGGAGTTTTGTTGATTTATACAGGTTAAGATCATCAGCATACATGCTTCTTTTACAGGAAAATACGGCATCACAAATTTTGTTAATATACAGTGCAAATATTAGGCTTGATAGAGTAGTCCCTTGCTGCGTTCCTCTCTTTAAATCTGACCACATCGAGAAATTTCCTTTAGATGTTCGAATACATTGTTTTCTATTCGAAAGGTAGGATTTAAACCAATGTAATACAGGTTTTTTGCATCCAATGTGTTCTAAAATGGCAAGGAATAACGAGTGTTTAACACTGTTGAATGCATGACTTAAGTCAAGGCTGACAAATATTGTAAGTTCACTATTATCTACATTTGTTCTTATGTCACCGGTGACATGAATCATGGCCGTTTGGGTACTATGATTTTTACGATAGCCTGATTGAAAGTGGTCTAAGATATTGTTATCTTCAATAAAAGCAGAAAACTTAGAATATATCACCTTATCGAAAATTTTTGCCAAAACATTGATTAACGTTATTGGTCTAAAATCACTGACATTAGTAGCTGGATGTTTTTTGATCAAAGGTAATACGTATGCATGTTTCCAAGTAGTAGGATAAAGACCTTTTTCGATTGAATAGTTGAAGACATACAGAAGAGAGAGAAACATACAGAAGAGATACAGCCCAAATTCGACAAATTAGAACTATTTTCCCCAACGGAGATAAAAATAGACAATGAATAAATAATTAGTTCTTGCAGGTGAATTGATAACAAGCCATCGACTAAATGAGTAAGAATTTGCGCAATTTTGACAAATTTCAAGCGACCATTTTCAAAAGAAGGTGCTTTCTGTGACAGAAATCCGTTTTCCTACTCTCCGCGGAGGACATTTGATTGTTTGTAGCTTTCGTTTAAGTAACTGTTTAGAACAAAATCAGTTCTCTCCTAACAGGAGAAAAACACGCAGAGGAAGAAGATATACACACGGGAGAGATGCAAAGGAACAGCTGGGAGATCGAGCTGAAGTCGCTTGTTCTGCCCACTCACCAGTCTTTCGTTTACGGATAGGACTTACTGTTTTTCTGTGCATCCTTCAGTTTTGTTCCAATCTTTGAGTTATTGTTGAAACGGAAGGTGGGAAAACTACGCGGAGATTCGAAAAGTGAACGAATTCGAGTGCTTGGCGAGTTGAAGTAAGGACTTTCGATGATCTCTCACCTAAACTTATGGTGGTTACTTTTTTATTCAAAGATACAGGTAAATACAAAACAGTATTTTTGAAGTTACACAATCACCGGGTGAAAACCCACTGGATTAGAATCACAACACTCTCCCTTAATGCTGGGTTTTCAACTCTCGCTTTGACTCTTCAAGCGCAGTCCATTAACACATATTTTGTGCTTCTCTGTTCCTAGATGTTTGGTCATGATGTCCGCAACCATCTTTTGAGTAGAAAGGTATTCGATCTTGATCAAATTGCCTTCGAATGCGTTTCGTACAAAGTGGTAGCGAATGTCAACGTGCTTTGTGCGACGATGGAACATAGGATTAACTACCAACTTTTGAGCTCCTTGGTTATCATTCAGAAGTAGAATAGGACCAGTTTGAGGTATGAACTCCTTCAAAAGTCTTCGAAGATGTATAGCTTCCTTTGTAGATTCACTGAGGGCAATATACTCTGCCTCGGCACTGGACAACGCAACACATCTCTGTTTTCGTGCCTCCCAAGAAACTACTGAACCTCCAATCGTAAAAACAAATCCAGTGAATGACTTTCTGTCCTGGATACTTCCACCCCAGTCGGCATCTACGTATCCTTTGAGACTGACATCCGTTTCTCTATTGAAGGTCAATGCAAAAGACTTTGTACTCTTCAAGTACCTCAATACTCTCTTCGCTGCATTCCAATGAGCTTCCCCATATCTGGTGTTAAACTGGCTCAAAAAACTGACAGAATAACAAATGTCAGGTCTGGTTCCCACGGCCAGATACATCAAACTGCCAATCAGTTTCTGATATGGTTTGTCTCGAGCAACTTTCATCTCTTCATCTGTTGGATCTTCTAACTTCTGCTTCATTTCCATCGGAGTGGAAATTGTTCGACAGTCTGTCATGTTAAATGTACTCAAGAGTTTATCTATGTACTCCTCTTGATCAACAATGATACCACTTACTTTTTCTCGAATCCTCATACCTAAACATTTCCGCACAGATTTCAAATCTTTCATCTTAAAATGTTTCATCAGATCCGTTTTCAATTGTAACATAGATTTATCACTGTTATAAAATATCAGAAAATCGTCAACATATAGACCTGCAATTACCATCGACTTGCCAGAAATTTTGTAGTAAACACAACAGTCATTTTTGGATTGTGTGTACCCAATCCTTGCCAATACATTGTTGACTTCCTTATTCCAAGCTCTTGAGGCTTGTTTTAGGCCATAAATTGCCTTATTCAGTTTGCACACCATAATAAGAAGATATTATCTTCTCTCCCTTTTACTTCAAAATTTTCTGGTTGTCGCATATAAACTTCCTCATCTAAAATTCCATTGAGGAATGCAGTTGTGACGTCCATGTGATCAATTTTCATGTTCATCTTCGCAGCCAACGCAAACAGAACTCTCAAGGTCGAATGTCGTATTACAGGTGAAAAGGTTTCGAAATAATCAACACCATATTCCTGGGTGTACCCTTTAGCCACCAACCGTGCTTTGCACTTTGTACTTTGTACGCTTGGAACCATCAATATTTCGTTTAACTGTCAAAACCCACCTGTTTTCGACAACTTTTAAATCCGATGTGGCCTTAACTAGAGTCCACGTTTTATTTTCGATGAGAGAATCATATTCGCTTTTTATAGCTTCTGCCCATAAGAGCAGCCCTGAGAGCGCTTCTTTCACAGATTTCGGTTTATCTCCAGTTTCCATTGGCGAATAGAAAACACAATCTCCGAAGCGTTCCGGTTGTCTCCTCTCACGTAGTGGATATCGTCTTTCTTCCTGATTTTTATTAATTTCAACATTATTTGACTCTCCCTCAATCGAATCTTCTACATTTTGATTAGTTTCCATTATCAGAATTCATTGATTGGTCACTAATATTTCGAGGAACACGAGGATCATAATAAATAGTACCTACTTATTGGGCGATTCTTGACTTTCACTGATTTCTATGTTATTCACTTCAGACTTTATTTCCTTATATTCATTTTCAAGGAATTCAACATCTCTGGCTTTTACAACTTTTCCAGGGTAATTCTTATCGAACAATCGATAACCCTTGGTATTTTCGCAATACCCAATGAAAATCAATTCTCTGGATTTAGCATCCCATTCAGTTCTTTTCCGGTCTGGAACATGCATGAATGCTCTACATCCGAACACTCTCAGATTGCTCAAATCTGTTTTCGTCCAGTCCAAGCTTCTTCAGGAACCTTACCATTCACAGCACATGTTGGGGAACGATTCTTCAAAAATATTGCAGTACTGACAGCTTCACCCCAAAACTTACGAGAAAGTCCAGAATCCAAAAGCATACTTCTAGCCTTTTCAGTCACAGTTCTTATCATCCTTTCAGCAACTCCATTCTGTTCGGGAGTGTAAGGAACAGTCGTCTGGTGTCTGATTCCTTCTGACTTCAAGTATTCCTGAAAAACTTTATTAGTGTATTCAGAACCATTATCTGTCCTCAATTTCTTGACACATTTACCCGTTTCTTTTTCAACAGCTATCTTGAATGCCTTAAATTCCTCAAAGGCGTGATCCTTAGATTTTAGCAAAATTCCAAATTTTTTCTAGTATAGTCATCTACCAGAATCATGAGGTACCTAGCACCAACCCAGGTCGACTCACTCATTGGACCAGGAATGTCTGAGTGGACAAGTTCTAATACATCTGCTGCTCTAGTTCCCTTGATACTTTTGTTGTAAGGCTTTTTAGTTTGTTTGCCTTCCAAGCACCTAACACAAGGCACTTTTTCAGATGGTACTGTAACATTGACTCCTGTAACAAGATTTAGTAACGTTCTCATTCCTCTACGATTTAAATGTCCTAATCTCCTGTGCCATAATTCGTGTGACAACATTAGAGCTGAGGATCTTTGATGAGTTGTATTCATTGAACGATTGTTCAAATTCAAACGATAAACACCTCCAACATTTGACGCAGTTACATCAGCTACTCCTTGGATAGTACATTTTCTGAACATCTTACAACCATCCGCATCAAAAATTACAGTTAAACCTTTTTCTACAAGTCTACTAACTGATATTAAATTCGTAGCGAGACCAGGAACGTAAATCACATTAGTAATAGTTTTCTTTTTCCCATCAGCAACTATATCAACATTTCCAATACTATTACAGTTCAGTTTTTCATTATTGGCTACGCTTACTTCTTGGTCATCACAATTTTTCAATGAATCCAGCCAATCATTTCTCATAGTCATGTGAGAAGTGGCTCCGGAATCAACAAACCAGTCAGAATCATTGAAATGAGAAGAAGTGCCAAGAGCTGCTGCAAACAATAAAGAATCGGAAGTTGAAACATTATTTGCTCGATGATCATTCGATGGTCGTTTCTTCAAATCAGGACATTTGGGCCGAATATGACCTTCTTTGTGGCAGTGATGGCATTTTATGACTTTCTTACTAGTATATTTGAACGACTTTTGAGAATCTTTGCTAGCCAAAGCACTATCAGAAGAACCTGATTCAAACTTTTTGGTATCCTTCTGAAGTAGTTTAGTCTTGACAAACTGTGAACTTACCTCAACATTCGAATTTTCTATGGCCATGATCATTGGATGTGAAGGCAGACCACTGAGCATGATGACACCAACAAATTCATCATCAATTGGAGCATTTATGTCAGCCAATTTCTGTGCAATTGACATGACTTCGGTTACAAATTGTTCCATAGACTGGAAATGGTCCAATTTCATGTTGAACAGGCTTCTCAATAAACTAAGTCTTCGACACAAACCTTTGTCCTCATATGCCTCTCCAAATTTTGCCAAGCCTCTTTTGCAGAATTTGCATTTCGTAGATGCGCAAAAGTACAGGGTAATACACTTAGACAAATTTTTGAAAGGGCAACTTGGTCTCTAATTGGATCTACTACTCCTAATCCAGTAACACAGTCCCAAAGCTGATCATGGATGAGACACATTTTCATTGAGAATTTCCAATCATTGTAATTTTCAATACCTCGAAGTTTATCAGCAGCGAGCAAACCACCACTAGATCTGGATACCGGTAACATTGGAGCTTGATGTGGTCCACTTGAGCCAGGTAATGAAGGAGATTGAGGTATTCTCCCATCAGCCATGGTACAAAATCGGCGAACCTACTACTTTCGTACCTAATCTCAAAACTCTACTACTGTTTTCAACTACTACTCACGAACTCTGGGCCCATAACCAATTGAAACTAAATGAACTAGCAGAGATATATGCCAAGTGTGCAGTAGAAATAATTACAGTTGAAAATAAGTGTGATAGAAAAACTACAAGTTTGAGATTTCGTGAACGACTAACGTTTATTCAAAGATACAGGTAAATACAAAACAGTATCTTTGAAGCAACACAATCATCGGGTGAAAACCCACTGGATTAGAATCACAACAGTTATCAAATTTGAATTGTAAATGACGGAGAAAAAAATTCTAAGGGACTGTTTGTCATCAAAGGTAGTTGCTAATTCTACTTTTCTCTCGACACCCTTGTCAGTATCTATCGAACTTCATGAGCGGAAACTGTAATAATGGCACCGTTGACCAAAGTGGGGCAGTTAAAAAGTTGCGACCGCAAACCATCCTGTTCAATAACCCTCGTCCGGTGGTTTCCTGAAATATGGGGCGCGAGTTAACCGAGAGTTCATTATTTACAACCGCTTCGAATCGTTTAATTTGTAAATAAACGAAATTCCACGGTCACACTTTCCAACCGACTTCATGAAGCGGCTCTCGGTGGCCGAAAAATAATGTTGACTGCTAAAATGTATTTATTAGTTTAATAATTATTTCGTTGACATACGTTTTGGTGAGCTCTGTTCTTTGGGTACCGTGAGACTTCTGAAGTGCATCGGAGTTCCAAATCCAGTTTTAACGACACCTATCGGTAACTATGGGTAACCATGGGATAACGGCACCATGGTGGCTCTCCGTTAGATACCGTAGGATAAGGTTACTTGTAATACTTACCCAAAATCCCGGTGTGCAATTTGTTTTTCTAGAGTGAAGGCGGATGATGTGACCGAACAGGTTTGACGAACTGGGAGGACTTCGAAAAATCATGTGTACTAATTAGTTTAGTAATAATTAATTTATTATCTCTGTTAATATTTGCAGTAGAATCATGCCACTGGTCTAAAAATTTTCATAATTAAATGTACTTTAAAAATTAAATTTGAAAAAAAAATAAAAATAAAAAAAATAAAAATAAAAAAAAAATAAAAAAATAAAAATAAAAAAATTAAAAATTATTAAAATTATTAATTATTATTATTAAAAAATTTTAAAATTTGATTTTTTAAAAACTTTCCCAACCTCCTTCAAATTGAAGTTGATTACATTATTTCCTTCAAACCCCTCTCTTACTTAATTTTGTAAAATGAGTACCTAGTTTCGCTAGTGAAAAGCTCAAAACTCGACCGTGAAAATTTCACATTTTGGAAAAACTGCCTACTTTTGAATTGCTCTCTCCATAAAATCTCCGTTATTCAACCTAAAGCGCTCAAGTTGGTCATCTCTTGAAAGTCTTCTAGAGATCGGCATGTCGCGTAGGCTGTGCGTGGGAAGCAAATTAAACCCTCCCTGTCATCCTCATTGTGAGTTCACAATTAAGACAATCGAGAAAGAGTCTACTTTAATATTCCTGTTTGTTTTAAAAATCCGAATGAGTTTGTTAGGAGACGGATGTTCCTCCAACTATCGCTCGTTGGTGGATGCTATGTAGGAATGAGATGTCCTGAAAACCCTAAGAAAATAAATTGATTGAATCATTGTTCGAATTCTTCCCGTTATACTTCTCTCATCTCAGGATAGGGAAACTACCCAATCATAAAGACACGAAAAAGTTAAGTGACACACCCACTTGAAAATCGTTTTTAAATTTCGAATTTCCTCTCTTTGAAAGCAAACAGAACAAAATGAATTCCGGCATTGATGAAAGAACTCCACAGGAAACTTCTAACGGGAACGTCGAATAAAAAAAATTAAAAAAACGGGTTTCTTCTAATATTCTGATTATAATGACGAAAACTCTTTTAATACGTCATTACCGAAGACATTTCTCGAGTGAAACGGAATTTTCTTTGAAAGATGAACTTGAAGGATTTACTGGAAGTGAATCAGTACAGGGAATTTGAGGAGAAGCGAGGGACCCGAAAATGTTTTTCTCTCTTGCAAACGACTGACGGGAGGAGAAATAAGATCAAATGATCAAATATCCGTTGAATAGGCGAAATTTAATTATAGTTCGGGTCGAAAGGGGGAATTTTTGAAGAGAGGGATATTTGCAAGAAGGGGAGACGTTGTCGAGATAAGTTTTGGAAGAAGATGAATATGGGGGTTTTGTAAAGGGGTTATCCGAATTTATAACTGATTTATTGTTATCAGTTAATTATTGCTAATATACAGGGTGTAAGCGTAACTGGTCTGCCATACGGTACCAGTCGATTCTACAACTAATTTGCAACAAAAAATGTCCTTAGCAATTTTTTTTAAAACCCTTTGTTTTCGAGTTATTTTAACTTTACACTTTTTTTCGTGATTTTGATCTTATGTCATTAAATCGGTCATAACTCCTTTAATTTGCTGTGTAAATTACAATTTGAGGATACCGTTGGAAAGAGCATTAAATTTCCTATCGGATGGACGCCTTAACTTTTTTGTGAGTCAAGGTTTGTGACATGAAAACGTCCTCTAAAAAGAAAATTTTACGTAATTTTGGAAACCTCGCATTTTTTCAATCTTATATTGAACTACGAGAACTCATACTTTTTCAAGATGCAAGAACATTGAAAACTGCGCCAGAATCTCAGCTTTCCAATGGTATAATCAAAACATATTCTACAACCGAATTTAGGGGTGAAATTTGTGTTTGAACGCGGAAAAACCTGCATTAAATGCAAAATTTTTAAAAATTAAATGCAAAATTTTTTTCAACGAAATCAGCGCTGTTTTCGGAGGCCTCGCGGTCTACTGCGGCGCGCGCCCACCCACTGCTATCGTCCGACCCCTCAAATCGACTAGGCGGAGCGCTGATTTCGTTGAAAAAATGCACGTTTTTCCAAGTTTAAACACAAATTTCTCCCCTAATACGGTTGTAGAATATGTTTTGATTGGAAAGCTGAGATTCTGGCGCAGTTTTCACTGCTCTTGCATCTTGAAAAAGTATGGATTCTCGTAGTTCAATTTGAGATTGTAAAATTGCGAGGTTTCCAAAATTACGTAAAATTCTCTTTTTTGAGGACGTTTTCATGTCTCAAACCTTGACTAAGAAAAAGGTTAAGGCATCTATCCGATAGGAAATTTGATGCTCTTTTCAACGGTATCCTCAAATTGTAATTTACACAGCAAATTAAAGGAGTTATGACCGATTTAATGACATAAGATCAAAATCACGAAAATAAAGTTTAAAGTTGAAATAACTCGAAAACGAAGGGTTTAAAAAAAATTGCTAAGAGACATTTTTTGTTGCAAATTAGTTGTAGAATCGACTGGTACCGTATGGCAGACCAGTTAGGCTTACACCCTGTATAGCGCCTGTAATACCCCTCCCCCGTACTGCTTGACTGTGTTCCTGAGATCCCTGTCTTACCGATACACTACATATTATATTGCTAAATAATTCCGAATCGTCAACCGAACTTGTTGATTATTCTGTCGATTCAGATGAAACTGAGGTACGTTGGGTTGGCAATGGTGGCTCTTCTAGTCAGCTGCGTCTCCTGCAATCAGCAGCAAAACGGACATCAGCGAAACTTGGATCAGCAGCAGAACTCAACGAGGGAAGCTCGCGACTTCACCGGCTACAGCGGCACGCCGACCTCCTACGACACCTACGACCCCTCGAGCGGATCCTACCTCAACACGGAGAAATGGGCTCAACCTAACCTCCTCCTCCCCAGTTGTAAGTAAAAATGTTTAACCATTTAACCTCTTCACCAAAATAATTCCGATAGAGGAAATTACACACACCCACTTGGCAGACTTTTTTGTCAACCTTGAAAAGTGAAAACAAATCCTTCCTCTATCTTGGTAGACTCGCAAACAAAATCAAATATTTAAAAATGTATTAAAATTCGATTCAAAATTTTGGATTTTCCGTACAATAAACATCTTAAATACCTGTTATTCAGCAAAAATAGGAAAAAAAAACTTAAATAGGTATAGGTAAATAGGTATTATTCTTAAACTAGCTGAAAAGCCTACTAAAAGCAGGCAAAAACGATTCCTCCGATTCTCCCCACCACCCACTCCCCCCAACTCCTCCCGCCACCGATTCCTCTGACTCTCCCCGCCACCCACTCCCCCCAACTCCTCCCGCCTCCGATTCCTCTGACTATCCTCGCCTCCCACTCCCTCCGACTCCTCCCGACCCCAACTCCTCCCATCTCTGATTCCTCCAACTCTGCCCACTCCCACGGCCCCTCTAACTCCTCCAACTCCTCGCGATCGGCCACGTGCATACGTACATACGTACATACGGTTGGCGTTTTATGTATATAGAAGAGTGTAGGTATTAGGTATAGGGATAGGTTATAGGTATTATTCTTTAAAAAATTCTTGAATAAGTATAGGTAAAAAGGTATTATGTTGTTGGTAGGAGGCAATGTACCATACCACCTTGACAGAATGATGATGATGTTGTTACAGTGAGCGGAGGTTGCGGAAGCGGGAGTCTTGTGAAGCCGATCCTGGCGGGGCTCCTCGGAGCGCTCCTCCTCAAACTTCCGCTCCTCCTCGCGGCGAAACTCCTCTTCCTGAAGCTCGCCATCCCTGCTGGCCTCCTCGCCGCCGCCGCCCCCGTCCTCCTCCCACTCGCCTACATGCTCTTCAACAAGAAGCCGACCTCCTCCACCGGTGGCTCCTCCTCCGACGCCCCCGAGTCCCGCGCCCTCGAGGAGTTCCTCACCTCCTCCGCCTGCCTGGAGAAGGTCGCCTGCTCCATCGGGAGGAGTCAGACCTCCTCCGACACCGTCAAAACCTTTTCCTGGTGAGTACGTTTCACCTCAAGACGACATAAACTTGACAGTGGATACAAATTATAAAACTATATGACTGCATACTTGGAATGGAACATCGATTAGATGTTTTCAAAACACCAATGTTTTTGTTCGATGACTTGATTTTTGGTTTATTATTTTCAATAATGAGCCTTTGGAATCGACCAAGAAAAAAAAAATTTAACACCCCCTCAAAATTTGATGGTTTACGTTTCAAAGTACGTAGAATCCAAAAATCGAATAAAAATTTGGCCGTCCGTCCGCGGCACTTTCCCCACTTAGCATTGATCGATTTTGATGAAATTTGGTATGTAGGCTCCATTTGGGGTCTAGTTGTGCCCCGAAGCTTTTGGTTAATATAGGTCACTTCTAAGGGTTCCAAAATCAATTTTGAAATTTTGAAAACGCCCTAGCTCAAAAAATTTCGATATAAAGGTATTGTTTTTCCCTCAATTTAAGATTCTATAGAATTTTTAGAATTTTTTGAGACCACGCGGAGCTCTGTAGGACAAACCGTTCGCTTCCTACGAAAATTTAAGTGTTTGTTTTGAAATATATATATATATAAATCAAAACACGAGTGTGAATCGCAAAAGAGGCCTAATCTCCGTTCAAATTAGAGCTAATCAAAATGTAATCGATAGTTGGTGATTTTGATTTTTTTTGAATTTTTTTTTTCTTCATATTGGATGGTTGGTGATTTTGTAGACGAGTGATCTATATAGAAAAATAATAAACCATTGTGTAATAATTTGCAGCGTTTTTCTCCTGTACGGAAAATACTTATCTAAAGTAAATTAACTAATTTCTGTACCTACTTTTATGTCATTGAGAGAGATGAGTCAAAATAACGTAGCAACAATAACTAGGTACGTTAACGTCAATTGTTTATTTTGCTTTCGAGTCTACCAAGGTACCTAGTGGAGGCTTTGTTTTCACTTTTCAAGGTTGAAAAAAAAAGTTTCCAAAATCTAAATTTTCACTCGCGTTTTACGTTACAGACCTAAGTGAACAGTTCATCGAAATCGGATAGAAGATGTGGAAGTTATGGCTATTGTAAGGAATTCACTTTTGCGCATGCGCAGCGGCTACTATCAGTCCGGGAGTGATGATTTTCATAGGGGACCGTCTACACGCCAATCCGCACGTCCCTCAAAATTTAATCGAAATCGGACCATAACCGCCATAGGGCGAAATTTGGCCCCGATGGTGCTGCCATCTCTTATTTCAGAATCACACTAAAACATCGTGACATTTAGCCTTAAGACATGGAGTCACCAAATTATTGTCGTGCGTACCTTGTGGTTCAAGTGTTGGACCTCTATATTCGTGAACTAATTATTTTCGGAAAGAGACTTTACGATTCGAACTCTGGGAAAAGAATTAATTTATTAACAAAATTTAATGTACCTTTAATGTACATTTAATGTACCTTTAATGTACCTTTAAATTTTATGTACCTTTAATGTACATTTTATGTACCTTTAATGTACATTTAATGTACCTCGTAACTATGAAATTAACGTCAACGAGATTGGGAATAGCAATGAAGTAGCCACCACATCTATAAAAAGGCGCCTTCTCCTATTCCCTCCTTGACGTTCAAATTCAGCTCCTGCTCGATGTATCTAAAACGCTGCAAATTATTACACAATGGTTTATTATTTTTCTATATAGATCACTCGTCTACAAAATCACCAACCATCCAATATGAAGAAAAAAAAAATTCAAAAAAAATCAAAATCACCAACTATCGATTACATTTTGATTAGCTCTAATTTGAACGGAGATTAGGCCTCTTTTGCGATTCACACTCGTGTTTTGATTTATATATATATATATTTCAAAATAAACACTTAAATTTTCGTTGGAAGCGAACGGTTTGTCCTACAGACCTCCGCGTGGTCTCAAAAAATTCTAAAAATTCTATAGAATCTTAAATTGAAGGAAAAACAACACCTTTATATCGAAATTTTTTGAGTTAGGGCGTTTTCAAAATTTCAAAATTGATTTTGGAACCCTTAGTAGTGACGTACCTCAACCAAAAGCTTCGGGCCACAACTAGACCCCAAATGGAGCCTACATACCAAATTTCATCAAAATCGGTCAATGCTAAGTGGCAAAAGTGCCGCGTACGGCGTACCGCGGACGGACGGCCAAATTTTTATTCGATTTTTGGATTCTACGTAGATTGTAGATTGTACCTGAATCTGCGGATCAGGGTGAGGGGAGCCCAAAAGCACTGAAGCCTGGTGGCTTATTGTGCTTCTCCGCAGATTCTATTGTCTAGTCAAACAGTCTCAGCCCTTTGGTAAGGGCCAGTAGTGGTTTGGCTAGGTTAGTGCAGGGGAATGCCTCCATGGGTGTGGGTGACCCAAAGAGTTAGAACCTGCGGGTTGATAAAGCAATCAAAAATTATGTGGGAGGCCTTTTCTTCAGCCTCACCACATAGCCTGCATAGGGTTGTATCTTGCGTCACCCCAATGCGGTTAAGGTGGTATCGGAGTGGAGTGAAGCCTGTTACCAGACCAACCACTAGCCTGACTTCCCTGCGGCTTAGCCGCAGCAGCTCCTCAGAGGCGCTGGGGTTAGGTTTGGCCACCATGCGCTTACTTAGAGCATGTCCTCCCAGGTTTGACCATCTTCTTGTGGTTTGGCTTGTGACCCACCGATTTATGGTCGCCCTGAAGGAGGATTTGGGAATGCCGACGGCCGGCTCCGGACCAATGAACGGAGTCAGTGAGCCTTTTCTGGCCAGCGCATCAGCATTCTCGTTTCCCATTACCCCACTATGCCCGCCACCCACTCCAGGGAAACCCTGTTGCGTTGTGACAGGGAGCAGAGGTTATGGTAACAATCCCACACTAACTTAGAGTTAATGGTGGAAGCTGCCAAGGCCTTGATCGCAGCCTGGCTGTCCGAGAGAATGCGGATGTGTACACCATTGTGTCCCCTCCGCAGACTCTCCCCAGCGCAGACATCGATTGCAAGTACCTCGGCTTGAAAAACTGAGGCAAACGCTCCCAGAGGAGCCGAGTGGCTCCATCCAGAGTTTGCCCCATAGATTCCAATCCCTGTCCCATTCCCCATTTTGGATCCATCTGTATACCAGAACAGGTCGTTGGAACAGCATTGAAAGACTCGCCGCCCCTCTGTCGTTATGATCGATTTGAAGGGGTGTGTTTCAGCGTAAGTTCTGGGCATAATGTCTGCTACCATGTCAAGCATGGGTTCGCATAGAAGACCCAGGATTTTGGAGTGGCCGTGGATATGTGACTCTCTCCACGTCTTGTTCCATTTCTGCCTCAAGGCCGCCATGGCAGCCTCTCTTTTTATGAAGATATCGAGGGGGGGAGCCCCAGGAGTATCTCCATAGCGGCAGTTGGAGTGCTGTGCATTGCTCCCGTTATAGTGAGGCAGGCCAGCCGCTGAACACAGGTAAGAGTGGAGGAGGCTCCTACCTGTCTAACTTTAGGCCACCATACAACACAGCAATACACCAGAATGGGTCTTACTACCGCAGTATAGATCCAGCGGACCATACTTGGTTTTAGTCCCCAGGTTTTCCCACATGAGCGTTTGGCCCTCATGAGAGCACTTTTGCCACGGTTGGCAATATAATCAAGGTGCTTGCTCCAGGTGAGTTTAGCATCCAGGAAGACGCCTAGATACTTGACCTCTCCTTTGAAGGGCACCCTAGCATGCTAAGTGGCAAAAGTGCCGCGTACGGCGTACGGCGTACGGCGGACGGACGGCCAAATTTTTATTCGATTTTTGGATTCTACGTACCTTGAAACGTAAACCATCATATTTTGAGGGGGTGTTAAAATTTTTTTTTTCTTGGTCGATTCCAAAGGTTCATTATTGAAAATAATAAACCAAAAGGCGCCTCCTTGGCGTTCAAATTCACCTCCAGCTGGGTGTCCCAAATCAAGCGGCTTTCTCCCTCTTTTCACATGGTACTGGAATTCGCTTCGTCGTCCCTCATCTAGGTAATTCCATCACTGATACTCACTTTCATCCTTTTGCCCCGAAAACGAGAAACTGGGCTAATTGAATATTCCCCCGGGACTGAGAAGGAGAAATTCAAATTGAAACTCCCGCCATTACTAACGATCGTGCCGGCGAGTCGAATCGTGTGCTAGTCTTTCAGGTTCTGAGTTGAAAAAAAAAGAGATGAATGGAAATGAAAAGTCGAAAAGGAAAAAAGTCTTTCGTTTTGATTGAAATAAAAGAAAAATCTTACGAGAGGACAAGTGTCGGTCAGTCCGAAACCATTAGCGGGGCCATTTGTTAAAGTTTTAATTCAAAGGGGACGTCGACGGGCGAGTCAATGGAAAGCAGGACGGGGGGCTCCGGAGAGTAGCTGCGGGAGCCGCTGCGGGAAATGTTGGCTCCCAGGGTCCATAAATCATAGTCGGCAGTTCCCCCGCCGATACGCGTACTCGACTTCCCGCCCTGTATGCCGTAGGTAGGTACTGTATGTCGAGGAGCCCAGTGAAGTTCGATTTGTCTTTTGGAAGCGGAGCACGTCCAGCTTTTACTAGGTTCTGCTCTTCCCCTCCTCTTCACTCGTTATGGATTTATTTCCCTCAGCAATTCACTTTCCTCCGCTATTACTTCACCGATGGACTCCAATTCATTCAACTCCGGAGCATTAAATTTCGTTTTTGGTTTATTAATTTCAATAATATGCCTTTAGAATCGAGGAAGAAAAAAAGTTACCCCCCCCCCCCCCCCGTAATAAAGAAAGCCGTAGAATGAGGAATTTCACCATGTCGGAATTTCCTATTTTTGACCCCAAAATCGGATTCAGCACCTCTAAAAACCCCCTATGCCAAACTTTCAGCCCGAACTTCCTAATTTACGAATAAACAAAACAGTGTAGAAAATACGAATGTTTAAAAAAAACCGGGAAAATGACGTCATGCTGGAATAGTTCATTTATGGCCGCTTGAAGCGCTGAGATCGAGAAATCTATAGTCCTCAGATGCAAAATTTCATGAAACAGTAGGTAAGGTTCGAAATCGAAAAACTGAAGAAAAAAATAGAATGAAATAATGAACTCAAAACTGAGCTTTATTCAATTAAGCCTTCAATACATGAATAGGAATGATTTGGAATATCGGTAACTTAATTACTTCTCAACTAATAAACATGTGGTTTAACTATAACAATTGGGCGAACCACTTCATTCTCCCCTCCCAGGATCACAGCACATAGTCCTTCAAGTATGCTGGTTGTCTTATCAGACCGAATGCAGTGTGCTCTGAATATCGTCCAAAAATGGTGCTCTGACCAAGGGCTTCATGTTAACCCAGAAAAGACCACCATTGTTCCCTTCACGAACAGAAGGAAACTATCTCTAAACACCCCCTATCTTCATGAGCAGAGGATTTCGTTCTCCAATGAAGTTAAATATCTGGGGGTTGTGCTAGACCATAAACTCTTGTGGAACAAGCACCTAGAGTATATCCTAAACAAAGGAACACGAGCATTATGGGCTTGTCACAGAATGCTCGGAAAAACATGGGGACTAACGCCTAAAATGACCTTCTGGTCATACAAAGCGATTGTCAGACCCATGGTCACCTATGCCTCAGTTGTATGGTGGCAAAAATCAAACCAGGCTACATCTATGCTCCAGCTAACCAAACTACAAAGGCAAGCATGCCTTGGTATATCTGGAGCAATGAGTACCACCCCTTCAGCAGCACTAGAAGTTCTTCTTGACCTCACCCCTCTACATATCTTTGTTCAGAGGACAGCCTTCCTGGGGGCTATCAGAATGCTGCACTCGGGAAAACTCAAACTCCCCCCTCGTAAAGGGAGCCACCTGGAAATACTGGACCAAGTCCACACCGATCCAGTGGTCAAGTCTGTCCCTGACACTATGTCAGAGAGAATGAACTTTTACCTACCCTTTAGAGTGATCATTAATGATCGTGAATGCTGGAAAAGAGGCACGCCTCAATATGAACCAGGTTCACTTCTGTGGTACACAGATGGGTCTGTGATGAATGGAAAAGCTGGCCTAGGGATCAAAGGCCCAAATTTCAGCCTAACTAAACCCCTAGGAACAACAGCGACCATTTATCAGGCTGAAACCCATGCCATAGAAATATGCGCACGAGAGATCGCCAAAAAACGACTCAAAGGTGCGAGAATTTACATAATGTCTGATAGCCAGGCAGCCCTAAAGGCCATTGCAGCCTACTCAATAACATCAAGGCTAACCTGGGATTGTCTGGACTCCCTGAAGGCTGCGGCTCGGGGCAATAAGTTAACTTTGCTCTGGGTCCCTGGCCATGAAGGAGTAGATGGCAATGAAGAAGCCGATCGACTCGCTAAGCAGGGATCGGAATCCCAATGTTTTGGTCCTGAACCCCTACTCGGGGTTACCAAGAGCTTCATTACTCAACAGGTCCAAAAATGGGAGGATAGCAAGAGAGCTGCGTACTGGCGCAACACTCCAAAGCAGAGGCAAGCCAAGCAGCTAATCACCATCTCCAAAAAAAGAGCAAAAGCTCTGCTGTCGCTAAGGAGGAAGGACCTTCGTACCATTGTGGGTCTCCTGACTGGCCATTGCCCCCTGAGATACCATCTCAACAAGATGGGCAAGGCCAGGACAGTTGAATGTCGGCTCTGCTGCCAAGGAGTCGAAACAGCAGAACACATCCTCTGTGAGTGTCCTGCTGTAGCATCTACCAGATTCCGGCATTTTGGTAAGGGTACTCTTGTCCCGGCCGAAATTGCTCGGGTAACGCCCGAAAAACTTCTTCACTTTGTGAAAGAAGAGGTTTTCGAACGGGCACTTAAGTGAAAAAAGGGAATACGGTCACAATAGATAAAACCTATGGTCTCAGTGACTAAGGGCTTGCCCCGTCCCAGGAAAAAAAAAAAAAAAAAAAAAAATGCTGGTTGTCGTCGTTCTCTGATCGGTCGACTGTAGGGAGTACTTGGATTCTCTTCAGTAGGACCATGACCGACTTGAGGATCATCCAAATCGATAGGAGGATCCCTTGTCGAATATTCGTCTTCTCCTCGACTGGTAGGGCTTGAATGCGGCGGGAATGAGGATGGAGGGCTGGATGGAGTATGTACTGTTTGCAGATGGAAAGAATGCGGATGGTTTGGTGAGATGTCCTCAAGTATTACAGTCCCAAAAACATCCTCTTTCTTCTACCTGCCACTCAAGCCAGGGAAAATGAGACCGAGGGTTGTTGACTACCGACCAATGATGAAGTAGAAGGATTGATTTTCACAGACCGTTCGCGTACTTTGAGGCAGTGGTTCCCAATTCTATACAGGGTGTCGACCAAACTTCAAGGATCGATCGTACATCTAATTTAAGTAAGAAAATCGTAGCATCTTTGTTTTAACCCCTTGTTTTAACCAAGTTTTTTTGATTTCAAATTTTTTTTCGTGTTCTTGAACATGTCACTAAAATCACCAGAAATACCTTAATTTACAGTAAACATTTAAAAATAAGGGCACCGTTAGAAAGGGCGCCAAATTTCCCATTCTCCTACAAAAAATTATTTCCAGTAAAGGATGGTGCTTCTTTCAAATTTTAAAGGTGAATGAAGAGTAAACCTGAAGGGCAAGTGAACTCACAATCGAGATGGACTTCTTTCCTAACAATTGGCAGAGTGGAGGGGCAGAGGGGCCTTCATTATGACTCATTGTGACTCGAGTTGCTCAATGCCCAAATTACGAAGGTCTGAGATATGGAGGCTCGGCCCTTTCTCTAGCCTGACCCACCAGGCTACCTAAGATTTTGGAACAGGTAGTCTTCTATGTTAGGAGGTATACCCTGCGGAAAATCGGCCAGCCGCATTCTTTCTACCTGCGAACAGTAGGCGTATTGGGTCAGAAGCAGGAGGACTTCGTGGTGTGCTCCCGTCAAGGAGGGTCGTATCTCCACGAGGAGCCAAATGTTTGAGTGATACCTACCGTGTCTTCTCGTCCTGAAGGGTGTCTTACCAAAGCATACTCTGGATTGGCTTCCAATAATTCGACTTCATCAACCTGAGGTTCATACTTATTAGTTCTATTATGTCTTTTGAGAAGAACGACCCCAGGTTCACTCAGCCAGGTTGGTAGAGCACGTCCGTAGGTTGATCGTCGATGGTGATAAAACATTCTTTCGTGCAGGGTACAGTTGGTGGCTGTGCACAACAGAGATCGTATTGAGTGTAGAGCTTCTGGTAGGACCTGCTCCCATTGAGTGTTCTTCAGTTTTTTGCTTTTGAGCGCTAGCAATACAGCTTTCCACACCGTGTCGTTGTATTTCTCTACTTGGCCATTGGCTTGAGGGTTATATGGCGTTGAATGACTGGTGGTCGTGCCACGAGAGTGGAGGAATTCGGTAACTTCGTGGGACATGAAGGAAGCACCACGATCCGAGTGTACACAAGCTGGCATTCCGCAGGTGGTAAATAGTTCGGTGAAACATCGTATAACAGTAGACGAACTTATATCTTTGCAGGGGAAGGCAAAAGGAAATCGTGTATATTCATCGACTACAGTAAACATGTAAGGACGTCCTGTGGATGTTGGCAGCGGCCCTTTGAAGTCCACGCTTAACCGTTCGAATGGTTGTGTGGCCTTTATCAGCTTCCCAGGATGCTTCTTGTGGTACTTAGGTTTGATTTCAGCGCAGATGGGACACGCATTCGACATTCTACGTACCTCCTCTAAGGTATAAGGCAGATTACGCCTTCTTATCCAATGAAACATCCGAGTTATGCCTGGGTGGCATAGAGCTTCATGCATTGAGAACAGTGATTCGGTATTCACAGCGCCACAGATTCTCGATAACGTATCTGCAACAATGTTGTCCTTGCCAGGTCTATATACAATATCGAAGCTGAATGCTGAAAGTTCCAAACGCCAGCGCATTATTTCATCATTTTTTATTTTACTCGCATGATTCAATTTAAATATGAACGAAAGAGCCTCTTGATCTGTCACCACCGTGAAATGTCTTCCAATAAGAAAATGCCTCCATTTTCTCAAACATTCGACAATTGCAGAGGCCTCCTTCTCTATCGCTGAATGATTTTTCTCACTCGGCGTTAGTGAACGGGAGAAGAATGCTACTGGACGATTATTTTGTGAAAGAGTTGCTGCTATGGCGAGATCCGAAGCATCCGTCTCAACTTACAAGGGAATGCCTTCTTCTATAGTTGTTACTGCAGAGTCAGATATGTCCTGTTTTAGAGCTTCAAAAGATTCCACTGCTCTTTGGGAAAGGGGAAACGATTTGCACTCCACAAGAGGACGTATTTTTGAAGAAAATTTAGGTATCCACTTGGAGTAATGGGCAAACATTCCCAAGACTCTTTGCAAGGATTTGAAATCCATTGATTAGAAAAAGCAAGAAGGGGGAAAATTAGGTTTCCCCTGTTTTTGTTTGATAACTTTACTCTTAGAAAACACGATTTCGTAGTCCCAATGGGCAACACTGGGAGGAGACGGCGATCCAAACAGCCAATGAGCAAGCGTTCCCGCTCCACGTCCGTTTTCCCGGTTAGTTTTGAAATTAAAAATTTTGACTGTCTCCCAAAAATAACAGGAGACTAATTTTCCGAAATCAGCCCGATTTTCATCTATCCCACACCATTAACTATTCAGGAAAAATGCAAACAGAAATCGGTGAAATTCCTCATTATAGGCTTTATTCCACTTAAAATCCGACGTATAAATGAGAAAGTAAATTTGGGAAATAAGTACGCAACTCATAACTAGGAAACACGAACATGTGATTATAACACCCCCCCTCAAAATTTGATGTTTTGCTCTTCAAGCTACGTAGAATTTGAAAATCGAATACAAAGTTTTCCGGTCGTACGCCGTTCGCGGCACTTTTCTTAGCAACTCTGGACACCTGTGTGAAATGGGCCATAGACGCCCAGCCTTAGATTTAAGGCGCGCCTAGACTGACCCGCAACACTTCATCAAATATTTTCACTATTCCCCGAAATAGAAATGGGTCATTTCAAAATTTGGGGTTATTTTGTCCTCGAACTTTTCCATAAATTATTGTTGAAGTTTTTATGTTTTGGTTTATTATTTTCAATAATGAACCTTTGGAATCGACAAAGAAAAAAAAATTTTTAACACCCCCTCAAAATTTGATGGTTTACGTTTCAAGGTACGTAGAATCCAAAAATCGAATAAAAATTTGGCCGTCCGTCCGCCGTACGCCGTCCGCCGTACGCGGCACTTTTGCCACTTAGAATTGACCGATTTTGATGAAATTTGGTATGTAGGCTCCATTTGGGGTCTAGTTGTGCCCCGAAGCTTTTGGTTGATGTAGGTCACTTCCAAGGGTTCCAAAATCAATTTTGAAATTTTGAAAACGCCCTAACTCAAAAAATTTTGATATAAAGGTATTGTTTTTCCTTCAAATTAAGATTCTATAGAATTTTTAGAATTTTTTGAGACCACGCGGAGCTCTGTAGGACAAACCGTTCGCTCCCTACGAAAATTTAAGGGTTTATATTGAAATATATATATATAAATAAATCAAAACACGAGTGTGAATCGCAAAAGAGGCCTAATCTCCGTTCAAATTAGAGCTGACCGAAATGTGATCAATGGTTGGTGATTTTGATTTTTTTTCGATTTTTTTTTTATTTTATTTTATTTTTTTAATTTTTTCTTCATATTGGATGGTTGGTGATTTTGTAGACGAGTGATCTATATAGAAAAATAATAAACCATTGTGTAATAATTTGCAGCGTTTTTCTCCCGTAAACGTCCTTTGTTTTGGCCACTGAGGCAGATCCTGAAGTGGGCGCACACTTTATCAAGTAGTTTCAAATTTATAGAATTTTGAATTTTTTTCCATAATTTCGACTTTGTAGGGAGAGAGAAAACCAAGTGTGAGTTGAACTCATGAAACCTTTTTATTCCTTCAAAATACGAGAATCTTAGTTTAGGAGTCTCTTTTACTTGTCGCAATCACAGTCCGAAGCTATAATCTAGGTACATCAGAATTATCAGATTCTTCAAGTCTTTCAATCAGTCTAATCTTTCGTAAAATGTGGGTTAATGAAAAGTCAGAATTATATGACCCAGCGGTGTAAATAGTTCAGGTAACTCTTAAAAATGTCAACGGCTTTGAAAAAAAAAACTTCTCTCCCTGCAATTCCATCTCTCTTCCTACAAACCAGCCTCTTCCCAGAAGTTGTAGGGAGAGAGGTTGTAGGGAGAGAGATTTGTGAGGTTATCACTCTCTACTGGCCTAACCATTGTTGATTCTGAACGTTAGAAAAAATACATAACACTGTGGCATTCATGATGGGGTATTTCGGTGGGTCGGAAATTCAGGTTTTTGACCTCAAATTTGGATTCAGCACCCTAGAAAACCTATATACACCAACTATTAGCAGATTGATACTATAACATGTGGTAGAAAAATTAATTAAAGAGATCACACGTTTGAAAAAGGCGGGCCGCTATAAATGCACACACACTAGGCAAGGACTACGCCGCGCGCGTGTGTGAGTAGAATTTTGTAGTATCCAAGAGGGGTTTCTGTGCATGGATACTTTTTCAAAGACAGTTGGCTAGCTACGTCACACCATTCAAATCTTCAACTTTCCTTAGCTTCTCTGATTTTTTAAAAACATTTTCTCGACGAACAGACCCGATTACCGTTATTCCTGAGCCATACACTTTTGAAAAAAAATATAAAAAAAATTGACCGAAATACCCCATTGTAATTTGAGTTTAATTAAACGTAGTTGAACACTTACCCTGATGAGTGAGGTGGTTGTAGGGAGAGAGAAAGTATTTACCTACTCTCAAAGCTTCAACACTTCACAACATAACCCACACAACTGGGAGCTTGGAAATTCAACAAACTTCAGTAGCTTCGGAAGCCATCTTGCAGCAGTGTTCACTTTTGTTTTTCATGACACAAAATAATCGTTTTCCAGGAGTGGGCGGGCATCTCAAAAAAATTGTAGGGAGAGAGAATAAAACCTCGTGACAGCATCAAAACATAGCAAAAACCCTTCCAATTCATGGAATTTTCGTTCGTTTCTAATTTATTCCTGAAGAGGAGAGTATCCTGGACCAATAACGGTTTTTACTTAATTTAAAATATGAATATACAGGGTGTAAGCCTAACTGGTCTGCCATACGGTACCAGTCGATTCTATAACTAATTTGCAACAAAAAATGTCTCCTAGCAATTTCTTTTAAAACCCTTCGTTTTCGAGTTATTTTAACTTTAAACTTTTTTTCGTGATTTTGACCTTATGTCATTAAATCGGTAATAACTCCTTTAATTTGCTGTGTAAATTACAATTTGAGGATACCGTTAGAAAGAGCATTAAATTTCCTATCGGATACATGCCTCAACTTTTTTTTGAGTCAAGGTTTGAGACATGAAAACGTCCTCTATAAAGAGAATTTTACGTAATTTAGGAAACCTCGCATTTTTTCAATCTCAAATTGAACTACGAGAATCCATACTTTTTCAAGATGCAAGAACAGTGAAAACTGCGCCAGAATCTCAGCTTTCCAATGGTATAATCAAAACATATTCTACAACCGAATTTAGAGGAGAATTTTGTGTTTGAACGCGGAAAAACGTGCATTTTTTCAACGAAATCAGCGCTCCGCCTCGAAGATCTGAGGGTTCGGACGATGGGGTGGCCAAGAGGCCTGATTTCGTTGAAAAAATGCTCGTTTTTCCGCTTTCAAACACGAATTTCTCCCCTAAATTGGGTTGTAGAATATGTTTTGATTATACCATTGGAAAGCTGAGATTCTGGCGCAGTTTTCACTGTTCTTGCATCTTGAAAAAGTATGGGTTCTCGTAGTTCAATTTGAGATTAAAAAAATTCGAGGTTTCCAAAATTACGTAAAATTCTCTTTTTAGAGGACGTTTTTATGTCTGAAACCTTGACTCAAAAATAAGTTAAGGCATGTATCCGATAGGAAATTTAATGCTCTTCCAAACGGTATCCTTAAATTGTAATTTACACAGCAAATTAAAGGAGTTATGACCGATTTAATGACACAAGGTCAAAATCACGAAAAAAAAGTTTAAAGTTAAAATAACTCGAAAACGAAGAGTTTAAAAAGAAATTGCTAGGAGACATTTTTTGTTGCAAATTAGTTATAGAATCGACTGGTACCGTATGGCAGACCAGTCAGGCTTACACCCTGTAGAGTTCTCCAAAAATTTTCAAAGTTCCAACCTACCCTCTGTGACAGGTGTAGGGAGAGAGAATTGGGATCATTAATGATTTTTAATTATCTGAGTTAATTGATTAGTGAAATTCATTCTATGTGATCTTTGTAGACACCAACCTGCTGTATCTCCCTGAAAAAATTCTGAATTTCCAAGACAAATAGAGTGTTCACAAAAGCTGCGTGACAAGAAATAACCCCAAATTTTGAAATGACCCATATATTAATAAACCTTTGTGTAATAATTTGCAGCGTTTTGAAGTAGAGTGGTTTCAACGTTGAATCGAGAAACTCTCTTTTCACCTCATTTCAACCAACACGTACAACCGCGAACTCAAAATTCAAAGCACGCTCATCAGCTCGACGGACGTTACAATGACCATAATAACCGTTCCTCAACCTCCCGGGAACCGTTCCAAAAAAGCGCTCCCTTTATTTTTATTTTTTTTCCGTCGTTCAAACCTCAAACTCTTTTTGACTCGCGATCCAAGAGAAAGTCCGAAGTATTTACTATTCTTACCTCTAAATCGTAACGTAAAGAAAAGGGTCGGTATATTCCGTCTTTCACGAATTTGAAAAAAAGAAGTGTTGAGGTTTTTTTCTTTTTCAAAGTTTTACGCGTTGAAGAACCTCGCATATCATTGCGGTCACCGCATGTTGGTACGAATACGGCGTACGTTCCCTCCTAGCTCCTAGAGAGACCCCTCGTGATGAATTAACCGTATTATTCACCCGCCCCATAAGTTGGCCCCGTTTCCTTGTGGAACGGGAAAAATACCTACGAGTGGTTTTAACATTCCCGAGTCATAGTTGGTTGCAATTATGACTGCGTCGTCGTTGTTGGAATCGTGAGTCCGCTAAGCCATGGAATTAATTAATTGTTGTTCCATACTTAACGGAGTTTCCAAGCGTAATGTTTAAGTTTCCAAGCGAAGTTGTGTGCCTTGGCAGACTCGGTACGTAGCTTTGTTACAGCCATTTGCATGTACAGAGTGAAAGCTCTATGGGCGGAATCCGTAGTCATTAATTTATTTATTCCATACGGACAAGCCCAATACAACATTGCAATAGAAAAATATACATATTAAAGAGAAGTTTTTCTCATTGCTCAAAGGTTTATTATTTTCTGTATAGAACACCCTTCTGTATAGATCACTGGTTCTCCATCAATAGCACCTACCACCATCTGTATTCTCCCTTGACCTTCCCTCTCAAATTTCAGCTTCCTGCGTTCAATAGGATTGAAAATGGCTTCGGAGCTCACTCAGCTGATCGGTGATCTGAAGAGTGAAGAAGATCTCCTCTAATGCTGGAGACGCCTGGAAGAGCACTTCCATTCAATAGGATTGAAAATGGCTTTGGAGCTCACTCAGCTGATCAGTGATCTGAGGAGTGAAGAAGATCTCCTCGAATGCTGGAGACGCCTGGAAGAGCACTTCCATTCAATAGGATTGAAAATGGCTTTGGAGCTCACTCAGCTGATCAGTGATCTGAGGAGTGAAGAAGATCTCCTCTAATGCTGGAGACGCCTGGAAGAGCACTTCCATTCAATAGGATTGAAAATGGCTTCGGAGCTCACTCAGCTGATCAGTGATGTGAAGAGTGAAGAAGCCTTTGAGCAATGATTTGCACCGTTTTTTACCCACCAACATTTTTTTTACCTACCAACTTTTTTTTACCTACCAGCTAGGTACTACCTACCACACCATACTGGCTTTACACCTTCACAATCAAGTTTATTAGAAAGAACTAAACGCTTCACACTCGATTGGAAACTCGGCGCTTTGCGCCTCGGCGGGGGGCTCCGCCCCCCTGCACCCCCCGGTTTATTTCTTTTAACATGTTTAATGTTTTAGGGCTGGGGGTCATTCTGTGAATTCCGACACGCAAATTTGCAACGGGCAAAACTATACTAACCTGTGGTCCGATTTTGATGAAATTTTCAGGGATTGTGCGGGTTAGGTCCTAGACGGTCCCCTATAAATTTCAGCACCTTCGGACCAATAGGAGCGAGTGCGCATGCGCAAACGTGAATTTCCTGGGACCTCGGTTTCTCGGTTTCTAATGAACCGATTTTGCTCAAATTTGGAGGTTAGTTAGGGACTAACTTCTAAGAGACACCCTATAAGTTTCAATCAAATTGGTCAAGCAATAGCCGCTGCGCATGCGCGAACTTTAAATTTATTGTTACAACCAAAACTCCGCAACTATTCAACCGATTTCGATGAAATTTTCAGGGATTGTGTGGGTTAGGTCCTAGACGGTGGACCGCTAATATTTTGGTATTCAATAACTCTTTGAATCATAATTTTTTCGCCAACTGATTCTATACGTCCATGTTACAATGAGTGAGGAAGCTATACTGCCCACCCAACTTGGCAGACTTTTTTCTCTCCTATTCAACGCAGGAAGGTGAAATTTGAGAGGCAGGGTCAATGGAGAATGCTGAAGGCGCCTGAGTGGTCACTGATCGGCTGAGTGAGCTCCAAGGCCATTTTCTCTCCTGTTGAACGCAGGAAGCTAAAATTTGAGAAGCAGGGTCAATGGAGAATGCTGAAGGCGCCTGAGTGGTCACTGATCAGCTGAGTGAGCTCCAAGGCCATTTTCTCTCCTGTTGAACGCATGTTTAATGTTTTAGGGCTGGGGGTCATTCTGTGAATTCCGACACGCAAATTTGCAACGGGCAAAACTATACTAACCTGTGGTCCGATTTTGATGAAATTTTCAGGGATTGTGCGGGTTAGGTCCTAGACGGTCCCCTATAAATTTCAGCACCTTCGGACCAATAGGAGCGAGTGCGCATGCGCAAACGTGAATTTCCTGGGACCTCGGTTTCTCGGTTTCTAATGAACCGATTTTGCTCAAATTTGGAGGTTAGTTAGGGACTAACTTCTAAGAGACACCCTATAAGTTTCAATCAAATTGGTCAAGCAATAGCCGCTGCGCATGCGCGAACTTTAAATTTATTGTTACAACCAAAACTCCGCAACTATTCAACCGATTTCGATGAAATTTTCAGGGATTGTGTGGGTTAGGTCCTAGACGGTGGACCGCTAATATTTTGGTATTCAATAACTCTTTGAATCATAATTTTTTCGCCAACTGATTCTATACGTCCATGTTACAATGAGTGAGGAAGCTATACTGCCCACCCAACTTGGCAGACTTTTTTCTCTCCTATTCAACGCAGGAAGGTGAAATTTGAGAGGCAGGGTTAATGGAGAATGCTGAAGGCGCCTGAGTGGTCACTGATCGGCTGAGTGAGCTCCAAGGCCATTTTCTCTCCTGTTGAACGCAGGAAGCTAAAATTTGAGAAGCAGGGTCAATGGAGAATGCTGAAGGCGCCTGAGTGGTCACTGATCAGCTGAGTGAGCTCCAAGGCCATTTTCTCTCCTGTTGAACGCAGGAAGCTGAAATTTGAGAAGCAGGGTCAATGGAGAATGCTGAAGGCGCCTGAGTGGTCACTGATCAGCTGAGTGACCTCCAAGGCCATTTTCTCTCCTGTTGAACGCAGGAAACTGAAATTTGAGAAGCAGGGTCAATGGAGAATGCTGAAGGCGCCTGAAGGGTGACTGATCAGCTGAGTGAGCTCCAAGGCCATTTTCTCTCCTGTTGAACGCAGGAAGCTGAAATTTGAGAAGCAGGGTCAATGGAGAATGCTGAAGGCGCCTGAGTGGTCACTGATCAGCTGAGTGACCTCCAAGGCCATTTTCTCTCCTGTTGAACGAAGGAAGCTGAAATTTGAGAAGCAGGGTCAATGGAGAATGCTGAAGGCGCCTGAAGGGTGACTGATCAGCTGAGTGAGCTCCAAAGTCATTTTCTCTCCTGTTGAACGCAGGAAGCTGAAATTTGAGAAGCAGGGTCAATGGAGAATGCTGAAGGCGCCTGAGTGGTCACTGATCAGCTGAGTGACCTCCAAGGCCATTTTCTCTCCTGTTGAACGCAGGAAGCTGAAATTTGAGAAGCAGGGTCAATGGAGAATGCTGAAGGCGCCTGAAGGGTGACTGATCAGCTGAGTGAGCTCCAAAGCCATTTTCTCTCCTGTTGAACGCAGGAAGCTGAAATTTGAGAAGCAGGGTCAATGGAGAATGCTGAAGGCGCCTGAGTGGTCACTGATCAGCTGAGTTTCTCCCTTGCGAGGGAAAAACATTAAACATGATTTAATGTTTTTCCCTCGCAAGGGAGAAATTGAACATTATACATTATGTCTTCGTAGTAAATGAATAACTCACTTACTTTGTGATTTATGAATTATTATTATTTCCATACTCTGTATGAAATCATAGGAACACAGAATGTGTTTTTTCGATACTAGTCATCCGTTAAATAAAAAACAACAATAATAAATGTGGAGTTGACATTAACATGGCAACCAATAAACATATCACCAGATGTTTTTTCTGTCGCTTTTTCGTGACGATTTTTTTTCGGTAGGTCATCGCAAAAACACATTCTGTGTTAAAATAGAAAGCTTCATATGGAAATTTGATTACTGGTTACGCAGAAGGCAAAACTGTATACAAATCGAAGAAATGAACAGCGATCGCATTTTAGTCCGATGAAATTTGAATGGAGATTAGACCTCTTTTGCGATTCACACTCATGATTCTGTTTTATCGAAGGAAAACCTTCAAGTACTCGTAGGGACCGAACGGTTTGTCCTACAGAGCTCCGGGTGGTCTCAAAAAATTTTAAAAATTCAATACTATTTAAAATTGGTGAAAAAACGATACCTTTATTTCGAGAGTTTTCGAGCTAGGGCACTCTTGAAAATTTCAACCCTTAATTTTCATCCCTTATAAGTGACCTACATCAACCAAAAGCTTGGCGGCACAACTAGACCCCAAATGGAGCCCATATACCAAATTTGAACCAAATCGGTCCAGTGTTGCTAAGAAAAGTGCCGCGTACGGCGGACGGCGTACGGCGGACGGACGGAAATTTTTTTATTCGATTTTCGTATTCTACGTACCTTGAAACGCAAAACATCAAATTTTGAGGGGGGGTTAAAATTTTTTTTTTCTTGCTCGATTCCAAAGGCTTATTATTGAAAATAATAAACCAATATACATATTAAAGAGAAGTACAGATGATAGATAATAGAGGAGACAAGGTTAGGTGTTATTTATCCATGTTGCTTATAATTTTGTTTTTAATAACTTTCGCTGACTGATGAAAAATATCCAGGTCGGGACACTCCTGGAGGGCCTGATTCATCACTCGGGGCATCCAGCATAGTGGTATAAGTAATTAGTGGGGGAGAATGATGTCCAGAAGAGATCGTGTGAAAGTGTGCCCAATCGAGAGCCAACAACAGAGAATTCGATTATATACCAGCTATAAAGACACTCTACAAAGCGCTGGTGACTCCAAATTTTAGAATCAAGTCCCTCAGCCCAGGGTGTACTGGTTGCTGAGAAAAAAAAAATTGGAGTATGCCTCGGTTGTCTGGAATCCATTTTACCAATGCCACATCAGCCAAGTTGAGAGGGTTCACAGTGGATTTTTAAGGTTGGATATTTTTAACTTGTTGAGTCCCTCAGGCCGCAGACACCAAGCGGATGTGGGATTATCTAATTAGATTATCGAAGATTATCTAATCTCCGCCAGGAAAGCTGGTGTGTGCACCGATTCCCGAACCAATCCCAGCAGAAATCCCACATCCGCTTGGTGTCTGCGGGCTGACGGACTCAACAAGTTAAAAATATCCAACCTTAAAAATCCACTGTGAACCCTCTCAACTTGGCTGATGTGGCATTGGTAAAATGGATTCCAGACAACCGAGGCATACTCCAAAAAAATTTTTTTTCCTCAGCAGCCAATACACCCTGGGCTGAGGGACTTTATTCTACAATTTGGAGTCACCAGCGCTTTGTAGAGTGTCTTTATAGCTGGTGTATAATTGAATTCTCTGGTGTTCCGCTTGATGAATCCCAAGACCCGCATTGCACGGCCAGAGATGACCGATATAATACATCGGTCCGATCCGTATTATGGTCCGAGAACGAGAGACAACAATCGAGGAGCACTCCGAAGTCGCACACGGCATTCACCCGCCTTAATGGTTCATCGCCTACCATGTATAGGTGGAAAAACGGAATCTGGGAGCGGTGGAAAGTCATTATTGAACACTTTGACAGGTTGAGAGACAAACCACTCGATGGGCACCAACGCATGAGGGAGTCGAGACTCTCCTGCAGCACCAAACACTCCGAGGGTGAGACACTGGTGTGAAACAGTTTCAGATCGTCAGTGAACAGAAGAAACCTAACCTCCTTGAATATGGTTTGGATATTGTTAATGGCCAGTAGGAAGAGCAAGGCACCCCCATGGGAACCCTGCGGAACTCCTGATGAGGCAAAGAAGGGTCTTGATACGGTGTCCCTCAGACAAACCATCATAGATCGATCGGTCAAGTAACTCTCCATCCATGCAAGCAGGCTCCCAAACACTCCCACAGATAGGAGGGAGGGGAGGGGGGGGATAGGGTTCAGCACAGATAGGATAGCTCGGTGGGAAAGTCGATCGAAGGCTTTCGAAAAATCAGTAGAAATGAGATCCACCTGATGCCCCTTGCCCAACGCCTGGAGAGTAAATTCTTGGAATTCGAGAAGGTTGGTTGGCGTAGATCTCCCACGTCTGAATCCATGCTGTTTAGGGGTGATATGAGCGGAAAATACAGGAGTTATTTGTTCACATATAAGTTTTTCGAAGATCTTAGTGCAAGATCTTCGATTGTAGAAGATGTTAGGTATTGTAGAGATTGAACATACTGGTCTAAATTGCGCTACATCTGACTTATCTCCACCCTTGTGGATTGGCGTGATATAAGACGTCTTCCAGTGGCTCGGGAATATTCTCTCAGAAAATGATCTACTAAACAAAATAGTCAAAGGCTCAGTAAGGCTTGAGGAGCAAGATTTCAACAGAATCGGAGGTACACTATCAGGTCCCATTCCTTTTGAACTGTCAAGGCCATTCAGCGCAGCTGCCACGGATTCATCCGTAATCTCCAATGCACTGATAGACACGACATCCATTGATGGAAAAACCATTTCACTGGAATTGGGAGTGAACACCGAAGAAAAGTGAAGGGCAAATAACTCAGCGATCGAATTTGGGTCATGGGCCGACAAATCACGTAGGTGCATAGTCTTCGGTAAATCGTTGGATCCTTCCCGGTAGTTAACATGATTCCAAAAAACTTTGATATCTTCGTGAATGAACTTTTGAACGGAATCAACATGGAAAGCATACAAGGATCTGGATAAGTTGACGGGAAGAGGGTTCCTCATCGAATTTTCTCAAACTCTTTGCATTAGAGATGGGCGAAACGGTTACGTTTGCGTATTAGGTTCCACCGTTACCGCTCTGGGTGAGTAATAGGTTCCAATAACCTGTTATTTATTAATAGGTTATCTCAGGGATCTTCTTACAAGCTCATTCCAACATACCATTCCAAGCTATCGTTTATTTGATTTCTACTTTTCGTTCCCGACCTACGTTCGTTTGTTTATCATGTTATATTGTTATTCCATTCCAAAGTATCATTCCGTTCATCTCTAGTTTACGTTTCCTACCTAAGTTGGGGTTTCTATCAATTTATTCCCAACATATTTACGTGTTAGTGTATTTTCACTCTTTTTCGATTAAAAAACCCATGTAATTTTTCTGGCTCCACACATTTTGGAGCCTTTCCTGAAACATAATTTGGTAACAGGGCTATTTCAGTAATAGGTTCCAAGCGGAATCAACGAATCCCGGTAATAGGTTATTTTTAACTGTTCCGTTAAACACCGCCCATCTCTACTTTGCATTAAAGGTAGGTACGTATAGGTTCACGAGCGAATTCTTCCCACAATCCATTATTTCGCGGTTGAGATTCATTATGAAGAAAAATTCACGATTGTAATGAATTTCCTCATACCTATTCTTCGAACTTGACAGAAAAAAAAGAAAAAAAAAACGTCTGCCAAGTGGGTGTGGCACATAGCTTCCTCGTATCCATAACCCGATTATATAGATGATCCGATGCATAGTAGTTAATCTCAAAACACCAATCTCTAAGTACCTTCCACTACCCTCATAGGGGACCATCTACACGCTAATCTGGACAATCCTAGAAAATTTCATCAAATTCGGATGAAAAATGTAAATGTTATGGCTGTTACAAGGATTTTACGTATGCGCATGCGCAGAGGCTTCTGTAAATTTTAAGGCCTTGATTTTTCATTGGGGACCATCTACAACCTAATCCGCGTAATCCCTGCAAATTTCATCAAAATCGGGTCGAAAATGTGGAAGATATAGCCGTTACAAGGAAATTCACGTTCGCGTATGCGCAGTGGCTACTATCATTCCGAAGGTGATGATTTTCATAGGGGAGCATCCAAATTTTAATTTGTAACATCCCTGATAATTTCATTGAAATCGGATGGAAAATGTAGAAGTTATGGCCGTTACAAGGAATTCACGTTTGCGCATGCGCAGTCGCTTCTATCAGTCCGAGGATGATGATTTTCATAGGGGACCGTCTACACACCAACCCGCACAATCCCTGAAAATTTCATAGAAATCGGACAATAACTTCGTATAGTTATGCGCGTTACAAGGAATTCATGACAGACAGACACACAGACACGGAACCAAAATTGTTCAGAAAGGTCTAAAACGCGAAACGCGAGTGAAAATTTTGATTTTGGAGAACTTTTTTTTTTTCGTCCTTGAAAAGTGAAAACAAAGCTTCCGCTACCTTGGTAGACTCGGAAGCAAAAATAGCTGAGTGACGTCTATTGTGAAACTGTTGAGATCGAATCCTACTTCTGATGTTGTGTCTCCCAAAATCAAACACAATACTGACTTCAACGAATAGATTAGTTTAATAATTAGCTATCAAACTCAATACTTCGGTATCAACCACCATTCAAAAACTTCCGTTCATAATGATCACTTATATGATTTCTTATATGATTCTTTCTTATATGATCATAATATGATCATATTATGATCTCTTGAATTCTCCTGCTATCTGTCCTTGTCTGTTGTTCATGGATGCTACATAAAAGTCCATGGCAAGTGTGTGGAGAAGTAAGCACTCAGACTTGGCGGAATAGGAAGGAACTATCCAGATTCCCGCGCGCCCACATATAATACATACTATATAATATAATATTATATAATATAATATGTATAATATAATATAACTCACGATCTGCTCAGAATACGAGAAGGAAATTTCCCCGTCCTTTCTCCCCAAAACAATCATTCATGAAACAGGGAAATGTCCCCATCAAGGCTGCCTGAAAATGAGTTGAGTAGACCATGAGTGGACCCTCAGGTCATTTGTGTCTCACTTAAGTTAGCCGTCCCAATCAACTATTAATTCAGACCGTGGAGGGAGACCCTCAACTCGGATAAGTGTGAGTACACTCACGCTCAAACCTTGTCTATGAATTTCGCCCGGTAGATGGGTCTTTTAGTCCGGTCAAATTGTCAAATAGTCACCTTGCATAGTCTACGGTAGAAGGTTTCTTGCCTGATGTATGGGATGATACCGCAATGTGTAATGAGCATATTCATCATCAAACCTGTTAGGATACAGATTGTAAGTAGGTAAGTTAATACCGTAGACTGGGGTGATAGTGATCAATTTCTACAGTTTTTCCTTGAAAACTACCAGTGTAATAATTCAAAAAAATCTGAAAAAAAATAGTTTATATTCTCCCACATCTTACGAACAGTATCCTATATCAAACTTTGAAATTTTGTTGAATTAAGCTCATTTAAAAAAAATAATTAAATTGATCAGTATCACCCCCCACATAGAGGGTGATAGTGATCACTAATTTAAAATCGAACTTATACAAATTAAAAACAATTAAAAATCGAACTTACACAATTAAAAATTGTTTGTTAGTTCCCTGAGGTAAAAAAAAACCACTAATAACTCATTTCAGAACAATTTTTATTGAAAAACTAATGAAAACCAACTCTTAACTTATAAAAATCAGAATAAAGCCAAAATATCCTCTTCAGTATTTATTATTATAATGAGACCATTCGTGGCACATGATTGGTAACTGACAAGAAACAACTTATTTTAAAGTCCTTGTTACCAAAAATAATGATGGACCAATCACTAGGGGTGTGTCGGTCCAGGTATTTCCCTGGAACGGTTCCAACGGTTACGGTGACAAAGATGTAACCGTTCCAAATTACCGGTACAGTTCCATTACCGGTACAGTTCCATTACCGGTACAGGCAATCAAATCTCAATCACGCGGCATAGATGAAGCAGACAGTCAAATCCCTATCGTCCTTCTTCCATGCTTATGATCTCAACTTACAATACAATAGCATCATTTTCTTTGAAAATTCGCTAAAAGGAAGGAATTTGAACAAGTGTTACAAAAGAGGCAATTTATTATAAATAATAGTTACCAATCAATTCAAGGAAAGAATAATGACGTTGCAGTTTAAGAACTTAACATGACAATAATAAATTAATAATACTGGAGACAACTTCCATGCTAACCAGTCCAGAAGATAACTTCCCGCTCAAGAGCCATTCCATGAACCATTCTCAGTCCATGGAAGTAGTAAGGGCGCTTCCAGGTACAACATGGAACGGAACTGAGAACAAGATCCATGGTTACCGGTCCAGAGCCATTGAACCATTCTCTATGATATCTTATCGGTCCGGTTCCATCCTTACCGGTCCAGTTCCATCCTCACCAATCAGAATGATCAGATTGATGAGATGATTGATCAGATCATTGTGATTGGTGAGGATGGAACTGGACCGATGGAAAAGATTCTCTTCCCGGTCCAGAGCCATTCCAAGATATCTTATCAGTCCGTGGAACTGGACCGGTAAGGGTCGAGTTTTTGTCACTGCGTGGAACCGTTCCAACCTGATACTCGGTTCCACAGTCCCGGTACAGCTGTACCGACACACCTCTACCAATCACTTTTTGATAGTTTCGGGGCATTTCGGCCGTGATCACTATCACCCCCTGAAAATGATTTGTTTTTGTTTTTAACAGATAACCAACTGTAGTAACAAGGAAAAAACAAACTAATTGCAGATATTTCATGCTTACCTCTAGTAGAAACAAAATATTTTCGCTAGAACTTCATCACACAACACCCGACACCGGCACAACAGAACTTACAATCACAATGTCAGCTGGGCCCGATTTTGAGATTTGTTTATTTCCTTATCAGCTACCATGGTAACCTAGACTATTGGGCGGGAACGATATCCCCCCAGAGAAAACATTGCTACGAACACATAACACCACCTAACTTTCCATTTAGGTCTGTGTGGAGCGCTGCAATCGCATGCAAATAAAAAAAGGCTTGTTGATCAGTATCACCCCAGTTCACGGTACCTTCTAATCGTTGTTACCTACTTGAGCCATCACTAATATAATATTAGAACCGGTATTTTTTACATTGCACAATTTTGCCAACAATTTCGCATTTTTGAGAAACAATTTTGTGTTAAATATTAAAAATAAAATAATAAATAACTACTCTTACTAGGTATTTTGTAATAACCTGCGTATTTTGCTGACAGGATGCTTAAAACAGTGGAGTCGATGCTGAGCCCTCAAGAAGACATGAGGTCCCTTGTCGGCTCCTACAGGGCTGCTTACCTCAGCGGCGCTGCTCAAGGTGACCTAGGCTGCTCAGCCTACCGCTGCTCCATCCCTGAATTCTTCGTTCGTCAAGGAGGCAGATCATACAAGCTTCTTTAATTTAAATACTTCCCAACATTTGATTTAAACAATAAAAATGTATAAAGATTTGGAAGGAAATTTTGAGAAGCAATTTTTTGTACGATATGTATTAAAGACTGAACAGTAATGTTCTTTATTTTAGGTATTTATTCGGTTGAATGATGTATTTAAGATGAAAGGTGATATTTGTACAATACATTTTAATTTATTTTTAAGTTATGAGTACTTTTTTTCTCAACCAAAAATCACTTGAGAATTAGGATTATACACGTATAGGTGATTGCTTTAAGGGACGAAAAGGTAGGGATATTACTAGATCGTATTGATGATTTAAAACTATTATTTGAGATTATTACAAACAGTTTGAAACTATTCAAAACTGATTGAATAATTCAAATCCGATTAGAATCATCAGAAGCTTTCAACATAATATGTTCCAAATATTATTTGGAACTACGAGTACTTGAAAAAGTTTGACCTTGATAGAAAATTGTCTAAAATTTTTTATGTTAAGTAAGTAAAATTAAATCACTCAAATGTAACTGAACATGATCGAGGTTAGCAGTGCAAAGTTAATTAGGTACGTTCATGAAAATTCAAGATTGCGTCTCTTTAGTATTCATAAATAACTAGTACCTGGTGATAAACTTATACTTCATTTACTGGGACGTGGCGATTTACAGCGAAATTGTAAACACTATCCAGGTACCGACATAATTATCCTTTATTTATGTAACAATACGTGGAATTCTCTCAATTAACCTACATTTTGACACTTGAAAATTTGTTAGCTTACGATACGCGAACGTTCGGACATCGCAGAAGACAGTTTTGGTGTAAAACTAACTCGAGGCTTTATGGAGAGAGATCATGCCATTGTCTGAGAAGGAGCTGCAGTTGAGTAAGTGGTCAACCAAATTTCTTTCGACCTACACTCAATATGATTATATGATACATTATTCTACCAACTATTATTCTACCATCAAATGTTTCTACAGTACCTCAATTCGAAAAGCTGTCGGTGAATTTAGAAAAAACGGGTCTTCAGAGATGGAAAACGCGGCTGTCTCAAGCGGAAAAAAAGAAAATATTTCAAGTCGCCACACTAATCAATAAGCAACAATCACATGTAACTCCTAAGGCCAAGTTCCGTATAAATTTGGAAAAATCAATCGGTAAGGTGATGGATAGTTATTATTTTTTCTATGTTATTTACTCAACACTACTTTCTTTTTTTCGCGATAAACTGAAAAGTTCCATTCATACACCATGAGTGAATGACCAGTTTTTAGCCATTTTGAACAATGATATTTTTTTAATTGGCCACGAAAAACACGTTTCCAGACCATTCTTGTTGGTGGCTTAGGTATCGTATGAACACACCCCTCACCCCTCAGCGTTCATATTGGTTTGTTATTTTCAATAATGAACCTTTGGAATCGGGCAAGAAAGAAACAAACCCCCCCCCCCACCCCCGTAAACTTGATGGTTTTCGTTTCGAAGGTAAGTATGTGGAATCTGAAAATCAAATAAAAAATCAGTTCGTACGCCGTAAACGGCACTTTCCTTAGTTAATGTGCCAATTTTGATGAAATTTCGTATTATGGGCTCTATTTGGGGTCTAGTTATGCCCCGAAGCTTTTGGTTGATGTCAGTCACTTCTAAGGGGTGAAAAGTAGGGGTTAAAATATTCAAAACGCCCTAGCTCGAAAACTCTCGATATAAAGGTATTATTTTTTCATCAAATTAAAATAGTATTGCATTTTTAGAATCGAATGAGACCGCCCAGAGCTCTGTAGGACAAGCTGTTTGCTTGCTACGAGGTCTTAAAGGTTGGAATTACAATAAATCATGAATCGCAAAATACCCTTCACTGGAGGGAATTGGCCTGATATCAGTTCAAATATCTCGTTAGTCGTTTCTCTGAGTCGAGTTCCGTGTTGTACTCAGTAGTGCATCCTTAGCAACCAAGAATTATTTCGTCATGAAGGCACCACACAAATCTCTGGTAGCGATATCGCTAGAAGGTAAGCAGAAGATCGCTAGAAGGCTGGCATTCATTTTCAATTTAGTTTTTACGACTGGAACCTATCCGGATAAGTTTAAGCCAACTGTTGTGATTCCACTTTTTAAGGCAGGTGATAAAATCGACTATAGACTAACTAACTATAGACTATTGCCCTAACGTTGACTCTATCAAAAATTCTTGAAAAATGTCTGAAAAGCAGAATTGTCGAATTTTTGAAACTAAATAATATTTTATCCAACAATCAGTTGGGGTTTCGAAGGGGTTTAAGCACGGAACAAGCTGCGTTCAACTTGAATGATTTAATAAGCCAAAAATGTGATTAGGGTTATCAAGCTCTTGGTGTTTTTCTGGACATAAGAAAGGCATTTGATTCTTTGCAACACAACCGTTTATTGGAGAAACTAAGTGATTGTGGGATTCGAGGAATAACATTAAAATCAATCAAAAGTTATTTGTCAAACCGATCGCAAACTACGAGAGTTGAGGTAGCTTATAGTGGGTCAATTATTTTAAATTGTGGGGTTCCTCAAGGTACAGTTCTCGGGCCAATCATTTTTATTATATATCAATGATCTCATAAACATGGATATCAATGGTAAGGCTCAATCAAATGGATATCAATGGTGGTTATGCTGATGACACTGTTAGAGTGTTCTGGGACAAAAGTTATGATGATCTGATTGATCTGGGTTATTTCTAGTTCGTAAGTGGTTCGATCTAAATTTCTTGAAACTAAATGTTGCAAAAACTTCAGTTTTGCGTTTCTCAATATTGGTTATTGCTATCCTTCAGATAGTAAAGTAATCAAGTATCATGATTATAATTGTGCCTCTTTGGCTATTGATTGTAACGGTAAATCACTGCCTTTTGTTGAAAATTTTAAGTACCTGGGAATTATTTTTGATGGAAATTTGAAATTTAAGATCATATTTCATCTTCTGTGAAAGTTGTTTTTCGTCTTTAAAACTCTTAAAAACATCTTAGCAAAAAACAGTCACGAACTGTGTATTACGGTCTTGTATTCTCCTCAATTAAATATGGCATAACCGTTTGGGGTGTGACATGCAAAACACACCTAATTGCTCTGCAAACAGTTAAAAATGCATTGTTGAAAATATTACTTAACAAACCCTACAGGTACCCGACTGCCAGACTTTATGCTGAATTCAATATATTTACTGTGAAAAACGTGTTTTTGCTTCAATCTTGTATTCTTGTTTACAAAACGGGCATTAGGTCTGAAAAAGCTTGTAACATTGCTTCTGGCAAAACTGCTATGGCTTCCAATACATCACTCCAACGTTGCCGTAGTGAGCTTTATCGAAGGAATTCTTATTGCTGCAGTGAACTTTTTTTACCACCACAAGATTGATGTGTCTAGTTTTTGTAGTGTGTTTGAAATAAAGAAGTATTTATCGGTAGTTTTTTCGAGTTTGGTGTGAGTGGTGCGTATGATTTAAATTTATTGTTTTAAGAGAGTGGGTATACATACCTATTGTATAACATTTGTATTGGTTGTGAGTATTTTTGATGGTCAAATAAATAAATAAAAATAAATAAAGGTAGTTTTAATTGAAAACACGCGTTCTATGCTGTCGGGTGATCTATTCAGTAAAATAATAAACCATTGTTTAATAATTTGCAGCGTTTTTACGATGAACCAGGTGTCCTCTATTCCTCGCGAGCCTGATGTGCTTGGCTGACGGTTGAAACGGTTGGCGCTTATATCCCTTCATCTCATATTTGTCCATCATAGACTCACAGGAGTTTTAAAGGCACCATCGAGATAGGACCTTGACCCCTACTAGTCTATAACTACTGTGCCTTTTCACTTCTCATCTTACCATTTCCAAAACGATCACTTATTGGATTTGGGCCAGGGAGGAACACCCTAACTACTAGAACCACATCAGTTTCGAGTTGGCGTTTTCTCCATCCCAGCCTAACCTCCATCGTTTCTACAGTCATCCAAACTGATCAGAGACAGAATTGAGTCCGACAGAATGCACCGCATTTTCAAAACTAATCGTTTCTATTTTACATCGAAAGTAGTGCTCTACTCAACTGTGCGCTCTGCACATCATAGTCGAAATCGCCTTTAGGCGAAGGCATTGATATCTTATCAATAAATTAATGTGATAGGTAGGTAAATATGGACGTATGGTTTATTACATCAGAAAACAGAGGAAGGCAGGTGAATGAATTGGAGTTTTTCATTTTCAATTTTACACAAAGTGTATTGACAATGGTCGATAATAAATATCTAACTTAATTGGGAACAAATCATAACAAAATAATATGGGGAAACAAAACAATGGGATATTGGACAAAAGGACAGGGGACGCGGGTTAAAAAAAGAAGAAAAGGAAACCCCCAAGGCACAAATGCATCAGAGCCCCGCCGGGAGGTAACAAGCCGGGCCCGGACCCCACCCACCACCCGGCCTCCGGACCGTATACTCATACCGGGCAACGGCCAAGACTCCATTGTGCCAACGAAACGTAGAAAACCACCAAGAGAAGCCAAGACCTGGAAACCGTGGCCGACGCACTCGAACAAGAAGTAATCAACAATTAAAAAGAGTGGTAACTAATCATGACTAAAAATTTTAATAAATATAAATTATTTCTAGTACGAGGCGGGGGAATGGGACGACCTTCCTTCCACACATCTCTTTGAGAGGACACTACTCACAGTGCACAGTTCACAGTTACACGTTCTCCCCCACCATCAGCTGTTTTGTGACGTGATAAACTGTACTTCCATGAATAAATTGATTCCATTTGATGAATCAACGCCTGCATCTACTGAAGAGTCCGATATTTTCAAAGCTCTACTCTACCAATAGTTTCAATGTGAAATTAAAATAATTAAATATTGAAGACAAGACGCGTTTCAAAATTTTGAATGATCTAATAATCTCAAAAGAGATTAATAAACTTTATTACATCCAAGTTAATCTGAGTGAGAAAGCTAAAATGCTCACCCTAGTTTTTTAAAAGCTTCTTCAAACATTTATGACATTCCACTTAGAAAACCATATGAAAAGGATGGCCAACTGTACTGGGAAAAACATCAGGATTATACGACCACCACCTGAAGGACTGAAAGTCCTCAAGAATGGCGAGTGGATTATTCCCAAGCGTCAGCAGGAGTCCAAGAACAGCGAGGAGAGGACCAAACAGGTTTGCTATAATCATGTGCTCTTGAAGGAACCAGAAATTGTGTTGGAATAGGTGAACTTTTCTGAGCAACTTCAACTATACATAATATACTTAATCAGTGTTAGAATCTTTGGCTTTCCAAAAGTCTACTTTGAACAAGGCGCTTCTCTAATAAACTATAAGGAAGGTATCAATCAGGAAACATCTTGTAATTTCCACTTTTTTCGTAGCTGCTTTCGCTCGTTCCAATGACTATTCCAGAAATTGAGACGAAGAACTACAAAAAACTTCAGAATGCCTGCAAATCCACTCTCAACAAGTACGTATGAAATTCAAATATGAAAGTATACCACAGGGTTCAGCATAGTACGTCCCGTTATATCGTAGACAATATCGTCCGTTCGAAGGTAAAAGTGACCATGAGACAATTGACCATAATGACCCTTTGAGGCTCTTGGGGTTCTGAGGTTTGAGGGTTCTGTGGTCCTCTCTCCCATGAATGGGGAATTTGCCTCACATTTTTTTTTTTTTTTTCGAATGAGGGTTTATTTTTATGGAATAAAACCATAGTGAGCTGCTCGAAAACGCATCCAAAAAATTTAGAGAATTTAAGGAAGATGGAAATTTTAAATGTGGTGGCAATGTGTAAGAGGCAGCCATGTTTGAAACGTGGCGTTTACCACAGAAGCGGAACATACACGAACTTTTAGCTTCCGAGTAGTGCGCACAAGAGTGCGTCGCGAACTGGCAGGAAGAACCCAGACACAAAAGTGACCAAAAGAAACAATATTACTCACTTTTTTACAATACGAATCTACCTACTAGTTTATCAAGCATTATTAGTCTTCATCTTCTCTTATTTAGTTTCAAGATTTGAATCACATTATTCGAGTAGCCATTTCACTGGATCGTTTTGTGTGGCGGTGCTAGAACTCTGTCTGTTGTCGTTGTTTTCGCGTCGTTTTTTTTTTTTTTTTTCGTATGACGTCAACAATATTCCTCGATTTTCGCGGTGTTTTGTAACAGAGGTTCACTTGTTTAGTCAGTTTCTCCTACGGTAATTTTTTCCCCTTGGTTATTCCTAGTGTTAAACGTTATTCTACGGCCCTACCTATTATAGGATTTGACTTGAAATTCCAGAATCTAAAATTGAGGCAAATTCCCCATTTAAGAGGGTTTTTTTATTTAGGTTTTTTATTTATTTAGGGGCGCTTGACGTCATAAACATTTGAAAATTTAAAAATCATAGAAAAAGATCTACTCATCTAAAAAGAGAACGGCTGGTGTCACAATTCTCAGAATGAGATTTAAATTTCGATTAAAAATTTGAAAAAAATCAGGCGCACTGACTTTTTGTTTATTTTTTTTTTGTTCTGCACACCGAACCCCAAATGGAACAACTTTACTACCAGATAGGGCGTATCATAGTCAAGTATGAGTAGATGAGACGTTTATTATCCAGGGATAATGGCGAAGTCTGGACGTCAAGGGGTTTGAGTAGATGGAATTTCTCGAGCCTTCTTATTTCCCCAAATTAGAGTTCGAACGGAGATCTTTCCAAAAAAGTGCCACATTTTCGGTCGAAAATGATCGGAGGTGAATGAAACAGGGAATTGAAAAGGCTGAACAGTCACCGCTTCTCTCTCAGAAGTGGACTACGATCGAGACGGAAGTGTCTCAGAAGTGACGTAATTTCGTCGTTTTTTAAAAATTCGAATTCCGGATCAGAAAATTGCGATGTGTGGTTTCGAGAATGTGGATTCTGAAAACAGAAACGACAAAATTTCGTTTTGGGAAATCGTTGAAAGGAGAATTTAATTCTCCTTTCAACGATTTCCCAAAACGAAGGAAGTATTAACCCTAATTGAATCATGGTTTCACTAGTGTCACCGAAAACCTCTTGGAAATTCCACAGCTGTCCCAAGGTGTCACCAGATTAACTAGATTTAAATTGCAACTTAATCTATTTTTTTTTTTTAATTTAAATTTTTTTTGACAAATTGTTGTAAATGAATAGAAGTAAAACCAGAGAAAAGTCCATTCATGCAGCATGAATTAATGAGCGAAATTTCAAAGAAATCTTCCAGTTGAAAGTATGGTTAAGACGAGTTTTTTTTTTTTTTTTTTTTTCACGATTCGGTTTTTTCGATTTTCAATATACTTTACCAACATACTGTTGTTGGTTCGAGATGTTAGGAGTCACGTTCTACTCGTCTCCACGAACTCATAAAGTAGGTACCCACACGGCTACTGCATTTCAGGGTACAACAAATATACGCACGTGTTCATTATATATGCATACACGCTTTTTTTAATTTTTGGACAATTTTTGTTTTCGGCGTTGATATCAGAAATTTTGTGCTGATTACAAATTTAATCCGAAGTTTTTCAAACGTGTGTTTATTTATTATAGGTATTGGTAACCGAAAGATAGTGTCATTGCAAATAAACTAACCAGTACTACTTAACTACATTTATATCACTACATTATCATATTTATTTTACTTACCTAATTACATTTTGAATATAATTTACTCTCTTCAATTATTCACGTCAGGAAAACTCGCATTTCATTGGTGACGCGGCAGCAGCCTTGTCGCACTGAACGCAATCAAATCAAGAGATTCAAACGCCTTTTCGAAACATTTTTGAAGAAACGAACTGAATTCATGCGTTCAGTGAGTCACCTTCGAAACGAGCTAGAAGGTGAAAAAAATGTCACTCGTAATATTTTTATGTTCCTCCAGTGTTATTTTGAGTATAACTCAAAGAAACAAACAACGATCGCATTTTGGTTTATTATTTTCAATAATAAGTCTTTGGAATCGAGCAAGAAACAAGCTCGAAAACTCTCGAAATAAAGGTATCGTTTTTCACCAATTTTAAATAGCAAGTATTGAATTTTAAACAATTTTTGAGACCACCCAGAGTTCTGTAGGACAAACCGTTCGCTCCCTACGAATACGGGTTTTCCTTCGATCAAACAGGATCACGAGCGTGAATCACGAAAGAGATCTAATCTCCGTTCAAATTTTATCTGACTAAAATGCGATCGCTGTTAATTTCTTAGATTTGCATTCGGTTTTGCTTTCTGAGCAACCAGTAATTAAATTTCATATGAAGCTCCTTATTTTAACACAGAATGTGTTTTAGCCATGGACTAACTATCCAAAAAAGCTAACGAAATTTCATAACGAAATCTGGGACGTAACCTATGAGATATTTTGTTATGACGCGGTGATTATATAAGATTCTGATTTAGTGGGAGTAAAGTAGCGAAATTATGTGAAACGCGTGAGCTAAAACACGTTCCGCGTTTCAATAATTTCGTCCGAAGTATGTAGAGGCAACCGGGGGTCCAGGGGGCCTGCCCCCTGGCGAGTTTTGAATCGAGTGGGAAGCGTTTAGTTCTTTCTAATAAACTTGGTTGTGAAGGTGTGAAGGCAGTATGGTAGTATCTACCAATGGTAGGTAAAAAACGCTGCAAATTATTACACAATGGTTTATTATTTTTCTATAATATATAAAAATAATAAACCATTGTGTAATTATTAATATAATTGTGTAAACGATTATATTATAATCGTCTATAAAGCCACCAACCATCCACCTTGAAGAAAAACATCGATGGCATTTCGGTCAGCTTTAATTTGAACGGAGATTAGGCCTCTTTTGCGATTCACACTCGTGTTTCTGATTTGTCGTACGTTTATTATTTTTATGGTTTATTATTTTAATGGTTTATTATTTTTCTATATAATCGTCTATAAAGCCACCAACCATCCAACATGAAGAAAAATACTTTGAAAATGTCACCCCACGCATATTTAAGCAAAAACCTCTTTTTTGGCTGGTTATTTGCCCATAACTTCTATACGAATTGAGCCATCGGAATAGTTCGACGTTAGGACCAACTAGACCCCAAATGGAGTCTATGTGCGAAAGAACGGGTTTTTTAGACCGCTTCTAAGGCCTTTTATGGCCCGGACGGCGAACGGCGGACGGCGGACGGCGGACGGACATTGCAAATTTGGATTCTACGCACCTTGAAACGTAAAGTGACAAAGTTTGAGGGGGGGTTATAAAATTTTTTTGCGATACGATCACATAGGCTTATTATTGGAAATAATAAACCAAAAAGTTGGTAGGTAAAAAAAGTTGATAGGTAAAAATAAAAACGCTGCAAATCATTGCTAAAAAGGTATTTTCTCAATAGATCACCCTAATGTATAGATCCCTCTCTACCAACCGTAGATACCTACTAGGGCATTTTTGAAAACTTCAACCCTTCATTTCCATTTGGTTGGTGGTTGGGGTTGAAATTTTAAAAATTGCCCTAGTAGGTAGTAGGTACTTACGGTTGGTAGGGAGGGATCTATACTGAATGGTGATCTATACAGCAAATACCTTTGGGCAATGATTTGCAGCGTTTCATTTTTAGTTTTTATCTCAGCCCCAAAATTTTCAGAGTTATGGTACTACACTTAATTAATAAATACTTATATTTTAAAATATAATAAATGACAGTAAACTCGGAAAATTATTATTATATTTTTAAAAATGCACGTGGGTAAGAATGAGTTTTAAATGTTTTATTGCCTGAACACATTTTTAGATCAGTTTTCTTTCAGTCTTGATGAAATTATGATCAACTGAACTACCAACAAGTAGGTACCTATGGTTGGTGGGGAGGGATTTATACAGAAGGGTGATCTATAGCATTTCCGAATTGAGTTAAACCTTTTCCATTTAGATTTAAACCTTTTCCATTTAGGTTTAAACCTTTTCCATTTGGATTTAAACCTTTTCCATTTGGATTTAAACCTTTTCCATTTAGATTTAAACCTTTTCCATTTGGATTTAAACCTTTTCCATTTGGATTTAAACCTTTTCCATTTAGATTTAAACCTTTTCCATTTGGAATCTGAATGGAAAAGGTTTAAATCTAAATGGAAAAGGCTTAAATCTAAATGGAAAAGGTTTAAATCCAAATGGAAAAGGTTTAAATCTAAATGGAAAAGGTTTAAATCCAAATGGAAAAGGTTTAAATCCAAATGGAAAAGGTTTAAATCTAAATGGAAAAGGTTTAAATCTAAATGGAAAAGGTTTAAATCCAAATGGAAAAGGTTTAAATCCAAATGGGAAAGGTTTAAATCTAAATGGAAAAGGTTTAAATCCAAATGGAAAAGGTTTAAATCTAAATGGAAAAGGTTTGAATCCAAATGGAAAAGGTTTAAATCTAAATGGAAAAGGTTTAAATCTAAATGGAAAAGGTTTAAATCCAAATGGAAAAGGTTTAAATCTAAATGGAAAAGGTTTAACTCAATTCGGAAATGCTATATACAGAAGATAATACACCTTTGGGCAATGATTTGCAGCGTTTTTCAAAAATAAACCTTTGGAATCGACCAAGAAAAAAAGTTTACCCCTCCATTTGTTGGTATACGTTTCAAGGTAGGTACGTAAAATCCAAAAATGGAATAAAATTTTGCCGTCAGGCCGTCGTACACCGTACGCGGCAATTTCCTTAGTTCCTGTGGACCGATTTTGATGAAATTTGGGGTTTAGTTGTGCTCCGAAGCTTTTGGTTGATTTCAGTCACTTCGAAGGGTTGAAAAATAAGGGCTGGAATTTTCAAAACGCCCGTGTTCAAAAAAATCATTTGAAGGTATCGTTTTTTTATCAATTTAAAATAGTAGGTAGTGAATGTTTAGAATCGAATGAAAACACCTATATATGAAATGTCCCACTTATGATAAATCCGAAACGAGTGTGAATCGCTAAAGTGGCCCAATCTTCGTCTTCGTCCAAATATTTTAGCTTACGAAAGTTGTGCTCACTTTTGCTCAATTTTAGCTTAGGTACCAGAGTTGTGCTCACTTGCTCAATTTTTGCTTACCAGAGTTGGTAGTTGTCCTCACTTTTGCATCCTTAGCAACCAGTTATCAAATTGTGAAGCGTTTATTTCTTCAAAATGACAAATATGGGTTCTTTGCAGACGAGTGATCCATACAGAAAAATAATAAACCTTAGTTCAATGATTTGCAGCGTTTTGCGATTCACTCTCGTGTTTCTGATTTATCTTAAGTCCAATCCTTAAGTTCTCGTGGTGTGAACGGCTGGTCCTACATAGCTGTGGGTGGTCTCATTCTATACTATTTTAAATTGATAAAAATACAATACCTTGAAATCGAAAGTTTTTGAGCTAGGGCGTTTTGAGAATTTCAGCCCTTATTTTTCAACCCTTAGAAGTGACCGACAATAACCTAAAGATTCGGGGCACAACTAGACCCCAAATCCCCATATAGCGAATTTCATCAAAATCGGTCCTTGGTAACTGAGGAAAATGCCGCGTACGGCCGAGGGACGGCTAATTTTTAATTAAGTGCCTTTGGACTCTCATTATTTAACCCATATCAATAAACCAAAATCAAAGCAGCCTTAGAGAATTCCGTAGAACAACATTTTCAAAACTACTACCTACTTAGGTAGGTACCTACTAATAATTATTATCACTATTATTGGAAAGTATTGTAATTGTTTTCATCCCTCTTCCCGACTTTAGCTGATTTTGCTTCCGAGTCTACCAAGGTAGCGGAAGCTTTGTTTTCTCTTTTCAAGGATGAAAAAAAAAGTTCTCCAAAACCAAAATTTTCACTCGCGTTTTACGTGTTAGACCTTTCTGAACAATTTTGGTTCCGTGTCTGTCTGTCATGAATTTTAATTAATTCTTTGTAACGGGCATAACTATACGAAGTTATTGTCCAATTTCTATGAAATTTTCAGGGATTGTGCGGGTTGATGTGTAGACGGTCCCCTATGAAAATCATCATCCCCGGACTGATAGTAGCCATTGCGCATGCGCAAACGTGAATTTCCTTGTAACGGCCATAACTTCCACATTTTCTACCCGATTTCGATGAAATTTTCAGGGATTATGCGGATTAGGTTGTAGATGGTCGACAATGGATATCATCACCCCCGGACTGATAGTAGCCGCTGCGCATGCACAAACGCGAATTCCTTGTAACAGCCATAACTTCCACATTTTCCATCCGATTTTGATGAAATTTTCAGGGATGTTACAGATTAGTATTTAGATAGTCCCCTATGAAAATCACCACCTTTGGACTGATAGTAGCCACTGCGCATGCGCAAACGTAAAATCCTTATAACAGCCATAAAACTTACATTTTTCATCCGAATTTGATGAAATATTCTAGGATTGTCCAGATTAGCGTGTAGATGGTCCCCTATGAGGGTAGTAAAAGGTACTTAGAGGTTGGTGTTTTGAAATTAACTACTATGCATCGGATCATCTATATAATCGGGTTATGGATACGAGGAAGCTATGTGCCACACCCACTTGGCAGACGTTTTACTCATGCTCTCCCAGTTACTAGTTACTCTGAAGTCAGGTTATTGTTGAGTTGATTGGATATTACGACAATATAATGATGGTTTCACAGATATCCGGTTCGAGTATTCAGCGACTCAGGTGATATCCCGCTCTATCAGCCAGATGAACGAGTTGAGCGAGTGTGGAGGCGGAGGCGAGTCGGAGCGGCTGCCTCAAAGACGTGGTGAATATCATAATAAAATAATGCTAATATATTAAGTAGTGCAAAAGTATCACAGCTTAATCGATTATAAAGTGTCGCCAAGTGGAAATGGCACATAGCTTTCACATTGCCATAACACGATTGCATGGATGATCCGACTCATAGCTTTCGGCCGAGTTCTCCTCGTACATCGCACCTGAGCAGCATGGTTTTTTGAGAAGATCTACCTCACTAGTCGGCGTCGGTGGTGTAGTGGACAGTGTACCGGACTGCGGTGATAGGATGAGAACCGTCTAGCGGGGACGCGCGTTCGAGTCTGGTCGTCGCAGAAAGTTTTCTGTCTGTTAGACGATCAGCAATCTCTCGTTCCAACCCAGGGCGGTGATGTTTGGGAAGCCATGAGCGAAATCATCAGAACAAATTCTGATCTCCCCTTAGGGAGACAGCTGATGACGTCCGCGACGCCAAGAATGGCAGTCGGACGAAATTCAACCTGAAATGGTTGCTTACTTTACTTTACTTTTTTACCTCACTAATCTTCTGGAGTTCCAGGAGTTCGTCATGATGGGGTTCCAGATGGGATGTCAGACGGATGTTGTGTCAACGGATTATGCTAAGGCCTTTGATAAGCTCTCGCACGCTCACCTTCTGTCTTTGCTCGAGTCTTTGGGGGTTTTCGGATCATTCTTGGATTGGTTATCGAGTTACCTCGATGGTCGCAAACTCATGGTTTGTGTGAGGGGCACGTTGTCATCTCCATTTACTGCTACCTCAGGAATCCCTCAGGGAAGCCATATTGGCCCCATTTGCTTTTTGATAATGATTAATAGTGTAGCAAGATGTTTCCACCCTGGTATTCGTTGCCTGCTCTTCGCCGACGACTTGAAGCTCTTTTGTCACGTGAACACCATGTTAGACTGTGAGACGCTGCAGCTGGCCATCTGTGATCTCGAGGAATGGTGCACCTCGAATTTTCTCTTTCTAAACCCGTCCAAGTGCTCCATCGTCACCTTTCACCGAACGGTCCAGCCAGTCATCCATGACTACACACTGTGCAGCTCTTACCTTCAGAGGCTGGAAGAGATCACAGATTTGGGAGTCCTCTGCGATGTGAAGCTCACCTTCTCTGGACACATCGAAAATGTTGCGGGACGGGCAATGAGAGCCTTAGGGTTCCTCAAAAGGAATACTCGGGACTTCACGGACACTCAAGCTTTGGTATTATTGTACAAAGCACTTGTGCTCCCATTGCTGGAGTATGCTTCACTGGTTTGGTCTCCCTGCTATTCAGTTCACAAGTGCTGCCTGGAGAGGGTGCAAAACAAATTCCTCCGTTACATCGCCTACAAGCTGGGGATTCCCACGTGTGATGTGGATTATGCGTACTTGTTGGATGTGTGTCATTTGTTGCCCCTCGAGAAACGTCGGAACCTGGCGGACCTTACCTTTTTCTACAAACTATTGAACGGTAAGCTTTCCTGCCCAGCTTTGTTGTCTGGGGTTGGTCTTCTGACTCCTCGCCAGGCAGCACGTTCGTCCTTCCTCTTCGCCGTTCCATTCTCCGCAACCAACTACCTCCAGAATCGACCTCTTCATCGCCTGCCACGATCCGCCAATCTTCTCCTCGCTCAACATCCCGAATTTGATTTTTTTTTCTCACACACTCACAAAACTAAAATCTTTAATTTCCAGTAATTCATAGATTTTATTTAGCCATTTTATGTGATATCCATGGTACAAATAGGTACATTTTTTCTCTTTTTGTTACCTTTTTCTCTGGTGTTCGGTTATTTTCTATTTCTTATGTTCGTTTAATTTCACTGTTCTGCTGAATCTTTACTGTAATTGGGCTTGCCCGTAATTTAAATAAATAAATAAATAGTACCTAGGTGATAAGAAACGACAACCTCCAGAAACCTATAAATTTGATGAACACGTGAGACGAAATTTATGGGTAACCATCCAGAGTCTCAACGACACAATCCTTGAAATGTTAAAATCTCATAGAAATCGAATGAATAGTGTAGAACTCATGCTTATTCAGGGTTTCACGTTTGCACTGACTTTTACAAGGCCAATGAATCAATGCAATCATTGCAATAGCTTCATTTTCCTTGAAAATTCGCTAAAATTAAGCTACGTATTTTCAATAGAGATTTATTCTTGCATTATTATTTGCATTTTTTCTCATTGAAATCCGTTTTGGAATTTTTTCTAAAATCATCAGTCAATTATCACAGGAAGTGAAGTCGGAAGCGGAAAATGGCGCATAATCGGCGAGGTCTCGAGAGGGCGGAACAAAACCAGGCGCCGTAAATCGGCCGTCGAGCAGGACGCCAAGACGCGGGCGCTCCGAGGGATCGGCTCTTGCCCGGAGTTCCCAGTGAAGAAGCGGCCCTGATGGCGACCTAATAATCGAAGAAACGACGCCACCACCGTTATAAGCACTTATTATCTCCTCATTGCCAACACTGATAATAAAGCGTTTTTCGTCTGAAATTATTGGTCAATTCCTCTGCTCGCCCATACTGCTTTCAACAGTGACAAAGCCATCTAGTGAACAAATTGTGATAATTACCTAAAATTTCTCTCTTCTGGTCTCAGATTCACAGATGGGTCGTTTCGTTGTTGTTACAAAGACTACAACGATGAGTAAACGTATATTAAGCGTTAAATATCCATAAGAGAAATCCAAGAGACATACTGAAATGAACGTCCGGGACTGGGAGTTGGATCTTAACTCGCACCCATCTAGCTAAATATCTATGGATCTGTGGAGTACAGCATTTACGAGTCAGACCTTCCTGAACAATTTTGGTTCCGTGTCTGTCTGACATGAAATCCTTACCGCAGCCATACTTCTACATAACTCAACTTCTACATAACCGCAGCCATAACTTCTACATTTCTCACCTCATTTCGATGACAATTTCAAGGATTGTGCGGGTTGGTGTGTAGATGGTATTGTAGTATTGTAGTAGCTGCAAAAATCGCGGCCACAGAGTACCTACGACAATGCCCAAAATGGAAGGCTGATGGGAGACCACCAAAACCTCCCTCAAAACAAAAAAAGAGGGAAAGTCGAGTGCACATTTTATACTAATGGCGATGAACAAAAATCAAGTGTACAATGATGCTGATACGTGGTACCTATGTGGATAATGGTGCTACAAACTGTTATGATCCACATTTCAACATTTAAATAGTTCTTAACTAAAGAAGTAACAAGAGGATCTCTGAGTGAGTCACCACTCACAGGGAGACACGAGGCATGGGGAAACACGTCAACATGACGTCACCCTTCCACCTCTCTCTCCCTCAACTGAACTCTCCGAGTATGTAAGCTCACTCAGGGATGCTCCAGTATGAAGTCTACTACTATCAATCGACTTGTTCTGTTCTCATCGCCTTCATCTTCTTACAACAAAGATACAACCTCGATGAAGACCCCGGCTCGCCTTCACCTCGCCGGCCTCTGCAGATTCTCTACCTTGGAGCTCCTACTCTTATCGTTTAGGCTCGATAGGTAAATGTCCTGTCAGTTAAAATGGTAAATGTCCTGTCGGGCTTAACAGCCACCAGATCTAACAGGCGAGCATCTCTCCATGCACTCCTCATAGCGGTCAGTCGCAAGACGCCTGTGCGACAGTGCATTTGAGTTAGGCTAGGAAAGATCTCTCTTAGTCGAGTAGGAGCTAAAGAAAATACATCAGCTGCATTGAGAAGGACATCTCCTTCACTTGACAACACGCCGACATAACAGTGGTGTCGCTACAGCGAGAGTATAATACACAATATAATATAATTAAAATACAGTAGTTTGTAAGGAAGGACGAACCCAGGAGAAGGAGGGACTTCCTAGAGGTAGAATGGTGGGGGGAAGACACGCAAGTCGGCAAGACAGGCGAGCCGACGCTCTGTTGTGTTTGTGGAGGCAACAGGAGAAGGTATCTGTGAGTACTTACACCTTACACTTATTCGATCGATCGATTATACCTATACCTTCTGTGTCAACAAGCTCTCCCCTTGTCTTATACTCTATACCATACACACAATACCTTATAAGACATGTTCTAGCTTATACAGAAGCCTATAACACACTATATACCTATACCTTTATACTGCAGCACACATATGCTATACATGTACTCTACACTTACACTATACATCTAAACCTTCATACTGTGGCATTATACTATACCTATACTGTTGTGCAAGTGGTGTACAACTTATACTTCCCATATGACCATGGCGGATGGCATATACTATATACCTACATCTAACCCACACTGCGGTGTGGTTTATACAATACACATATATTATACATATATGCTATACATGTACTGTACACTTATACTATACACATATACGTGTATAATATATATGTCTGTAGTGTAGTATGTATGTATGGTATATGTATACCCATATACTATACACTATACCTATACTGTTGTGCAAGTGGTGTACAACTTATACTTCCCATATGACCATGGCGGATGGCATATACTATATACCTACATCTAACCCACACTGCGGTGTGGTTTATACAATACACATATATTATACATATATGCTATACATGTACTGTACACTTATACTATACACATATACGTGTATATTATATATGTCTGTAGTGTAGTATGTATGTATGGTATATGTATACCCATATACTATACACTATACCTTTATACTGTGGCACTATACTATACCTATACTGTTGTGCAAGTGGTGTACAACTTATACTTCCCATATGACCATGGCGGATGGCATATACTATATACCTACATCTAACCCACACTGCGGTGTGGTTTATACAATACACATATATTATACATATATGCTATACATGTACTGTACACTTATACTACACACATATACGTGTGTGGTATATATGTCTGTAGTGTAGTATGTATGTATGGTATATGTATACACATATACTATACACTATACCTTTATACTGTGGCACTATACTATACCTATACTGTTGTGCAAGTGGTGTACAACTTATACTTCCCATAATATGACCATGGCAGATGGCATATACTATACACATCTAACCCACACTGCGGTGTGGTTTGATACAATACCAATACTATACTGGGCGCCTTATATACCTATACATACTTATACAGAGGTCAGGGGACGGATAAGGGGTCGTTGGGGAGTCCGTCATACACAAAAAGCCCAAAGGGGGAGAGCTTGGATCTATGTTGACATTTACAATACATGTGATACCTATTTATACCATTTACATACAAGTGGCAAAACATACATCGATTACATAAAATATTATGTTGGTATTTATGATATTAATTATTCGATTTCATGAAATATTATGTATTTATGATATTAATTCGTACGGCAGACGGCCGTGACGACATGGTGCATCGGCCGGGAAACTCGGCCTTTTCTCGTTTATTTTTAAAAAATCTTAGTGCACTGCGTAGTTCCGATTTGTTTGCCTCAAGCGTCGAGTTAAAGTCCAAAATTTTCCTGGGGTGGGTTCCGCACCTTACAGTGTCATGACACCCCCCTCCCGTCTATCCCTCTACAGGTATATTTCTCGCTCTCGCTCACCGAGTGGAGCGAGCGGGGAAGGTGGGTGACCAAGGCGGGAGAGGAATATCGGGGTATTCAAGGAACGTACACGATTTCGTGCTTTCTGGAATTATTTTATTTACCTTCCCGAGCGAAAAAACGGGAAAGTCCTTCGAATTTGATAATATTGTTGTAAAAATTTTTTTGTTCATAATCGTTTATAACATGATATACCTACATACATGATACATCTCTCTGGAGTTGACCCCTCCTTCCCCCACGTCCCTCCCGGGACCCGTTGTTCCCCCGCGCCCCACCCTTCGGGACCCCTCTTTCCCTGCGTCACACGCTGTGGGACCCCTCCGCTGTGGGGCCCCTCCGCCCCGACGTTCCTCCCGGCGGGACTCTCATAGGGTTTGCAAATACCTAAACCTTGCCCCTTACACGTGGTAACTTCTAGAAATTTTGTTTTGGTTCACAATAGGATTACTCTCGTCAACCAATTTATTCCATTTAACAGTTTTCAGAGGGTGGAAGGAGAAATTTTTTATTCATTTTTTTTTTTTTTTTTTTTACACATCCATACCTACATGAATTGTTCGTTATGCAATTTGGAATATTCGACCAGTGGTATACACAAAGATTATCTCCTCCTCTTCCTCCTGTACTATACATCCATACATGAGCATATTATCGATAATCCTCATATATGTATGAGGAAATTTAATATTATGAGGAAATATAATATATTTGAATGCATGTTATGCATTCACATACATGTATTCGTACATGAGCCATACACTAATTTTCATCATTTATCCAACGTGTGAAAACGAAAACAAAAGAGAGGAGGTGCTCCTCTGTTACAGATATTGAGTACCTAACTATTCCATGGATGGATTACATTATATTGAAGAGGCTCGAAACACAAGGGAATAGAGTGCGTGATGGTATGGAGGCTTGTCAAGGTTTCCTACGAGATACAGACACCATGGAAAAGAAACACCATCTTATAATCCAAAAATTAAAATGGTCAGTGGATCGATTGAATGGGGAAATACAAAATGTTCTCGCCACATACACAGAACCCTCCACAGAACTGGCCTCCGAGATAGAATTGCAGTTGGAGGCAGAAGAGCTTTTGGTGGAATCAGATACATTACATCTAAGCGATAAAACTCATGATGCGAATGATGTTTCCACACCACAACATACATCCTTGAACAGCCGTCTTCCCAAACTCGAAATGTTGATATTTGACGGGAATATACTGAGGTGGCACGAGTTTTGGGATAGGTCCTCTTCAACAATCGAAAACAAAACCCACACGAGCGATTTCGACAAATTGTCGTACCTTCTCAGTCTTATGGAAGGAGATGCAAAGAGAGCGGTGGAAGGCTTAGACATTATAAATCAAAACTACAAGGTGGCTGTGGATCGTTTAACTGAGCGATTTGGAAAAAAGAGCGTATTGATTGATGCTCATTATGCAGCACTCCAGCAAATACCAAAATCCACACAAGACGTAGCTGATTGTCGCCGAACCCTTGATGAAATAGAACGCCACCTCCAAACCCTACAATCACTCGGAGAAGATACAAACCACAGACAATTAAGAGCAACCATACTTGACAAATTTCCTGAAGCAACCATATTTGATTTACGAATGGCTATGACGTCAGATGATCATACTGTATCCGAAATACGATCAATCCTTGAAAGAGTAATCTCAGCTAGAGAAGCAGCGCTGAGAATGGCAGCCATCGATAACACAGATCATACAAATTCAAATAATGACCCAACATATACTATTGAAACTCTGTTTGCTGGATCCAATCCTCAAAACAAACAACGAAAACCTATCAACCCCTCAATTGCGTCAACCTCATACAAAAGGAATCCTCATCGAGGTCATTCAAGATATTAATTCAAAAAAATTGATAGAAATTCTAAATCAGGACAATCATCCAATCCAGCAGAGCAATCCTGCCACAACCAAAGCAAATCAGCTAAGTCCCGTCGTCTGAATTGCATTTTTTGTTCAGGCTCACACATACATGAGAAATACGACCGTTGTAAAACTAGTGAAAAAAGAAAGGCAAAATTAAAGAACAACTGTTATCTTTGCTTAAGAGAGTCCCACTTGGTGTCGTCATGCCCAATAAAAAACTGGATGAGATGTGTCCACTGTGGTGTTAAAGACAATCATAACCGTAGCCTTTGTGAGAAATTGAACATACACAAAGAACAAACTCACTCACATTTCTCAAATATCTCATCAGACACTATACTGCAAACGGCCACTGTTTCTCTCGATTCTGGCCAAGGAATATCAATAACAGGGCGTATTCTTTTCGACACAGGGAGCCAAAAGACATAGGCTCCTATATAAGGTCAAGTGCAGCAAAACAGCTGAAATTGGAACATACCAAACCAACAGCCTTAAACATTTTCACATTTGGATCAACTAAACCAAAAACCATCAGCACAAACCTCGTGACGTTTCAGTTAAGTACTCACAAGTCACCATTCGACATTTTAATACAAGCTCACACTCTACCAACTTTAACTGGAGTGATACCCTCATATCTAGAAATGAAGACCACCCTGAAACAAATGATGCCAATGATGTGAATGCCAAAAGTAGTATTGATGTTATTATGGGAAATGATTATTATCATTCAATCATAATGGCCAACAGAATAGAAATTACAACAACGCTATTTCTAGTGGAATCACTAATTGGATGGATTCTCTCTGGAGTATACAAAAAAAAAAAAAAAAATCAGAAACATACTGACGTCCTGACTATACTTACGTCCAGGTTGGACCCTCTGAACAATACAAGCGAGTCTTTGACTGTCCAGACTCTGCACTGAAAGATGATAATATAAAAAACATTTGGGAGTTGGAGGTGATTGGAATAAAGGATTCTCCAAAATTACTTCAAGACGAGGAAGTGGTTCAACATTTCAACAATACAACTATATTTCAGAACAACAGGTATCAGGTCAGATGGCCTTGGATACAATATCCTCCAGAACTTCCAGTTAATCTAGGACTAAAATCATTGATTAAAATACTTGACAATGATATGATCAAAAAATATGATGAAGTCCTGCAAGACCAAATGAATAAAGGCATCATTGAAACCGTAATAGAACCTAAGCTTCCTGAAACACACCCTATTCATTACCTCCCACATCACTGTGTGGTTCAACAAGAAAAACCACAAAACTTTGAATCGTATACTACGCTTCATCAAAGACAAAGGGTCAAAACAGCCTAAATGATCTCCTGTACAAAGCTCCGCTTCTATTACACGACTTGACATCCCTTTTGATTCAATTTCGACAAAACCCAATTGCTATTGTTGCTGACATTGAAAAGGCGTTTTTTACAAGTTGGACTCCAAGACTAGGATCGGGATGTTACACGGTTTCTTTGGCCTCATGATACAACCCAACCTCCTTCAGACAAAAACTTAGTACACTTCAGAATTTGTAGAGTAGGTACCTACCGTTTGGGGTCATCTCAAGCCCATTTTCTCCTTGCGGCTACTATACGTAAACACCTCTCACAAAAGGGACAACCTCTGACTGATAAAATAGCTTCCTGTCTGTATGTAGACAACCTCGTAACTGGTGTACAAAGTCCACAAGAAGCCAAAGAACTGTTCATTACATGCAGAGAAAATTTCAAGGAATTGTCCATGAACATCCGAGAATGGAACTCAAATAACCAAGAGTTTATACAATCCATCCCAACAGAATTAACAAAACCACAACGTACCATTTCTTAGGCTTTCAGTGGAATACATGGCAAGATACCTTGAAATTGGAAATCAAACCTGAAGTAATTTAAAGCAAGATTTCCACCAAAACACATATACTTCGAATAATTGCGTCTGTTTTTGATCCTTGTGGTCTAGTTGCCCCATTGACGCTACCGACACGTTTATTTCTCTAAGATTTGTGGGAAAAAAATTGAAATGGGATACCCCATTGTCTCTTGAACATCTGCTGCGTTGGAAACTATGTAAGACGTTTTTACACAAATTACCACTAATTTCAACCCCACGGACCAACGTTACTCCACATATACCAGCAAACTGTAAATACGAACTACATTGCTTCACTGATGCATCTAAAGAAGCTTATGTATCTGTTATATATTTAAGGATTTCTAATCAAGAGACTCACACTACAAGATTTATTATTTCCCGTTCCCTCTGAAAAGAAAGGAAAGCCTTACCATACCTAAACTCGAACTCCTTGTAGTAGTGATCGGAAGAAGACTCCTGCAATATGTACAGTCTGCATCCATTTTACCAATACATGCTCAAAACCTTTGGACTGACAGTCAGGTGGTATTGAGCTGGCTCCGATCGAGACGCTTTCTTCCACACATTATTAGTAAGCGAGTCATGGAAATCCAGAGTGATGGTGATGTGCAGTTCCGATTTGTCAGATCAGAGAACAAACCAGCTGATGTTGCGACACGTCAACTGAAGGATGACACCTTGCCAAATTTATGGATTAATGGCCCATCCTTTTGCATAAACCACATGATGAGTGGCCTCAACACGACCAGATGTGGAAGGAAACAACTACTACTGAACATCCCTCACGTCATGATACTACTCAGGAATACAGTGCAACTATTACTTCCTACACATCAAACGATCAAGACTGGAATTCAGCTAGCAGTAGCGAAGGTACAGGTGAGGAGGAAGTAGGGATGGAGAAGGAGTATCTCCCCTGGATGGTGGGAGAGAAGGTTCGCTTGGCTTGAACCAGCAGTCACAAGAAGAATCTCGAGGTGGTGCGTACCCGAAACCATGATAACCTCATAATGTGACTGATATTTTGCGTACACACAAACTATCCCAATCTCTCTATCCCTATTATACATATTTGTTTATCTACATATTATACAAACTGGAAATGTACACAAACTCACATAATTATACAAACTTCATGTCTGGGTGTGTGGCGCACACCTATACATGGTTATACATTCACAGTGTGTGAAATACCCATACAATCACAATAGGTGATTCATACAAACTGGGAATCTACACAATCTTACCTTTATCCATACAAACTTGGTGTCTAGGTGTGTGGCAGACACCTAGACATAATTATACATACCGCCACTGTGGGTGGCTTATACATACCTATACTGTACTCACATACCAGTAGAGAGGCATGAAAACCCGTATAGGGGATGTTTGGAGCCCGTCAGGGGAAAACAATCCCCAAGGGAAGAGAGAAATTTGGATATTATGTACATGTACCCATACAAATGTATGTACACATACGAATTTATGTATACACAAAAATTGACGTAATTTACTTATAAAATGTATAATACGTTAGATTCGTATGGCCAGGGCGGCAATGACGACATGTTCAATGTGGTTATACTGTTTCTTTATCTCGAAGTTATACTGAAGGCATACTTTTCGTTGTATAGTTAAAAATCATTAATCTTGCTCTATTTCCAACCTTCTGCGTGGGAGTGTCGCTACAGCGAGAGTATAATACACAATATAATATAATTAAAATACAGTAGTTTGTAAGGAAGGACGAACCCAGGAGAAGGAGGGACTTCCTAGAGGTAGAATGGTGGGGGGAAGACACGCAAGTCGGCAAGACAGGCGAGCCGACGCTCTGTTGTGTTTGTGGAGGCAACAGGAGAAGGTATCTGTGAGTACTTACACCTTACACTTATTCGATCGATCGATTATACCTATACCTTCTGTGTCAACAAGCTCTCCCCTTGTCTTATACTCTATACCATACACACAATACCTTATAAGACATGTTCTAGCTTATACAGAAGCCTATAACACACTATATACCTATACCTTTATACTGCAGCACACATATGCTATACATGTACTCTACACTTACACTATACATCTAAACCTTCATACTGTGGCATTATACTATACCTATACTGTTGTGCAAGTGGTGTACAACTTATACTTCCCATATGACCATGGCGGATGGCATATACTATATACCTACATCTAACCCACACTGCGGTGTGGTTTATACAATACACATATATTATACATATATGCTATACATGTACTGTACACTTATACTATACACATATACGTGTATAATATATATGTCTGTAGTGTAGTATGTATGTATGGTATATGTATACCCATATACTATACACTATACCTATACTGTTGTGCAAGTGGTGTACAACTTATACTTCCCATATGACCATGGCGGATGGCATATACTATATACCTACATCTAACCCACACTGCGGTGTGGTTTATACAATACACATATATTATACATATATGCTATACATGTACTGTACACTTATACTATACACATATACGTGTATATTATATATGTCTGTAGTGTAGTATGTATGTATGGTATATGTATACCCATATACTATACACTATACCTTTATACTGTGGCACTATACTATACCTATACTGTTGTGCAAGTGGTGTACAACTTATACTTCCCATATGACCATGGCGGATGGCATATACTATATACCTACATCTAACCCACACTGCGGTGTGGTTTATACAATACACATATATTATACATATATGCTATACATGTACTGTACACTTATACTACACACATATACGTGTGTGGTATATATGTCTGTAGTGTAGTATGTATGTATGGTATATGTATACACATATACTATACACTATACCTTTATACTGTGGCACTATACTATACCTATACTGTTGTGCAAGTGGTGTACAACTTATACTTCCCATAATATGACCATGGCAGATGGCATATACTATACACATCTAACCCACACTGCGGTGTGGTTTGATACAATACCAATACTATACTGGGCGCCTTATATACCTATACATACTTATACAGAGGTCAGGGGACGGATAAGGGGTCGTTGGGGAGTCCGTCATACACAAAAAGCCCAAAGGGGGAGAGCTTGGATCTATGTTGACATTTACAATACATGTGATACCTATTTATACCATTTACATACAAGTGGCAAAACATACATCGATTACATAAAATATTATGTTGGTATTTATGATATTAATTATTCGATTTCATGAAATATTATGTATTTATGATATTAATTCGTACGGCAGACGGCCGTGACGACAAGTGGTGACCCCGCACGTTTTTAACTTCCTATTTGACAAGAGATGAATGACAACGCAGTCCCTGCACCTTCGCCAGAGCCTGATTTCGCCAAAGCCGCCAAAGTGTCAATCCCCTTGACACTACCACCGTTCTACAGGGATGATCCTCGCCTCTGGTTCCTTTAACTCGAAGCAGCATACACCACCTGGGCGATAGTCCGAAACGCTACCGCTGAGCCGGCGAATCATGATGGCGTAGTGAGGGGTTTAAGATTCTGGTACAGCGAAATTCAAATAATACCACTTCTAAGTGGGGTATATAAGAAAGCTGCTCGTTCGATATATTTTCAGTATGCGTGATAAGAAAGAACGTCTAGGTCATTCTCTAGTGAACAAGATAATTGACAAGTTACCTATTGAATTACATTTACCATCATTTCTTTCATCAACAAATTCCAAATACCAGTACTGCGGTCCAGGAACGAGATTTGAGGAAAGAAAGGCTCTTGGGCAGAGGGGAATTAACTTACTGGATTCACTCTGCTACCAGCACGATCAAGTTTATCAATCTACACAGGACAATCAGAAGAGGTACGAAGCAGACAAACAGCTTGAGTGGAAAGCTTGGAGTCTAGCAAAAAACAGCAAAGTACCATTAAGGGAACGTTTAGAAGCTTGGCTTGTAGTCAATGCCTTGAAGATGAAAACGTATAGCAAAGGAGCAGGACTACACTGAGTGATGATACTGACAGGATCGGACAAAGTGAAAACTATATAAAAGGAATAAAATAAGAGGAAGACGTCAGAGAAAACCAGTGTCACAGTCTACGAGACGTCATATTAGGAAGCCCATTAGTGGAGGATTTTTACCATTATTGCTTGGACCAATGCCTTTTTTTACAGCGATTGGGAGTCTGTTGGCAGGAGGTGCAAGTGTGGCAAAAAGCATAACTGAAGCCAAGCGTTCAAAGGAAGAGTTGGATGAAATTCGAAGGCAAAACAAATCAATGGAGGAATATGTCCATAATTAGATCTGCAAGCATTGTGATCTGTGGAAAGAGAGAGAGAAAGGAAAAAAATTATTGCTGAATTTGAATGATGAGTTGGAATTTATGGTTTTGGTTAAAAGGAGTAGCTCACATTACAAACTATCATTTTTTTCCACATTTATGTTTTTCTGTTTTTAATCTAAATTTGCATCAACAATAATTTTACTATACTTCATCCTCTCTTCTACAGTTTAAAGGATCTGTAACCAATAAATCCTCATCCAAAGCAATTGAATACGAGTTCCTTATTGCCTCATTTGATTCAATATTTAATGAGTTGTTGCATGAGTCACAATGTGAAATTAATTGAACTATGTAAAGAACTTCATTACACCCAAAACATGTATTTAATGAGCAAGCCAACTCCACTAAACTTCTAGGGAGTAACATAATATGTTACTCATAAGCATATTATGCTTAAAATGCATATTTCCATATGCATTGCAATAAATGCATATTTCCATTGCATAAAATGCATATTTCCATTGCATATTGTAACCCCATTTATCACTATGGGAACCCTCGAAAGGGAGCAGAGGAATCTAATAAGAATCTAATAGAGAGAATCAAAATGAAGATACCTCAAGAACCTATTCTGTATTACTGTTATGATTTTAATGCGGATACAACTTACCTTAGCTGTCTGTATTCCCTGGAGATGTAGAGCTGCCACCACCTACTTAGAAAGTAGGAACTAGTCTATGACTAGTTGAAGTTAAGTTAATAATAAAAATGAAGTTAATATTGTCAAGTGAAGTTACGTTAAATTGTTGATAAAGCAAAGCAAGTGAATTTACTGTAAAAATACCTATTATTGAATTTACTGGTGAAATATACCTGGTCAGTAGGAGATAAGCCAGTGAAAGATAGAAGTACTTCCGTATGGGTGTTGTATTGTCAAATCCGTGAGACAAATAAAATATATTACACTCTCAATCCTTACTATACCTATTCCTAGTATCACTCTCACTCTCTCTCTCAATATCAAAATGAATATCTCTACTAGGTAGACAAGGGTGGACTAGGTGGTGGACACTTAAGGTGGACACCACGTGTAGACAAGATTTAAGTTTTTACAAGACAAATTAAATGAAATATTACAATTTAAAATATAAGGGGGGAAATTATGGGTAGGGCCATTCTCAGTCTTTTATCTTTTATCGTGGTATTTTAAGCGCCAGCTCGCCAGTCTTTGAAGAGAAAATCACTTATAACCTATCAGTCGAAATTGTCTATATACAAAATAATGTGGATAAATCCTACCAGTTGAAACAGTTCGTAGATGGGCAGGTGCTGTCGCTGTCGTCGTCGAAGATGAAGTCGGAGTCAGGGTGAGACCAGGACGTGGACGCTCGAATGATCGGGGGGGCTGCAAATCTCGGTCAGCTTGTACTCTCGCCACAGTCAAGTGCCAGTCAAGGAATGAGGCGGTCAGGGCTGTGCGTGGGGGTCCTTCGGTTTGGAGGGGGTGGCTCGTCGGCGGGGCGCATGCGCGGAGAGAGGGGGACGCGATGGTGGCGCTTCCGGTGCTGGCTGGCGGAAGCTGGTGCTGGGCACTGGTGGCGCTATCGGTGTTGGCTGCTGGAAACTGGGTTCTGGCGGCGATCCGGCTGATCGGGCCCGCGCGCGTTTGAAGGTAGGGGGATTTACGGTAATCCTTAGGGGAGGAACCCGGGAATTACACTCCCCTCCCCTTCGGAAGCCGATGTCCCCATCGGCGTCATCCGAATCTTCAGGATGGCACGCTTGGGTCTCCAGGTCATGCAGTCGTCGAGCTCTGCACCCTCGACAGTTGTCAACGTCGGGCTTCTGTTGGTGGCGGATGTTGTGGCAGGCGAATGGGCGTCCTTCAGCTGTGGCTTTGTGAGAGCGTCGCAAGAATACTCGGCACGCCTCGCACCATAGTCGCGAGTGACGGGTACGGGGCTGCTTGCAAGCGAGGCACCTTCGCTCCTCAGCAGGATTGTCCGACACCTGTGGCAGGTCGTTGTCGTCCTGTGGCACATCTTCCGTCATTTCATCTGGGTGCAGAGACTCGGGCGCTGGTGGTATGGCGGTCGTCTGCTCAGGCAAGCACAGATCCAGGTTCACTTGTCCCTTCAGCTTGTTCAGGATAGCGTCTGCGATGGCTCCGGCATCATGAACAGGAGAGTATGCTGGACTTTGGCGCTGACACACCAGCTCCGCGATTTCCTCTGCCAGTTTGGGATTTGTGAGCGTCACTCGTTCCTGCAGCATATCCACCACTTCTCGCGCAATTTCCCGCGGCGTTGGTCCAACGACAGGCGGCTGTCGGAGCTTCAGGGCTACAGCGTCAGCAAGGTGGTTGACGTCGATAGTAGGACTTGTGACGGTATGCCTACTTCGTGTGCACCCTTTCAGCAACTTCAAGGCACTCGCGTAACGATGCCACCCGTGTTTTCTGTCCTCCGCGTTGGTCGCGTTACACATCATCTCGACTCCACTTTCGAGCACACCCCACTCCCTATCAATGTCTATGGTCTCGCGCACCACTTCACTCTGTTCAATCGCGCTCACTCTGGGTCTCGGCAATGCTGGCTCCTCTACTGGTTCGTCACACTGGCTCTCATCCCTGTCAACACCCTGGTTCAGTCGTCGCTCCACATCGGTAAACATGGCATACAGGTCTTTGCCACCCGACATCACCGTCTGTAAACACACACACACCCACCTTATAATTAGCACTGTGCTTAGGACTGAATCTTATGGTTAGTAACAACTGGGGGTTATTTTCTATGATGCACATGTTACTACGGGGTGCCAATTCTACTGTGTGTTCAGGTGTTCCTATTCGACTCTTCTCAGACCACTAGCGACTACTAAAGGATTTCAGTGTTCCTCACCTCTATAACCCTATCGACTCTTCAATGGTAAGTATTAATGGGGGGGGGGGAAGGAAGACATATCTATACGGAAAGAAGCCACGTTTGTCAACCCACAAGCGGTCGCGCGCGCGTTCACGGCAGCATTGCGGATTGGTGAAAGAAAGGATCAGGTGCATGAAATGACAATACGGTAAGTAAAATTTTCAATATTATAAATTTTTTTTTAAATAATACTTGTTTTTGTTTCAGGTCTTCGGCTGTTTGGAGGGCTTTCCTGAGTGGAGCTGACGGTAGTCCTGTCGGGGAAGCGAGCGGAGCTGTCGAGAGTTGGTGTTTTCGGCAGCGTTCTCCGTTTTCAGGATCTTGGGGTTTTCAGCTGGGATTTCCACAGGTGCGGTCTCCGTCGATTCTTCGGGTGCCTGAACTTCCGTGAATCGGGCCACTGGGTACACGTCGTCATCCTCAAAGATGAGATCGTCCATTTCCCAACTGCAGGGAACGGGTTCAGGTCGTTGGTCCGGCATTGGTGTGAGTGGCGGTGTGATGCAGGCGTCGTCCGGCACTCCTCTCTCAAACGCAGGCTTGAGGCGACTCAGATGTACAACCTGACAACGGTCGGTGAGGTCCGCCACTTCGTACGTTACTTCTGACAGGCGTCGCACGATCCTCATGGGGCCTACCCAGGGGCTCCAGAACTTCGTCGAGACTCCAGGAGGTGGGACCATTTGACGTAAGTAGACTCTATCATCTACATTGAAGTAACGAGGCGTACGCCTTGCATTAGCAATCTTTGCTCGCTTCAACCAAGCCTTCCTGACTGCCTTGGCTGCTGCTTTCTGAGACCTCTTGACATGCTTGAGTGTCTGGTCGTGACTGGACGGAGGGTTCAGGTCTAAGGCGGCGGCCACAGGTAGTCTTATTTCTCTTCCCAGGTGCAGAAGGTTTGGGGTATATCCGGTACTTCCGTGCGGAGCACTCCGGTATACTGCCAGGGCCATGGGTAATACGTCTTGCCACAAAGTTGTTTTTGGTGACAACTTGGCGATTATATTGGCCAAGGTTCTGTGAAATCGTTCGCATATCCCGTTGCTTTGGGGATGATAGGCTGTGGTTTGCACTTTCTTGATGCCCCAGGCGGCGCACAGTTCTTGGGTCACGGCTGCTGTAAATGCGGTTCCGCGGTCTGAGATCATCTTCTCCGGAACTCCGTGGATGGGGAAGTATTGCCTCGTCAGTACGTCGACCACTTTCTTTGCCGTTGTGTTAGTGACGACATATGCTTCAGCATATTTGCTGAAGTGGTCGACGACTGTGAGTAACTACCTAACCCCGTTGGGTGTCATCAGCGGCCCAACGTGGTCGATCCCCACAATCTCTCCAGGATGTGTCGGTAGCTCGGGTTGTTGAATGGGAGGATCCAGCCGGTTTGGAGTCTTGCGTTTCTGGCAGACAGCGCAGGATTGAACATAATCCTTCACGTACGACGTGAGCTTCGGCCAAACTCCATATCTTCTAACTGTGGCGTCTGTGGTTTCAATGCCAGGGTGTCCTGCCCAAGGGCTATCATGGCAAACTTGGAGTATCTGGTGACGCAGGGAGCCGGGAATTAGTGGAACTAACAATTCCCCGGTTTCTACGACCTTCGAGGCCATCCAGACTCCGTCTTCTAGTCGGGCTGACCACTTCGCAGGATTGCGCTGAACTTCCGAGATCCAAGGGTCGACCTGCTGCGACGAGATGAGCATTTCCTTGGTCAGCTGGAACGTGTTGATGCTGGCGATGACAACTCGACTAAGGGCATCCACGTGTTGCATCTGGCTTCCAGGACGGTAGACCGGATCGAAGTCATACTCAGCTAGGCGGAGTATCCAGCGACTGATTCGATGCGTCGGGTCTCGTAGGTTCATCGCAGCTGTGAGTGCTCGGTGGTCCGTTTCCAACCGGAAACGCCGACCTAATAGGTAGGGTTGGAAGTGAGAGACAGCCCACACTACTGCCAAGAGCTCCCGTTCTGTGGTGGAATATCGCGATTCCGCGGGATTTAGCTTGCGGCTCGCGAAAGCAATGGGGTGGCTCACTCCGTCTCGTTCTTGACTTAGCACGGCTCCTAGAGCTATGCCGGAGGCGTCAGTGGACAAAGTAAACGGTAACTCGAAATCCGGATAAGCGAGGACTGGACTGGTGAGAAGCGTCTCCTTTAGTTTGTTGAAAGCTAGCTGCTGCTCTTCTCCCCACTCAAAAGGAGCGTCCTTTTGTAGGAGCTGGGTCAGTGGAGCGGTGATTGCTGAAAAACCGCCGACAAACCTTCGGTAGAATCCGGCGAGGCCCAGGAAGGCGCGGATCTCCGTAGCGTCCTTCGGTGCTGGATATTGCTGCACGCAGGCGAGTTTCGATGGCTCCATTCGCAGTCCTTCTTCTGACACAACGTGCCCCAAGTAGCTTACTTGCGTGTTCAAAAAGGTACACTTGGCAAGGTTAAGCTTGAGGTTGGCGTGGTTTAACCTCTCCAAGACTTGGCGTAACCGTATCATGTGGGTTTCGACATCTGGCCCGTAGACGACAATGTCGTCAAGGTAGACGAGACAGGATGTACCCACAAGTCCCTCCAGGACGCAGTTCATAAGTCTTTGGAAAGTCGCCGGTGCGTTCTTAAGGCCGAAAGCCATTTTCCGGTACTGGTACGTGTGCCCTAAGGTGGTAAAGGACGTCTTCTCGCGGTCCTCCTCTGCTATGGCTATCTGGTGGTAGCCCGCCGTTAAATCCAACGTCGTGAAGAACCTGCTGCCGCCAAGAGACTCCAAGGTCTCCGTCAGGTTCGGAAGCGGGTAAGCGTCGCTCTTCGTGGCATGGTTCAAGGCTCGGAAATCGGTGCAAAACCGATACTTCTGGCTTTGTCCTGGTGGTGTTTTCTTTTTCACCAGTACCACTGGTGCTCCCCATGGGCTGGTGGATGGTTCGATGACGCGGTCCGCCAACATTTGTTCCAGCTGTTCTTCGATGATGGGTCGCAGAGCATGTGGCACAGTGTAAGGCTTCTTGTAGATGGGGGAATGCGTTCCTGTTTCGATGCGATGAACAACCTTTATCGAGCATCCCTGAGCGTCAGGCCGCTGAAACAGGTGCTGGTAAGTCTTCAAGATGTCGATCACATAATTGGCATCCGTCGTCGGCAAGTGCTGGAGCTGTTGCTGCAGCACACCAAGTAGATCGGGGATTGGTTCATCCAAATCTTCCGTGGGAAACTCCTCGGACGGGTCCAATATGGGGCAGTCATCGGACGGTGAGACCTCCATATCCACAGGGTCCAACAGGTGAGCGGTGTCGAATGCGTGGGAACCTTCTACTACTGCGATGCGGGGTCGCATTGGTTGTTCACGGTTCGGCATGGGTACAGGCCTAGCAGGCGACAAGTAGCCCGTGATGACGTCACTAATCACCACGGATTGGCCGGTTTGGGGATGCGTCATCCGTACTTCGCAGCTATCCAAGTGGATAGAAGCGGGGATTCTACGAAGCAGGTCCAGCCCCAACAGGTCCAATCCGGAATGGTCTCGTGCAAAAATCCTAAAAGCATGAGTCAGGCGTATGGGTCCAATAGTAACTTCCAGACGTTGCTGTCCCAGGAAGGGCATCGGCTGACCATCGGCGCCCCAGGCAAGAATTCGAGTCGGTACTATGGGTACGTTCGGAACAGGATGCGTCAGTACAGAGATTTGAGCGCCGGTGTCAACTATCAGCACTCGCTCATGTCCACTCAGGTTTACTCGGATTTGCATCGTCTGCTTAAATGGCGAATCGACGGCAGGAAGGCACACATCAGCTTCTTCTGCCGGTGGAGTAGACACTGAAGGTGAGTCAGCTACTTTCTTCTCCGTTCTGAGAGCTACAGCCTGATGAGGGTTTTGTTCGTACGCTTCGCTCGTGAGAGCTAGTACCTTACGAGGTTCCAACCGGGTGACGGCTTCTCTCTTCATGCAGGATTCAGTCTTCTGGGGACAATCAGCCTCTAGGTGACCATAATAACCGCAGTAGTCACACATGGGTTCATCAGCATAGTGACTCGACTTCACCCGACATTCGGATTCCTTGTGTCCGTATAGTCCGCAGTAATCACAGGGAAAATTTTTGGGGTTCTTCAAACAGTGCGCGGGGAAGTGTACGTTGCTTCCACAGTAGCTGCAAGGCTTCTGTGGGCTTCCCATAGCGTTTCGTCGCTGTGGTGGAGGAGTAGGAGGTCGTGGAATATTCGGACAACCCGATGCGATGTGTCCCAATTCTCTGCAGCGGAAGCATCTCTTATCCTGAACTTGGATTCGGGCGACGTTCCAACGATCAGCTTCTCGAGGTTCTAGAGCATCCTCTAGTTGCTCAGCTTTCTTCATCGCTTCTTCGAGAGATGCTGGAGGGTTGTTCACGAAGAATCCGGCGTATTGTCCAGGTATTCCTTTCAGAAAGGCCTTAACCGATCTGGCTGCTATCCATGTGCGGGTCTGGGTCGCATCCATATATACTCCTTCCACACGCGAAGCTCGCGAAGCTGTGTGTCGAACTCTTTCGGCGAATTGGCGAAAGGTCTCGCCCGCTGACTTCTGCATCGTCCATAGCTGCTCCGCAGCTTTCTCGGGATCATCTCGGCCATACCAGCGTATCAGGGCTCGTCTCAATGCGGGGTAACATTCTTTTCCTTCTAACAGGTGTCCATTATCCAAGAGGAAGGTCTTCGCTGATCCTCGGAGCTTAATTCGCAACAATTGTATGCGTAGGTTGTCGGCCAGGTCCCGTGTAATACCATCAAAAATCTCGAGGTAAGTACCGATAGCAACGGCTTCAACATCATCGGGATCCCAGGGGTCGACTTCCATGAGCACGGAACGTGGAATTTGCTCGGTGGTGGACTCGGTAGGTCGGTTGCCAAGTACGAACTCAAGGCGACTCATGGCCTTCGCCACTGCTTCAAGGGCGACATCTCGAGGTTCAGGGTCATCATGGTCACTCGTAGACATTTTGAAAACGGGGAAATTTCACGTTAAAAGAAAATAAAATTCAAAAGGGGAATGAAACTGAAGGTTTCGTTCCAAATACGCAGTCAAAATTGCACTTTAATCACACACACCCGTATGCTTCGTCGCGCCGCGAGAACCGGTTGTAGGCTGACAAGATAGGGTAGGCAATCCGAAATTGTATTGGGAACAGGGTTACACTTTCAGAAGGAAAGTATGAATTTAACACCACTTTTATGAAAAGCGGCAAATGATATGTAGTATGAATCTACTACCAAGATTTGAACGGAACTAAAAAGAATTTAATACCACTTTTCTACTAAATTTAGTTCAATTTAGGAAAAGGTGGTCAAAGGGGGTGTCAAGGGTGGACAGGCAAAAATAAAATTGGCCTGGACAGGTCTTAAGGACGTGTCCCTTGAGGGTGGACAATGAGGTGGACCAAAGGTAGACTGAAGGTATACCTAAGGTGGACAAAATGTGGACAAAGGCGGACAGTGTCCACACAACAACTCAAAAGTTAAGAATGGGGTCCAAAGAGTACGGACTTCAAGACTGAAAAGTTACTGTTTATATCAGAGGTTTGTAAACAAAAGCAACGTGGGTGGACAAAACAGGTGGACACTGGCGGACAAGTGTGGTCACGGGTGGTCAGTGAGGTGGACCAACGGTGGACCACTGAGGACAAGTGGTAGACAGACCTAAAAATATCGGTCGTGGACGGTGGACAACCACGAAATTATGGCAAATTATGGAAAAATAGCAAAATTTCACTATTCAACAAGCAAATCAATATAATATGCACACAATATAATATTCAAGGCAATGTACCACTACCTACTTGTCCTAGTGTCGTTCCTCTTCCTGTTACTAAGGGGCTTAGGCAAAAAGGGTTGGGTCAAAAAGGGGAATGACTTCCTCAAATTTTCCCACAATTATCGAGGTAAAAAGGGATCAAGGGGCTGAAGGCTGAAAAGGGACGAAATAAGGGATGGGTTTTTCCAAGGGTTCAACTACCCTTTTGTTTGCTGGGTCGAAAGGGTCTACGTGACCTGAGGGTTAAGAGTCGTTTACCTGAGGTTCGTTGACACAAAATTAAGACAAAATGGACGTTTTGCAAGAGAAAATTTACGAAATATTAAGAAAAATATTGGTTTCAAGTTTCAACTACTACGTCTCGTCCCAACTATCGGCTGTATGCAACAAATTTTTCATGCACAGGAAGGCTCCTGTTGATCAAATTTCCTAGAACTATCGGCCTGAAAAATCCTGCAAGGGTGGACAAAATTTATGACCACGGCGGACAGCTGGTGGACTAGGGCGGACAACGGTGGACACACCCTAAAACTTGAATTTTCGAGTCGGAACTTTGCGAAGGGTATCTGTACTTTCCCGTACAGCACAAAGCACAGTATGAAATGTGTCAAAATTCGTGTGGTTGTGTAAAATGTGTGTATGGCACCCTTAAATCATAACATGCACATTCACAAACAACTTAGTCTAGTACTTTGGTTCCAAATGGAACTTTCTGACTAACTCTCCAATACGTACCAAGGTATCAATTATTTCACCACAAAGAATTTAATGAATTTAAAAGGGAAGACAGCTAAGATCCGCAATATAATGAATAAAATTGGTAGCTACTGATTTTATGGCAGTCAAGGCGTGTGGTAAATCGGATCAAAATTAGGTCTGCACTGCAGGGAACTAACACAAGTTTAGTTCACAGTGTTTTACAACCTAATTCCACCGCAAGCCAACAATTGTAACCCCATTTATCACTATGGGAACCCTCGAAAGGGAGCAGAGGAATCTAATAAGAATCTAATAGAGAGAATCAAAATGAAGATACCTCAAGAACCTATTCTGTATTACTGTTATGATTTTAATGCGGATACAACTTACCTTAGCTGTCTGTATTCCCTGGAGATGTAGAGCTGCCACCACCTACTTAGAAAGTAGGAACTAGTCTATGACTAGTTGAAGTTAAGTTAATAATAAAAATGAAGTTAATATTGTCAAGTGAAGTTACGTTAAATTGTTGATAAAGCAAAGCAAGTGAATTTACTGTAAAAATACCTATTATTGAATTTACTGGTGAAATATACCTGGTCAGTAGGAGATAAGCCAGTGAAAGATAGAAGTACTTCCGTATGGGTGTTGTATTGTCAAATCCGTGAGACAAATAAAATATATTACACTCTCAATCCTTACTATACCTATTCCTAGTATCACTCTCACTCTCTCTCTCAATATCAAAATGAATATCTCTACTAGGTAGACAAGGGTGGACTAGGTGGTGGACACTTAAGGTGGACACCACGTGTAGACAAGATTTAAGTTTTTACAAGACAAATTAAATGAAATATTACAATTTAAAATATAAGGGGGGAAATTATGGGTAGGGCCATTCTCAGTCTTTTATCTTTTATCGTGGTATTTTAAGCGCCAGCTCGCCAGTCTTTGAAGAGAAAATCACTTATAACCTATCAGTCGAAATTGTCTATATACAAAATAATGTGGATAAATCCTACCAGTTGAAACAGTTCGTAGATGGGCAGGTGCTGTCGCTGTCGTCGTCGAAGATGAAGTCGGAGTCAGGGTGAGACCAGGACGTGGACGCTCGAATGATCGGGGGGCCTGCAAATCTCGGTCAGCTTGTACTCTCGCCACAGTCAAGTGCCAGTCAAGGAATGAGGCGGTCAGGGCTGTGCGTGGGGGTCCTTCGGTTTGGAGGGGGTGGCTCGTCGGCGGGGCGCATGCGCGGAGAGAGGGGGACGCGATGGTGGCGCTTCCGGTGCTGGCTGGCGGAAGCTGGTGCTGGGCACTGGTGGCGCTATCGGTGTTGGCTGCTGGAAACTGGGTTCTGGCGGCGATCCGGCTGATCGGGCCCGCGCGCGTTTGAAGGTAGGGGGATTTACGGTAATCCTTAGGGGAGGAACCCGGGGATTACAATATGTTACTCATAAGCATATTATGCTTAAAATGCATATTTCCAAGAAGCTCACTGAAGCTGAATTTATCATCACTACATGAAATGTGAAGCCCCATTAATATCTAAGAAGTTTGACTTGATGCAAATAAAGAGTTTGTCAAAGTTTACTGATCGGTTCATATTTACTTCAGAAATCGTGAGAGGGGTGAGTAGCAGAAATATGGTAGTGAAGTCGAGTGGTGTGGCGGTATTCACAAGAAATGATGTAAAAAAATTGCAGTCAGTGTCTTTTATAAGACTGACCCCAGTAAAAAGAAATTAATAGTGCAAGGACACAATGAGGTGAACAACCAAGATCGACTCCATCTATATCTTGTCCATATCCATTCTTTCGATTCAAAAGTTAGTGATTACTGTTAATAATTTATTCTTCACCTTTAGTTCACATGATCAGAGAAGAACGTCAATAATCACCTAAACTGCGGCCTCAATTTTTTCGAATGTGTTGCCTAATATGCTACTGGCCCCCTTGAGTCAAAAGAAAGGTATAGTTTTGATCCAATCACATCTCTGACCTTTGACACTGTGCTCAAACCCCCAAGATCCCTCTACTTACGTTACTTCGGTCATCAGTAGTTAGGTAGTAATAATAGAATACCTACCCTCATTGGACAAGCTTCACGAAATGTTTTTGTCTGTGGCCAAGTGTTTTGATTTGTACAAAGTTCCCAGGAAGATAATGTCGAACCAATTTGCGTGATTATTTTGAAGTTCAAATAATAAATGATCAATGTAAATATGCACTTCATCTCCTGAATTTCAAAATTCATGTGCAGGGAGAGGAAGTAGGAAAGTGAGGAACGTGATGTTTTCGGAAAGATGTGTAGTTACGTTGCCTCAACAAATTCTGTTGACTGGTTTATTCGTTTAGTTAAGTACCTACTTAAGTAGGAAGTTAATACTAATTAGTTGATACTAAGTAATTTCTGAATGATTCCAAAGTTAACTTTGGCATTCAGAAATTCATAATTTGCATTCGGATGTTGGCAGGAGGCGCTGGGAGTTACAGCTGAACGAAATTGATTACCTACCTACCTACATACTGATTCCACCATTCAATACCACTGGGCTAAAATCACGTATTTATTAAGTATATTTGAGTTAAAGGCAAGTTAATACCATCAGCATGTTCGACTATAGTGTTACTTGGGTACGAAATAATGAGTTGTGAATTACAGGAAAACCATCATACTTATTTGACTCGGCGCACCCAGATCGGGCTCCGTCCCTTCATCGTGGGTATGGAAATAGGGATCACCAGCAAGATCTGAACAGATACCTTAGAGCTAATGGAATTTTTAGAACCAAAAAAACATCATCCTGTGAGCAAGCCCCCTCTTGCTCACTATTCCCCATCTCAGGCCCCAGCCGTCAGTAAGCCCTGATCGCCCTCCATCCCCATTGTCACAGGCCACAGACATCAGTAAGTCCTGATCCCCCCCCCCCTTTAGATGATCGCAGGCCCTGGCCAGCAGTAAGTCCTAGAAGAGAGAGAGAAAGGAAGAAAGGAAGAAAAGAGAAGAGAAAGAAGGCCGAAATTGGGACTGGCCTCCCCCACCAACACTCCAAACACCACCAAGGAGCACAGAACATAAACCAATAAGCATGCATGGAAGAGCAGACCAGCTGACAACATCCATCTTACCCAAGATCACCAGCTTTTCGGCATGTTCAGTTGGACAACCTGATATGAGGAGTAAAAGAGCATTGTCATAACGATTCCAGCTCATTAACCCCTTTGACGCTCGCCTAACAAGCCGCCTCGAAGCTCTCTCTCCCCAGCCCAGAACGCTCTCTCCCTTGTATCGCCCCGACCCGAATCGCGTCGATACCCCTTTCAGTCCTGCCCCCAACAAGTCAGTCACTAGGTTGTAAACTGTGGAAAAGTTTAAGTGCTCTCTCTTGCCCCGACCTGCCTCCCCTGGAACTCCGCGACACCTCCAGCCTAGGAAGAGGAACGAGGACGCCGAAGGACCAGCCCGGAACCCTGCGACCCCCCATTTCATCTCCGCCTCCACGAAGAAGGACTCGCTTCGGTACCCCTTCCACGTGAGTGACTAAAATTCCTATCTATTGGCCAATAATAGGTAGTGGTGCGAAGTGTCTCAGTAATAGAAAGGTTCATAGGAACATAGCTATTGTGATCGTAACTCTAAGTACCTGATTAACTTTGTCGAAACAAACTGTACCTAGTCGTAACTTTTAGTACCTACAGGAACTTTCAACATTATCATTCACCAAAGAACATTTATCCAAGAAACCATTGTACATATCGACACTGTATCGCCCTTCAGGCTTCCCGGATCACTGGACCGGGAGGAACCGTTCTTTTTTTTATTATTACAAGTAGTTCTCTAATCAACCTCACCTTTTCACTGACTACCACCCGCTCCTGGTTCTGACGAATATCTTTCATGGTGTATCGCAATAGGTAGTTAACTTCATAAATCAGTAACAACAATCGTAACTTTCAGTTTCTTTATTTTCTTTTCATATCGATACACAGGTACATAAGCCCTTCAGGCAAAACAAAGCATTACAGATCGTTACTTCAAGAGTGTGTCGCCGCCACCTGCTACCGGCCGCTTTCAACATCGCTACCAACAGATAAGTATAACGCATCATTCCTAGTAACCTTAAGTACCTAGTCCCTTTATTTCTTTTGTTTGACATACAGGAACACTTATTTCAAACTGGTGGCAGCTACCACTAGGTCTCTTAGGTGTAATTAGGAACTGATCAACACACTAAGTAACGATAGGAACAAGCCCCTCCGACTTGCGTCCTAACCCCCTAAACTGGAACCCCGTAACCTTCAGTTACGATTCCTCATCAAATCTTTATTCATTGATTAACTCCCCCTTTAGGAAGTCGTACGTAACGTCACGAGCTTACAAATTGGTGGCAAGCGCTGGGATCTTGCGAATCGCAGTTCGCGGTACCGCTCCTGTTCCAACAACTTAGGTTTGCGAAACAGGTGTCTTGCCCGAACTGTGTGTGGTGCGCCCCGCACGGATCCACTAGTTCCATTTGTGTTCGGGACGAGCCGTGCCTTCCGTTAAAATCTTTTCAATAAATTCGTAACAATATAGTCAGAACTTTGAGTGGTGGTAGGTAGGTAGCATAACATCCTATCTTAAGAACACCAAGGAAAAGTGGTACAAGGGAATACGACATCGGCTCTTAAACTATACCTACCCGTTACAAAACACCTCATATTTTCACACAAATACTCCCTGTGTCGTCACACAGGTGCGTAACACACACTTACGACCGACCTTGACCTTTTCGAAGCTTACCGTATCGGCTGTGCAGTGATTACCTATTGCTTTCTATAGTGCGATCCTAAACATGTCGGTATCGGATGCGGACGATCTCGGAGAAGGGTCGCAACCCTTCCAGACAAAAGATGCGGTGGATACTCTCACCGAAACCATGAGGGAGATGAACATCCTCCTAAAAAAGTACCATGCAACAACCTGTGACGAGGACAAGAACGGAATTCCACGTTCCCTGTTACTGGAACTGGAACCGTGGGACCCAGATGTTCCAGGGTCACTTAGCGTCGGGTCGTTCTTCGCCAATTTCGACGCGGTGACGAACGGGTTGTCCCAAAAACAGAAACTAAGACTACTGAGAACGAAAACCAGAGGAACGGCGAAACAATTCCTAATTGATAGGGATGACACCCTCGACTGTGACAACGCGTACGAGTCGACCCGGGACGAGATGCTAACCTGGTTCCGCCGAGAAAACCCTCAACACGCCGCGGCGCTTTTATGGACCGTAAAAAGGAACACGTCGGAGACCCTCAGACAGTTCGCGGACCGCATTAGAAGCCTAGCCCGATGCGCTGTGTTGGAGGAGGGAACGCACCTGGACCGCTTGAGTAGGAACGAGTGGGTCGAACGGAAAACCCTTAGTGCTTTTGTTAGGGGTGTTGGGAAGAGAATGAGTGCGTTCCTAGTAACCAACCGACCCACGACTCTACGCGCCGCCCTGAATCGGGCCGAAGAACTGGAAGAGACATTGACAGAAACAGAGGACCTTGAGGAACGATGGGACTTGGCAGCAGTGTCGGACATGAGGTAGTACAACTGTGGAGGTGCGAACCATTTCGCCGCCCGGTGCCCCCGGAGGGACCAAACGGCACCGAAAAGGGAACAGCGAGTTGGGGAGGACCGCAGGAACTGTTGGAACAGTGACGAGCGGAACGGTCGGAACTATGACAAACCGGTTCCCCGATACCCCTGCATGTTTTGCGCGGGAATGGACCACTTCCCGGTAGACTGTCCAAAGAGTCCGCAGCGTACTATTTTCTGCAATTTCTGCGGGAGTCGTGAGCACCTCGAGGACGGCTGTCCTCAGAAGAAGAAACTACTACCGATATCTCAACCTCCGGCAGAAACAGAACACCTGAATGAAGTGAACCGGTATAAAACCCTGAAACCAACGGACCTATACATTACCGCTATCGAACAACCAATGGTAAGGACCCTCAGAATCGAAGTGGGACTAGGACCAGAGACGCGATCCATGTTGATCGATACTGGTGCGGCACTTTCAGTGTTGGCTCGTCCGGTGGCGGGGATACCGGTGTTACCTACCAAGACTGTCGCATGGGGGGCGGACGGAGCGTTACTACCATTTGCAGGAGAACAACAACTCGAGATGCGTATTGGGAAGTTCCGGTTCCAACATACCTTCTTGGTGTTTGCCAGAAGGTGTGCACACCTCGATCTACTGGGACTGGACGTCCTGAAACGAGTACCACTGACATTGACCACAGGACCGTTTATGAAACTAAAGTGTGATACTACGCCTAGTGTCGAGGAATCCGAGAAGATGTATCAGGGTCTGAGTAGTGTGGGAGTTCTGTTGCAGCCCGGGAGGAGGGAGGATACTGTGTTGCGGTGCCTGAGTTTTGATGATGGTACGGACACAGCCCTCCCCAGCACCTCTCGGGTGGTAGCGGCGACTTTCGCACCTCAGAACGAAGTGGGAACATCCAATATCCCTCGAGTAACCTCTGAGGAGGATCTGCCTAGACACCGGAACGGGACTGGAACAAGCCTAACACTCGAGGAACCAAGATACTGGGACATGTGCCATGACGATGACGTTCCACCTGGAGTATCGACCCCCCCATACGGACATCCAGATGCGGAGGAACAGGACGTTCCACCTGGAGTGTCGACCCCCCCATACGGACATCCCGAGACGGAGGAACGGGACGTGTCGACCCTCCGATACGGTCCCCCCAGAACGGAGGAATGGGACGTGTCGACCCTCCAATACGGTCCCCCCGGAACGGAGGAACGGGACGTGTCGACCCTCCGATACGGTCCCCCCAGAACGGAGGAACGGGACGTGTCGACCCTCCAATACGGTCCCCCCGGAACGGAGGAACGGGACGTGTCGACCCACCAATACGGTTCCCCCGGAACGAAGGAATGGGACGTGTCGACCCCCCGATTCGGACTTCCCGATATGGAGGTTTTATGTAATTTTCTACCTTTAATTATTTAAAAACTATATAGAAAACAGGGAGATTGAAAGGAGAAACACTTCATTCGCGTTGTAACCAGGTTATATTCGCAAGCGGTAGGTTTCAGTGTAACAGGGTTACCTTTTACATTTTAGTTGTGCCGAGGCTGACACATGACGGACACAACATCATCTTCCTCCTTAAAGAATTCCTAACCTTAACAGTTATCAATTTCTCGCATTGTTTAAGAACATCAATTTAGGTAATAGAAAATTGAAAACAAAATATAGATGCAAGTTAGGCATTAAGTTAGTTAGTTGATTAGTATTAGATTAGCTGAATTGTATAGGTATAATACTAATGCGAGAATAAATTGAGTTTAAAGTCCAAGAGGGCATTCATTACCTCACTCATTAGCTGACATGAATCGAAGTGGTTTTCTGGTTACCCTTCCAGAGCGTCGCACCTCTGGTTGGATTTCCGCTGACAAATTCTGTTCTTGGATGGCATCAGTCGCAGAAATTGTTGATTTTCTAGGCGATCCTCTCGAGACAGTCTCAGGCGCTGGAGTCAGGGACTTCCGAGAGACCGGAGGTTGAACATCAGGAAGTTGCGGGATAGATTTTCTTGACGACTTCCGTGGTGACTTAGGAGGAGTCTCGGCTTCTCTTACCTCAGTGCTATGATCATACGGAGATTGCATTTGTGGTAGAGAGTTGGGCAGTGACAGAGGGAGTGACGTCACAGGATTTTGTACTAGTGGCCCACAGCTCCTCATTTGCTCAATATGTCTCCTCCAAAGTTGTCCATCCACTGAAACTGTATATTGAAGGTTTCCATCTCGACTGACGACTGTTCCAAAGATCCATTTTCTATCGGGTGAACGGTAATCACGAACTGCAACAACTTCTCCGTCATAATATTGCTTCTCGGAAAAGCTTACTTTATTTTTTCGGAGTCGATCAGCAACATCTCTAACTGGATCAGGCTTCACAATATCAATCGTTGTTCGAATTTCCCGTTTCAGGAAGAGCATTGCAGGAGACTCCCCAGTTGTGATGTTAGGAGCTCGCCTGTACGACATTAAAAACACATTTAAGCGATGTTGGAGGGCTCCCTTGTCATTTTTCATTGCTCTAAGAGCTTGTTTTAGTGTAAACACATACCTCTCGGCTTGGCCGTTCGATGCTGGGTGCCAGGGTGCAGTAGTTATGTGCTTAACCGCGTGGATTTTCATAAATTTTTGAAAATCCTGACTAGTAAAGGCTGTTCCGTTGTCAGATACTAGAGTTCGAGGCATTCCATAGCGAGCAAAAAGCGATTCAAGGGCGTTAATCGCATCTTTGGTTGATGTAGACTTCACAATGAACGCTTCAAGCCATTTGGAGTGAGAATCCACAACCAAGAAAAAATTGTGACCCATAAACGGTCCGGCAAAATCGCAGTGGATTCTTTCCCACGGGTAGGTAGGGTATTCCCAAAAGTGCTTTCCACTTTTGGCGGGTTGTCTCTGAATTCTAATGCACTCAGAGCAATTTTTGCAGGCTTCTTCGATATCCTGGTCTATTTTAGGCCAGTATACCACTGATCTGGCCAAGGCCTTCATCTTCACCATCCCAAAATGACCTTCATGGAGTTCTAGTAAAATTTTCGGTCTGAGAGCTTTGGGTATGTACACTCGAATTCCATTGAAGATGCAGCCTCCTTGTAGCGAGAATTGAGTAGAATTCGGTCCAATGGGTTCTCCAAGCTGTAATTTTTTGTAGATATCGAGTGTTTCCTCGTCTTCAAGTGTAGCCTTCCGAATATCTGTAGGTAGAACAGGTAACGTATTTATCTGTTCAAGGTGGAAAACTGCTACGTCATCGAATTTTGAAGAAGAATCCTCATCAGCCGGTTCCAACTCTTTAGAATTTTGTGGTAATCTGGACAAAAAATCGGCATTACCATTATCTTCAGATTTTCGATATTCTATATCGAAATCAAAAATTTGCAAGTAAATAGCATAGTGTAGAAGTCTGGTGGCTGTGTGAGAAGGCAATTTACTTCGTTTGTTACGCCCAAAAATATGGTACAATGGTTGATGATCAGTAACCAAAATAAATTTTCTTCCAAAGATATAATTGTAGAATTTTTCAACACCCCATCGTATAGCTGTTGCTTCCTTGTCAATTTGAGAATAGTTTCTCTCGCTTGAATTCAATGTTCTAGAGGCGAACGCGATTGGACGTTCAGCTTTCCCAATCCGGTGGGCTAGGCAACAACCTAAACCGACTGGGGACGCATCAACTGAGAGTACAAGAGGCAACTTAGGGTCGTAGTGAATGAGAATTTTATCCGAGGAAATTTCCTTTTTTATGATCTCGAAGCTTTTTTGGTGTACTTCCTTCCATTCGAATAGAACATCTGAGCGTGTGAGCTGGTAGAGGGGTTCAGCAAGCGTCGAGAGGTTTTTTGCAAATTTACCGTAGAAATTTACCATTCCCATAAATGATTTTACATCTTTTGTACAAGAGGGAGTTTTGCAGTTGATCACGGCTTCAATCCTTTCAGTAGTCTTTTTTACGCCCTCGCTGCAAATTATATGGCCTAAAAATTTGACCTCTTTTTGAAGAAATTTGCATTTTGCGGGATTTAGACGTATGCCGTGTTGAAGGAGCCGTTTGAATAAATTTTCCAGACGCTCCAAATGCTGTTTCTCTGACACGCCGGTAATTATGATGTCATCATGAACGACCACCACTCCAGGAAGATCTTTAAGTACGCTGTCAATGTATCTTTGCCAAACGGCGGGTGCGGAGCTACAGCCAAACAATAATCTATTGACCTTGTAAAGGCCTTTGTGGGTATTTATTGTAAGTATTTCGGAGGATTTTTGGCAAACAGGTAAGTGTAGGAATGCGGTTGTAATATCGCAAGTGCTGAATGCTTGACCCCCATTTAGCTTGGCTGAGACTTCTTCGAAGCTCGGAAATGGGTGATGTGGAATTTTTATCTGCTGGTTGACAGTTCCTGAATAATCCGCGCAAATACGGATGTCACCATTCGGTTTTCGTACCGGAACAATCGGTGTAGCCCAATCAGATATTGTAGTTTTCGTTATTATTCCATCATTCTCCATCCTTTGAAGTTCCTTTTCAACACCAGGCAAAAGTGTAAATGCAACTGGGCGAGCACGTTTGAAAATTGGTGTGGCGTTTTCTTGTAACTCAATGGAGTAGGTGTAATTTTTTACAGCTTTCACTTGTTTGTCGAACAGAGGTGAATATTCGCTGAGTAATTGGTCGAGGCTTTTATTATTCAATACCATGTTGATGGGAATCGGAAGGATGTCAAGTGCATTTATCCATTCTCGACCCATGATACTAGAAAAGTTATCCTCGACTACAAATAATCGTAGGTTTTTGGTAATCAAATTGTGATGTACCTGCACTACTGCTTCACCCAATGGAGTAATTTGTTGGTGGTTGTAACTTTTGAAGGTTGTAGCTGTAGGTGATAATATTCCACTTTGTAGGCTCGGAATGGTATCAAAAACTTGTTTACTAACGAGTGTAGCTGAAGCTCCTGTATCGACTTCCATTGGAATGGACTTCCCATTAATTCGTACGGGAACGATCATCGGAGGTACTTTTTTATTATCGTAAACTGCGTACAATGGAAGGGGTTCTGTTGGATCCTCGCTCGTATCTCCACTGATTTCCTTGACATGTTGAGCGGCTTTCTTCTTGAAACAAATGGATTCTACATGATTTTGTAAATTGCAGTATCCACATTGTAGGTTTTTAGCTTTACACGTACGTGCTGTATGACCAAACCGAGCACACCGAAGGCATTGTATTTTTCTATCATTTTGAGGCCTTACTTGGTTAAATTTGCCTTTATGATGACGGTTTTTATGATCGAAACGCTTGGAACGATCGTAGGTATTTTTATGTGGAGCTACACGGTGTATTTGGTTGGGTTGCTCACCTTGCAAAATTTCATTTGCGCCCGACGTCGCTTTCTCCATTGCATAGGCGATTTCTAGGGTTTTTTCGAACGTGATATCGTCGTTCTCGAAAAGGCGATCGAGAATAGTTTTAGATCGGAGGCCACTAACAAAAACATCTCGCAGCATTATTTTCAGCATGTCCTCAGCATATTTGCAAGGTACGGCTAATCGTCGTAATTCAGCAACATAAGCGGCCAATGATTCGCCTTCGTGTTGTTTACGGTTGAGGAAAGCATGACGTGAAGGTATTTGCAAGGGTGTCGGGTTCAAATGATTTTTTAGAAGGTCTTTCAGGTCATCGAACGTTTTTTCAGAGTATTTTACCGGATGTAACAGGCTTTTGAGGAGTGAGAACAGCTTTGGGCCAATTAACGAAACAAAACACGAAACTCTCCGTGATTCTGGGACACTTTGTACCTCAAAGAATGCCGTGAGCCGTTCGATGTACGTATCGAAATCCTCGTCGTCCTCGTTGAATCTATCGAAAGAAATCCCCGAAATTCCTCGAGAACCTCCACTATTCGAAGAAACTTGAGTTTGCTGCACCGTGACAATCTTTACAAGATCGGCAATCATTTTTTGTAGGTCGGCAGTCGAAATTTCGGCGGGCATGGTGTACCGGGTTTGAACCAACACTTAGCACGAGAACTAATACCTCGAATACCGAACTTGAAACGGATACCTAATTAGACACGTAACTTCGGAAACCGAACTGCGCCAGTTTTATGTAATTTTCTACCTTTAATTATTTAAAAACTATATAGAAAACAGGGAGATTGAAAGGAGAAACACTTCATTCGCGTTGTAACCAGGTTATATTCGCAAGCGGTAGGTTTCAGTGTAACAGGGTTACCTTTTACATTTTAGTTGTGCCGAGGCTGACACATGACGGACACAACAGGAGGAACGAGACGTTCCACCCTACAATCAGAGAACAGGAACGGAACTGGGCTCTACCGCCAACATTGGAGCTGTCAATGACACAATGGAACATACTGAAATGAGGAAGTGGGAAGTCACTCCCACAGATTACTGGGACGAGCCCCAACCTAAAGTGGAACCCCTCATTGACAAGAAAACACCACATGAAGAATCGCCTGGAAGAAACGACAAAGCCAACAACATCGAAATGGAAACGGAAATCTCCGAGTCAATTCCGAGATACTCTCTTCATCCAAGAGTGCCAGTGAATTACGGTCACATCCATACGGGAAAAGCTCGACGAACTAACTGACGAAAGTAGGGTACCTGAAACACACAAGACAGTTACCGACAATAAAACACCACACATAAAACATGCAACACAAACAAAAGACACAACATATAAGGCATGCAACATAAACAAAAGACACAACATGTAGAACATACAACACAAACAATAAAACACACAACATATAGAACACACCACACAAATACGAACGCACCAAATTACAAATTTAGTGGAACCAACGAAATTAAAATACACAAAACATAAATACATACCTTAATTAGAGATCGCGAATTTGACGGACCCTTCAGGCCATCAAATTGAAATGGACCCTTCAGGTCATCAAATTTAAATGGACCCTTCAGGTCATCAAATTGAAGTGGACCCTTCAGGTCAATCAAATAACAATTGAGAACCTTACCTGAGAATTTTTGGGGGTCCAGATTGAACTGAGACCACACATTCCACCCCTATCAAAATTGAGCCGTTACTGCGTAAATTCGTCGTTGAAGTAAATGCGGTGTACCACTTTTCCGAGGGTAGGATGTTATCAGGTTGGTGGGATTGGTTTTAGGATGGCGCGAACACAGCTCGAGGACCCTATAACTAGGGAAGGTCCATTACCGACCGATCAAGATGTCGCCAACTTCCACTGGTACCAGCGCACCGAGACTCATCACCTCAACCAACTTCCCAAGACTGTCCTGGATGCAGTCGAACCATCGGCTTCGTCATCGTCCTCATCCTCGTCCCCACCAACTTCGCTTCGCCCCTCGTCCCCATTATTGTCGCAGCCCCCCTGAGCTAAGTACCGAACTGTCAGCAGGACCAGTTCCACCAGCCCCAGACAGAGCACCATCTCCATCAGCAGATCTGACCACCTAATCTCCACAACCCGGATCTTCCAACACTGAGGCACCGCCCGATTCTGCATCCCCAATGACGTCTACAGGACCAGAATTCATGGCATGGATGTCAACCCCCATCAGAGAGCTAGAGATCGTACTGACCAGATGTCTTGACACCAGAAGAGTGTCGCCACTGGTAATCCGACCTAACTGGTTGTCGGCAGCAGAAGTACCAGTGAAGAGCCCCATCTGTCGGAAACCTGCTCCCAAGTTGATGAACTTCCGTTGTCTGGAAGCAAAACATTCTGCCAGAGACTCAAGAAGGCCCACGAACTGCAGCGACCCCTACCAACATGCGAGGACGACCATTGAGAGCACCCAATCCCCGCAACGTGCCAGGATGCATGAGGAAAGCGTATGAGGCAGCATTGCGACGTGCTTATCCGTCGAAACTGCTGCCCATACCCAGTGTTCTCTTCGAGAGCACTGGCTCCCGGAGGAGCGAGGAGTGTGAGCAAGCCCCCTCTTGCTCACTATTCCCCATCTCAGGCCCCAGCCGTCAGTAAGCCCTGATCGCCCTCCATCCCCATTGTCACAGGCCACAGACATCAGTAAGTCCTGATCCCCCCCCCCCTTTAGATGATCGCAGGCCCTGGCCAGCAGTAAGTCCTAGAAGAGAGAGAGAAAGGAAGAAAGGAAGAAAAGAGAAGAGAAAGAAGGCCGAAATTGGGACTGGCCTCCCCCACCAACACTCCAAACACCACCAAGGAGCACAGAACATAAACCAATAAGCATGCATGGAAGAGCAGACCAGCTGACAACATCCATCTTACCCAAGATCACCAGCTTTTCGGCATGTTCAGTTGGACAACCTGATATGAGGAGTAAAAGAGCATTGTCATAACGATTCCAGCTCATTAACCCCTTTGACGCTCGCCTAACAAGCCGCCTCGAAGCTCTCTCTCCCCAGCCCAGAACGCTCTCTCCCTTGTATCGCCCCGACCCGAATCGCGTCGATACCCCTTTCAGTCCTGCCCCCAACAAGTCAGTCACTAGGTTGTAAACTGTGGAAAAGTTTAAGTGCTCTCTCTTGCCCCGACCTGCCTCCCCTGGAACTCCGCGACACCTCCAGCCTAGGAAGAGGAACGAGGACGCCGAAGGACCAGCCCGGAACCCTGCGACCCCCCATTTCATCTCCGCCTCCACGAAGAAGGACTCGCTTCGGTACCCCTTCCACGTGAGTGACTAAAATTCCTATCTATTGGCCAATAATAGGTAGTGGTGCGAAGTGTCTCAGTAATAGAAAGGTTCATAGGAACATAGCTATTGTGATCGTAACTCTAAGTACCTGATTAACTTTGTCGAAACAAACTGTACCTAGTCGTAACTTTTAGTACCTACAGGAACTTTCAACATTATCATTCACCAAAGAACATTTATCCAAGAAACCATTGTACATATCGACACTGTATCGCCCTTCAGGCTTCCCGGATCACTGGACCGGGAGGAACCGTTCTTTTTTTTATTATTACAAGTAGTTCTCTAATCAACCTCACCTTTTCACTGACTACCACCCGCTCCTGGTTCTGACGAATATCTTTCATGGTGTATCGCAATAGGTAGTTAACTTCATAAATCAGTAACAACAATCGTAACTTTCAGTTTCTTTATTTTCTTTTCATATCGATACACAGGTACATAAGCCCTTCAGGCAAAACAAAGCATTACAGATCGTTACTTCAAGAGTGTGTCGCCGCCACCTGCTACCGGCCGCTTTCAACATCGCTACCAACAGATAAGTATAACGCATCATTCCTAGTAACCTTAAGTACCTAGTCCCTTTATTTCTTTTGTTTGACATACAGGAACACTTATTTCAAACTGGTGGCAGCTACCACTAGGTCTCTTAGGTGTAATTAGGAACTGATCAACACACTAAGTAACGATAGGAACAAGCCCCTCCGACTTGCGTCCTAACCCCCTAAACTGGAACCCCGTAACCTTCAGTTACGATTCCTCATCAAATCTTTATTCATTGATTAACTCCCCCTTTAGGAAGTCGTACGTAACGTCACGAGCTTACAATCCTTTCAAGCGTACTTGAGCACTAACGTTACTGCTCACATCACTGGAACTGAAAATCAAATACTGATTCAAAACAATGAGCTTCTGAGCCTGGATTCAATTACGATTCAAAACACAATGTTGTTCAACAGGTATTATTAACATCAAGTTGAGTAACTACCTACAATAAACACAAAATAAATTTAAAAAAATTATTTGCACCTATTTAATTGAAAGAATTTTGACAACAAAACAAATTGTTTAGTAATGCATGCTTTCCAGGGGACGTCTCATTGGATAAGCATCAGTTGGTAAGCGATAAAATTGTTTCACTCGATGTAATTTATTTATTACTTTAGGCTAGAAATAGTGATCCCCCCCTCACCCTTATCCACCATAACATTTCTAGCGGCATGGGAGCCTCGAATCTGAAGAGCATTTTAAAATCCATGATCTACGATACCCAACATGTGAATTCGAGTTCACCCCCCCCCCCCCCCCCCTTCACCACCACCACCACCAATGGTGCCAGTCTGGCACCGAAGCGGAAATACGTCGCAACATTGAACTTCCTTCTATTAGTTTTAGTAGGCAGTCCGTCGAGGTTAACATCCATATTCAAGGTGAAACACGCAAAAAAAAAAAAAAAAAAAACACGAAGTATGCGGTTTATGGTGTCCTGGCACCATGGTGGCACCACTATTAGTTCCATGGTGGTATAGAGAATAATTCATGGAAACCCGGAGGTATAATGAGAATTTTTCCTCAATTTCAAAGCTTGAGTACAAATAGTAAGCAGTAAAGGAACCGAAATATTTAAAAATCGGATATTTTGTGAAAATTATCCCCCACTCGCCCTATCGCCTTGTAAATTTTGATACTCTGATGAAATAGTGTACAACTCGGAAGTTATTTGAGTCAAACAAAAAAAGAAACGCAAATCGGTTGGAAATTGAGGCCTGGGCAGAGTTTACAAGATTACGTCCGCAAACGCACGTTTTTAAAGCTTTAACCCCTCTTTCCCCCTCTTAAAAGGCAAATTTCGCAATTACGGCGACGTAGTGCACAACTAGATAGTTTCGCGCATCGAACAAAAAAAGAACCACGAAAATCGGTTGAGGACTTAGGCCTGGGCAGAGTACACAAGATTATGCTCAAAAACGCACGTTTTTTGATCTTTAACCCCCCTTTCCTCCCCCCTCCTTAAAAGACAAAATTCGAAATTCCGGTGACGTAGTGCACAACTAAATAGTTTTCAGCGTCGAACAAAAAAAGAACCAGGAAAATCGGTTGACAACTAAGGCATGTGCAGACGACACAAGATTTTGTCACACGCACAGACATACACCTATGGTTTTTTGCATACAGAAAGGTCTAAAACGGATTACTGTGTGGTTTTTTTTCTGTTGAGTGTGGTCCTCCTTTACCCCAGATCAATCGCATAAGGACACCCAAGTCTTACTGTGGGATGTCCTAAAAATGAAGAGATATTATGAAATAAAAACAAATGAAATGAAGATTTAACAATCCTTTAACCAAGCACAATGTTTTGATAATCTCTGCTTCAATTTCAGGAAAGTGAACAAGAAGCTGGGTGTAATGATTATGTACCTGTGACGAACATTAAACAACCACTCCCTACGAGTTCATACCTCTGCTACGTTCATACATATGTTACCAATGTTTTGATATCTTCTTTTCAATTTTAGGAAAGTGAACAAGAAGCTGGGTGTCATGATTATGTACCTGTGACGAACAATAAACAACCACTCCCTACGAGTTCATACCTCTGCTACAATGAGCATGAAGTAAGAATCGACCTACGTACTCGATTACTTTCGTTATGCTAGGGTCATAATATGACAGAGATATCAAAACAATTGTGTGGTGGACGCCTCAGGGCGTCCCCACTACCGCCCCCAACTGGCCTGGAGTAGGTACCCCTTCTCCAGCCAGCTAGGGGGTATAAATAGGGCCGGAGGGCCCATAATAAATCAGACTGTGTCTCAACCTAATCGCCTTATTATTTTAGCTCTTAAGAACCTCTTGTCCAATTGACCAACCATATTGAATTATAAATCTGTCTCCATTTAACTGTCGGCCATTATAGCAGCGCAACACACTGGTAACACCGACGTTTGCAGCCATCATACTTCGCCGAAGTTCGCTGCCATCTTTGCACGCCATTCGCCTCCGTCGAGATACCGCACTTGCGACGCTCCGGACCGGCGACCACCAGCACGACGACATTTTCCGTGCCCTCCATTCGCCTTCCGTCGAGATACCTCACAGAGACACTCCGGAACCGGCCATCAGTAGCACGACGACATTTTCCGTGCCCTCCATTCGCCTTCCGTCGAGATACCTCACAGAGACGCTCCGGAACCGGCCATCAGTCGCACAGCGACATTTTTAATACACCCATCTTGTGCAGCCATCATCGTCCGTCGAGATTCCGTGTTTACGACGCTCCGGACTCCATTCTGACCAGCCATTCAGCTCCATTTGCTTGAGGACGCCGCAAATCGGAACTCGCATTTGGGGCTCTTGGAATCAATCTGTCATTGATTGACCGCCGGACGAGAGTGAACGGGACCCCCCTCCTCGCGGCGACCCCCCACGAGGCCCGCTCTCCTTCTACCTGGCGCCTCACAGCTGTTCACGTTACGTCAGCCCCCGCCGCGCCCGTCTACGCTCGACAGGGAATCCCCTCTCTTCCGGGAAACTCTCGGCCCCCTTCCACGAATCTCAGCTATTTAACGAGAAATTCGCCGTTGATTAATTGCAGACCACTGCCCATCAGCTTCGGGATCACTTCTCTTCTCTTCTGGTCTCCACTTCGGCTCACATCGACCTTCAGCTGCCATTTCTCCGCCATCGAAGGATCGACCATCAGCCGCCATTCTCCTCCATCGAAGGATCGACCATCGGCTGCCTTTCTCCCGCTATCACTGCATCGAAGATCAATCTCTCATTCCTCGAAAATTTTTTTAAGAAAAGATTATTAGAGGAATAGAGGCGCCATCATTCCGCCATCTTTCACGGCCAACATCGAGCCTCGTCTGTCGAACTTCGTAGATTACCCTACCTCCTCGAACATTTTTTAAAAAATTAATAGAGGGGTAGAGGCGCCATCATTACGACCCGCTCCCGACAGAACCCGCGGCCGCCACCGGCCCCAACTCCGCAAACAATCATCATGGCTGCACCTACCAAGCTTCCACAATATGACCCTTCGCTTCCATCAGTATGGATTGCCCAGGTTCGACTCGCGTGCGCCAACGAGGACCTCAAAACAGAACCCGAGCAATTTCGGAGAGCCTTCCTCGCCTTGGACGTCAAAACAGCAGAACTAGTGGCGGACATCGACGCAAGTTCACCTACCGCTTTCACTTCTCTCTGCAACCGACTCCTACAAGCTCACGGACCTCGTGACGGATCGGACCTCTCTTCAATCCTTCAGAACAACTCGCTGGACGGATCTTCGGCCGCCGCACACGCACGCCTGCTTCGCAGAAAGCTACCTACCGACACACCGGCCTCCATACTTCGCTCCATATTCCTCCGGGCACTTCCTCCTGACATCCGCTTAAATGTCGCCGTCTCGACCGAAACGGACATCGACAAACTGGCCGCCATCGCCGACCGCCTACTGCCCCTTCGGGACAACTCGTCCTCTACGGCCGCCACTGCACTGCAGTCCACTTCTACCTACTCCTCCGACGACAATGGAGACTCAGCCGACGACGCTACACACATAGCCAGCGCTGCTAACAGAACACGCACCTTCAAAAAACCTTCACAGATGCCTCCCTCGCGACAACGTTCATCACAGATGCCCTCCTCGCGACCACGAAACTTCGCACGCCGTCGCATCATGCCGCAACAGCGAGAACAACAGTACCCCCCAGACCGGCACTCACCATACTGTTACTACCATCAAAGATGGGGCCCTACCGCGATATACTGCCAATCACCATGCTCCTGGAGACAACACATGCCAACGGGAAACGCAAACGCACGGTCGCCAAGGTGGTAACGACTGTGCATAACCAACCCAACCACCAACGCCTGTTCATCAAATGCAAACGCTCAAATTACGACTTCTTAGTCGACACGGGAAGCGATCTCTCCATTCTACCCAACAACCATCTGAACCGCCGCCGAGAGACTCCATCTTCCACGCTACTGGCCGCCAATGGCTCCAAGATTACGACCTACGGCTCTCAAACTGCGACCGTCCATCTTCCCAAGTTACCTCCGTACGAATGGACCTTCACAGTCGCCAACGTCAGCACAGCCATCTTGGGAGCCGATTTCCTCAGCCACTATGGCCTCCTTGTAGACCTTCAAAACCTCCGGCTCATTGATTCAGCCTCCCAGTCGTTTCTTCCCGGCCACTGTCTCATCGCTTCACCACAGGAGTCCTACTGCTCCGCTGCCTGCGCTCCACCTCGCTTCCAACGTCTACTAGACGCCTATGAACCCTCATCGCATCCAAAATCGGCGCCCGTCTATCATCACATCGTGACCACCGGTCCCCCCTGCCATGCAAAACAACGTAGATTGGCTCCGCACCTCTACAACCAAACAAAGGCCCATTTCAACGAAATGCTGCGCTCCGGCATCGTCCGCCCTTCCAATTCACCTTGGTCAAGCCCACTCCACGTAGTTCTCAAACAAAATGGGGATATTCGACCCGTCGGAGACTACAGGGACCTCAACCGAGCTACAACTCCGGACCGCTACCCGATCGGCCACCTGCATGATTTCACACTCGCACTGCATGGTTCCACCATTTTCTCAACATTCGACTTATCGAGAGCCTTCTTTCACTGCCGTATAGCGCCCGAAGACATTAAAAAACTGCTATCCTGACACCATTTGGACTCTACGAGTTCACAAGAATGAACTACGGCCTACGAAACGCCCCGCAGACATGGCAACGCTACATGGATTTTATACTCCGAGATCTCCCGTTCGCATACGTCTACTTAGACGACATTTTGATTGGATCGCCGGATGCCGAAACGCACTTCCACCACGTATCTCGCTTACTTCATGTCCTTGCTTCATTCGGGCTTTCAATCAACAAGGCCAAGTGTCAACTCGCTCGAAGCCAAGTCAAGTTCTTAGGACACTTGGTGGACAAAGATGGCATCAAACCTCTACCATCGAAAACTGCGCTCATCCGGAACTTTCCTCTTCCTCAGTCAGTAAACGATCTCCGTACGTTCCTCGGGCTCATCAATTTCTACCGCAGGGCTATACCTCACGCCGCGCACTCGTTAATGCACCTCACGAAGCTGCTGCCATCAAACCCGAGAAAAAACGACAAGCGCCCAATTTCATGGCCTCCGGACGCTCTCCATCATTTCGAAAAAGCTAAGCAACTCCTCGAATCATCCGTCCAGCTAGCTCATCCTCATCCGTCCGCTCAACTCATCCTCCATACCGATGCATCTAATTTTGCCGTTGGAGCTGCCCTACATTACCAACACAACGGAACACTGTTCCCTCTCGGATTCTTCAGCAAAGCTCTCTCTCCCGCACAGCGGAACTATTCAACGTTCGACAAAGAACTTCTCGCAATATACTTAGCGATCATCCATTTCCGCCAAACCATCGAGGGTCGCCCACTTACGATCTCCACGGATCACAAACCCCTCACTACGGCGTTGACCTCGCTTACAGACACCATGCCGCCCATCCGACTTCGTCATCTGCGCTTCATCTCTGAGTTTACTTCCGACATAATATATCGTCCCGGAGCCTCTAACCTTTCAGCGGACCTCTTCTCGCGAATCAACCACACAGCGGCCATCTCCATCGTACCTCCCACGGCTATCCGTGATGCCCAACTTAATGACCCACACATAGAGAACATGAATCTCACGCCGGTCACTCGGGACGGAATTACTCTCCTCTGCGACATGTCAGATTCGTCACCCCGGCCTTACATACCCGCTACTCTTCGCCCTGACATATTCAAGATGATTCACGGATTGTCTCACCCGGGAATCAAAGCAACAATGGCACTCCTACGCGGACGATTCTACTGGCCAAACATGTTCACTTCAGTAAAAACCATGACGCGCGCCTGCCCTTCCTGTAATCGCGCAAAGGTGACGCGACATATTCGCGCCCCGCTCGACCGCTTTGACGACATCAGCCCGCTGCCTCCACGACAAATATTGTCAAATACCTCGACAATAAATCCCCCGAGACCGCACTTACCTCGGACTTTTTCGGTCGCAACACAAAGGACTTCATCTCCGACGCCATCGTTACTACCGGCTTACATCCCAAGTCTGAGATCACCGAAGCCATCACGTCAGAGACGATATTTTGAAGATACAAAAACTAAATTCAAAACAAAAATAAATATTAGCGCCGCTGCCGCTGCCACGCCGCTCCCAATACCGCCGTACCGCCATGCCGCCTTTAGTCCCGCCATATCGTCGCTGCTCCCGCTGCATCGCCGCCACCTCCGCTACATAACCCGGACCCACCGTCACCAGCAGCTGGACCTCCAGTCTACGCCTTCCGGCCCTTAAATCACTGTCCCCCCACAGCAAGATTATTTTTATTTTTATTTTGCATTTATTATTTTGTATCTGGGGGGGGAAGTGTGGTGGACGCCTCAGGGCGTCCCCACTACCGCCCCCAACTGGCCTGGAGTAGGTACCCCTTCTCCAGCCAGCTAGGGGGTATAAATAGGGCCGGAGGGCCCATAATAAATCAGACTGTGTCTCAACCTAATCGCCTTATTATTTTAGCTCTTAAGAACCTCTTGTCCAATTGACCAACCATATTGAATTATAAATCTGTCTCCATTTAACTGTCGGCCATTATAGCAGCGCAACACAAATTGTAACATATTATGTTACAATTGTTTTGATATCTCTGTTTCAATTTTAGGAAAGTGAACAAGAAGCTGGGTGTCATGATTATGTACCTGTGACAAACAATAGTCAACCACTCCCTACGAGTTTATACTCCCTGATGATCAGGGTGAGCGAAATTGGGTTTAAGGGGATTGGCGGCTGAAGCCCGCTCCATTTTTAGGACGTCCCACAGTAAAGGTCGGCTTTCCTACACGCGTCTGGACGCAACTATTCGAGACGACTTTGCTCAGTACTTCAATGGAGATGGGGAAGTTCTATGGCAGGACTCACGACTTTATTAGAGCTACATAAATAAACCAATGTTTATTGTATTAAAAATGTACCATATTAAATACTTAATGTTTGGATACGTACTGTCTTTCTTCAACGCCTCTGCAATGGTTTCCCAGGTTTTTTCTTTTTTTGTTGCATTTTTATATTCTTTCTCGACCATATCGTACAAAAAAACATTTTTTTCAACCAACCCCACGAGTACCTCGTCCTTCTCTGTCGTAAACATACTGAACATAGGGATGGGACATCAATATCGATAATATCGAAACATCGATGCTTTGCTCGTAATATCGATGTTTTTAACATCGATGTTTTACATTCGATGTTTTTCAAACATCGATGTTTCGGTCCGATGATATCGATATGTCGACGAGATGGTCTGATAACATCTTTGATAAATTTGACCTACTAGGTACTGCAAGGGAACCAGACAAAATCCAATTTCAGACCAGATAACTTCATTGAATTTACTTGGAATTTGAAGAACATCAGCTACCTCTTCGCATTTCTGTCCATTCACTTCCTTAGCTCAGTGGTAACAAGCTCCGACTCAGAAGTGTAAATATAGTTTAGTCGAAACGATAGGAGGTCGATCCCCGGTCGAGGGACGTTAATTTTTGATGACTCAACACAATCATCACTTTATATCACAATATAATTACTGGAAAACAATAGAAAAAAGTCTCTTTATGCTTGAACCAATAATGGAAATGGGGAAAGTATGGGATATCGAAATGAAGTTCATAAAAATCGGATAATTTATCACGAATGGAAAAAATTATAATGGAGTAGGTTATCCCAGTAAAACAAAAGCACGTCAAAAGAAAAAATATCCACTTCTTTTGAATGGAGGAAGAGCAGCCTCATCAGGTTCTCTCCCTTGATTCTAATTGGTTGACAGATGAATAAAATTCCTGCTTTTTAAAAACATCGATTTTTCACCTTACGATCTTATTGACATCGATGTTTTTCATACGATGTTTCATCGATATCGATGTTTCTATGAAATATCGACATCGACATCGACATCGATGTTTTCTGTTCGATGTCCCATCCCTAACTGAACACTTCGAAAAAGTTAGGGAACTGTTGTCACTGGAGGACAAAAAGTAAATAGTGCGAAGTCTGTAATTCACATTTATCGTCCGTGATACCCATTTTTGAAGAGAGGGAGACGTACGATGCGGGTTTGCATATCCCGGCCGCAGCTAGGCACTGGTCCCTTGAGCAGTTCAGCCGCAGACGCGCTCCACCAGCCGCAGACGCAGCGGCTCAGCCGCATGTAGGAAAGAGGCCACATATGAAATACATTGAAGGAGTCAATGCGGCTGAATGCGAGCCGCAGCCGCAGCGGCGAGACGCAGGTAGGAAAGCCGGGCTTAAGACTTGGGCGTCCTTGTGCGATCGATCTGGGGTGAAGGAGGACAACACTCAATAGAAAGAAAAAATTACCACACACTAATCCGTTTTAGACCAGTCTGAATCCAAATCCGCGGAAAAAACCATAGGTGAATGTCTGTGTTTGTGTGTGACAAAATCTTGTGTCGTCTGCCCAGGCCTTAAGTTCTCAACCGATTTTCGTGGTTCTTTTTTATTCGACGCGGAAAACTATTTAGTTGTGCACTACGTCGCCAGAATTTCGAATTTTGCTTTTTAAGGGGGAAGGGGAAAGAGGGGGTTAATGCTCAAAAAACGTGCGTTTTCAGGCATTATCCTGTGCATTCTGCCCAGGCTTTCAGTTCTCAACCGATTTTCGTGGTTCTTTTTTTGTTCGACGCGGAAAACTATTTTGATATCTCTGTTTAAATTTTAGGAAAGTGAACAAGAAGCTGGGTGTCATGATTATGTACCTGTGACGAACAATAAACAACCACTCCCTACGAGTTCATACCTCTGCTACAATGAGCATGAAGTAAGAATCGACTTACGTGCTCGATTACTTTCGTTATGCTAGGGTCATATGTTAATATTGTTTTGATATCTCTGTTTCAATTTTAGGAAAGTGAACAAGAAGCTGGGTGTCATGATTATGTACGTGTGACGAACAATAGTCAACCACTCCCTACGAGTTCATACGCCTGCTACAATGAGCATGAAGTAAGAATCGACCTATGTACTCGATTACTTTCGTTATGCTAGGAAAATTCGTCTTATCACATAACTACTTAAACATTTTCATTGAATTAATTTCTTCATAATTGATTATTAGTAGAATCAACAGAGAATTAGAAGTTGACAGGAAAATTCTTTCATAAATCCCTCGTTGTGAGTACCTTTTTCTCCAACTTTTTCAATCTTAATACTTTGGTTGACAGGTTAACGTAAAGGAGGAGAAGCATGCTGAGAGTCAAGCTGACTTGCAGAATGAAGAACTCCAAAACCTTCGAGAAGCCAATAAGTTGGTAAGTGTAAGCTTTGGGCTTCACCGTTGAATTTAAGATTCGCGAGTAAGCCCGTTTTAAAACCGATCCAAATATAGGTTGAGAGGCTATATTGACATAAATAAAAGGTAATCTAAATTTAGTGAATTTAATGATAATTACCTGGTAGACAGCTGTAGCGGCTCGGAGGTAGCTGAAGGCTCTCAATATCAAGGTAACACCTGAAGGGTCGATTACTGATTGTTTCGAAATATTATTGTTATGTCTGAAGGACGGAAGTTCGATTCCTGAAGGGAACTAAGAGTGCACGAAAAATGATACGAGTGCACGGCGAAATTGGCGCACACACGAAAACAATGCGTCGCACGGAAATAATGTGATTTGCACTAAAATGGTGTGATCGCACGAGAAGAGTGCGTTCACACGTAAACCTGTCTGTTACGGAATAAGGTGAATGAAATGAGAAATGCAAAATTGTACAATCTAATAGGAACGATTTAATGAAAATAAAGGAAATTTGACTCTACGTTAAGTTCGGTTGCAAGCAAGTACAAATTATACAAATAAAAAGGTTTACATGAAATACGTGCGTTTGATTTCTCCTTCTCTCTTTCTCTTATACAACTTTACGATTTACGTTACTCAATTTTAACAACTCTTGACTCTTGTCTTGACTGACTGACTTTACTACTAAAATTGTTCTTTACTTTACTATGACTGACTTTATATCTACACAATTCGAACACAACTATCATTGGCCAATGTATAGATATTTTTGTTTGTTACACTCACAGCGTCGGGGCCCGTAGGAAATCCGTCGGTAGTGCGTAGAAATGTTCTTGGGGGATGGGTGTTCAAGCTGGATGTCACGAAGTCTTACCAGGTTGAACAGGGGGTTGGCTCAAATAATAAACTCGCGGGCGACGGGGCTCTCACCGGAATATTACTGAGGGGATCCAGTGACTGACTTGCACAGGGGGTTCGATAAACGTGTATCTAGCGGGGCAAGAGAGTGTGGATGTTCGCATCAAGGACTGGGGAGGTTATGGCCGCTCCACGCGGTCACCAGTTGATTTCTTTGTCGAGGTCCCCACCCTCCAACGGCGAGTACTGCGCAGGGCTCCGCGGCGGCCTGCGATTGGCGGACGGTGACGTCAAGGTGACATGAGCGCTTCTGGTGGTGGGCGCCTGAAGGTGGTGGTGGCGCCCTGGAGCGGGGACGGTACAATGCCCGCTCCGACCTGTTGACTTTCGGTGGTGGAGGAAGGGGAGCTTGGATGGTGGTTGCTCACCCCTTTAATTCCGGATTTAAGCCGTGAGCTGGGGCTCACATCCTCCGCCCCTTCGTGAGCCAGCGTCATCGAAGATGACGCTGGGCACTGGCAGGGTGACGGAAGGATGCGCCTTCCTGAACGCCAACTCATATCGGTATCGCCGACAGCCTCTGCATGCGATGGGGTCACGCTTTCCAGTATGGTCTTGAGAGCACGACGGGATGGGCCTGCCTTGGAGATAGGTGGCTCGGAGTCGATGCCAAAACTCCTTGCATGCGGGGCACCTGAAGTTGTACAGGCGAGGCGTTGGGCGGGTACACACAGGGCAGGTCAGTTGGTTCTTCTTGGTCTTTCTTGTCAACTTGACCATGATCTTGGGCCGGGAGTCGGTTGCCTCACTCACCGGTGTTGGTGCTGGCTCGTGGGTAGGTGTTGGCACCCACTGGATCTCCGATTCCGAAGAGGAGGAATAGAGACGGCAGGATCGTTTGCGCTGGTCATCGTCTTGCGGCATCTTAGTGGGCGAACTGACTGGCGAACACGCATCTCCCTCTGGTTCCTGGGCTGGAGCAGGTGAGGGTGCTGGAGAATCAGCCACCCCCGCCTCTTCCTCTGCAGTCGGCGCCGCAGGTGGCTCTGCGGTCACAGGTGCGGGCTCCTCAGCATCCACGGTCCTCGCCGCAGGTGGCTCTGCGGATGACTGAGTGGTGACTTCTCCCACCCTCGCCCTAGCTGATTCGAGTTCCCGGACCAGGCGTTCTCGCTCCATCGTCCACTTTCTTTGACGGTCGAGAAGGGCGTCACGTTCTTCGATAATGCGCTGGTATGACGGGATCCACTTTGCCATTTCCACCACCGTCATCATAGCCGCATGGCAATTGGTCTTCCTGGCCAGGTGTGTCTCGGCGCAGTCCGAAAACCGAATATAATTTAGCAAGCTCTCCAGCTGGAGGAACGGGGTAGGGGTGGGTTCAGGCGTCTCCAAAAAGCCAGGGGGACGGTCGTAGACCTTATCCTGTTCCTCACCTACGCGCTCTCTTAGAATTTGGATAATCGGGTCGGGGGTCGGCGGTCCTCCATCGGCGATCCACTCCTCTATCTGTTCTTGCGCCATATTACACCTACAACAAATGAAAATCCTAATGTGTCATCCAGCCTAGGAAAAGTGATCAAATTTAATTAGGGGGGAAATTTACGGCCTTGTTTTAAATTGATGATTGTTGTGTTCAAATGTGTAATAGAATTCGTTAAATTGTGTTGTAATGATTTGCAGGTAAGTAGTTCGATCTGAAGGATCCAATAAATTTTTTCGATCTGAAGGATCTACAAGTGTAACTTTACATTAGTTATAGTCGATCTGTGTTACGTCCTATTAGTATGTAAGTACGTTAATAATTCCTTCCCAGGTGGAGGCGGCGGTAATCTACCGGGGTGGCTCGTCTTCGCAGCACGTATCTAGGCTCGTCGTGGTCGACTTCATTCCGACTTCTTTTGGGCGGGGGATCCTCCAATGTCTCTTCGTATTCTTCGGAAGGCGACGGTACACTGTTGGAACCCTCCTCGTTAGGGGTCGGATTTAGATCGACATGGTTTTCGAGTCGATGCGTTACGCCACGCGTGGGCGTGCGTGCGATCGCCTTGGCTGGGACTTCATCGGGCGGTCTAGCATTGTGGCGGGTTGATGGTGAAGGTACTCCCGATTTCATCTTCCAGGATGGCTTCTGGTTTTCATCAGGTAAGTACTTCTTTCTTGTTCCAGGTCTATTTTCAGGCGGATGGACGGCGGGGTGAATGGTTTTCGTGCGAGGTTCGAACTCGAACGGGTTCGCGAACGCATCGTTCGGTACGCCCCTCACAAACGCAGACTCCCGATTTGAGTGCTTGGGTCCAAGTGGCGGGTCTCGTCGGGAGCACGTTCCGCAGCGTTCTATCTGTTCCCGCACGTCATTGGTCAGGTTAGGCCAAATTCCTAGCCTCTTTACCATATTGAGGGTGGTCTCTTTTTCGACGTGACCAGCTTCGACACTGCGATGACATCGATTTATCAACCATTTTCTCATGGATTCGGGGATGAGGGGAACCCATGATTTGGGGTCGGTCTGTTTGGTCTTTAGTTCCCACACGCCATTATTCCGACGTAGATTGTTTCTCTCTTGGTGGGGAACGGTCATTTGGATCCATGCGTCTCGCTTTTGTGCGGCCATGATCATCTCTCGGGGAAAATTCAGCGTCGCGGTACCATTTTCGTGAGACTCCTGCTCAACACTCCTTTCAGGAGGATTCAATGGGCTTTTAGGCTCGTCCTTCGGTTGGTAGTATCTTCCGCGCTCATTTTCTCTGGGCATTTTTCCGCCAACGATTCCGATAGTTCCGGCTTCTTTTTCGTCCGTTGCGGGCTCTTCTTCGTCTCTGTCCAGTGATAATTCCTCAAGACCGTTCGGTGGATTACGGTCGTAACTCATGGGCGTGTCGATACGTTTTCCGTATCCGTGGTCAGAACTGGTCTCATCCTGTCCGTACGTATCGGCGTGCGTAAATGTCTCAGTGTCCATGCGGTTTCCTCCCGAATTCTCATGCAATCGTAATTCGGGGTGTCCATCTTCTTCTGGTAGGTCCTCCCTGTTTTTGGCGGGCACAATTTCTTCTAGGGGCTCGGCGTACGAGACCCTCTTTCCGTTCGGTTCCAGATCTTGTGCGGGTGCACTATCCCGAACGTCCGTTCGACGACCCTTCTCGGAAAGGGCTGTTACAGCCGGAAAGGTACTGGGGAAGGGGGTGTCCGGTCCGCATTTTGGTTGGCGAATTGCAGACACCCTTGGTTCCCGCCCGTCCGGCCGCAACGCGCTCCCCGAAGGCCTTCGTCCTGAGTCGATTTCAACAGAGTACGGTGATGGTTCCTCGTCCGTGCACGCCTGAACGGTCATTTCGGATCCCAGGTTCAAAGTCAACGACACCTTACGCAGGATATCCAATCCAATCAGGTCCAAGGTTGCGCTTTTTCTTGCGAATACCAGGTAGGTATGTTTGAACGTGGTGTCGCCGATTCTCGTCATCAGGGTTTGTTCTCCGGCGAACGGTAGTAGGAGCCCGTCCGCTCCCCAGGCCATCCTACGCGTTGGTCTCATTGGGACGCCCTTTACGGGGGTCGCCAACACCGAGAACGCGGCACCCGTATCGATTATCATTTCCCTTGACTCGGGACCCAAATCCGCAATAACGGTCAGGTTTCTCGTCACCGGGGCCTCCACGGCCGGTATGTGTGTATCACCCGACTGGATCTGATACCGCGCTATTCTCATGGGATGCGCCGGTTCTCGTTCGGGGTTGGATATTGGAAGGAGCTTCTTCTTTTAAAGCAATTCTCTTCCAAATGTTCTCTGGCTCCACAGAAGTTACAGAAAATTGCCATTTGCGGGTTAAACGGGCAGTCGATCGGATAGTGTGCAAAATCCGCGCAGAACATGCACGGGAAACGTGGCGGGGGTTTCGTGTCGACGTTTCTGTCCTCCGATCGTTCCCGTCGTCGATCCTCGTCATTTCTTCTCTGGTACCTCGGTAGCGGTTCGTTCTTCTTGGGACATTTCGCAGCGAAGTGTTCTAGGCTGCCACAGCTGTAGCATCTACGGTCTCCACTAACGGCCGCTAATTCCCATTTTTCGTCAAGGTCGGGTGTTGTATCGAGGGTTTCTTCGAGTTGTTCCGCTTTTTTCAGCGCTTCCTGGAGTGAACGTGGTCGGTTTGCGACAAGGAATGCGCTCACTTGTTTCTCTACTCCCCGGATGAATGCACTCAGTGTTTTGGTTTCGACCCATTCATTTTTCTCAGGTCGGCGGAGCGTCTTCCCTTCTTCCATCACTGCGCAGCGTGCAAGGTTACGCACTCTGTCGGCGAACTGGCGAAGCGTCTCGCTAGAGTTTCGTTTCACCGTCCACAAGAGCGCGGCTGCGTGCTGGGGGTTCTCCTTCTGAAACCACGTGATCATATCCGCTTTTGCCGCTTCGTACACGTTATCCGTATCTAACGAATCATCCCGGTCAATCAAGAATTGTTTTGCAGTACCTCGGGTCTTTGTACGGAGAAGGCGGTATTTGAGTCGTGAATTTAAATCCGCGGCTACCATTTCGAAATTAGCGAAAAACGAGGTCACACTCATCGCGCCCGTTGCATCCGGGTCCCATGGTTCAATTTCGGAAGACACCGAACGCGGAATCTCGTCTCGGTTGTTGTCGGTTGAACTCGTGTTTAACCGTTGAAGGAGTAAGTTCATTTCCCTCATGGTTTGGGTCATCACCTCAACGGCTTCGGTATTTGCCGTTGAAGGTGTGTCGTCATCATCCCTATCGCCGTTTGTCAAAAAGTTGAGCGACATAATGTACGATAGGTTTTGTTGGTGTGGTCACAATTGGTAAAATACTTCCACTGGAAGGAAAGAAAATCTGTTTTGTCTGTCTGTTTCTGTCTAAATCACAAGGCGATTCAGCAAACGAAAGGCAAATAGGGAGTGCTGGTGTCACTTTTCCTAAGAATAACAAAAATGGATGCACATCCTACCTATTTTTTCACCTGTTCCGTTTTCAGACAGTTCGACTTCCGATTTCGATTTGGTTCGAAATATTTATGTCGGATTGGTTTGCTTACTTTTCTTATTTTGTGAGTTCGTTGCAAGTGAAGCTTGCACTCCTAATCGCATTCGTTAATTACTGAAGGTAATTCTCGAATGTGATAATCCTAACGCGCTGCCACCATTTGTAAGCTTTGGGCTTCACCGTTGAATTTAAGATTCGCGAGTAAGCCCGTTTTAAAACCGATCCAAATATAGGTTGAGAGGCTATATTGACATAAATAAAAGGTAATCTAAATTTAGTGAATTTAATGATAATTACCTGGTAGACAGCTGTAGCGGCTCGGAGGTAGCTGAAGGCTCTCAATATCAAGGTAACACCTGAAGGGTCGATTACTGATTGTTTCGAAATATTATTGTTATGTCTGAAGGACGGAAGTTCGATTCCTGAAGGGAACTAAGAGTGCACGAAAAATGATACGAGTGCACGGCGAAATTGGCGCACACACGAAAACAATGCGTCGCACGGAAATAATGTGATTTGCACTAAAATGGTGTGATCGCACGAAAAGAGTGCGTTCACACGTAAACCTGTCTGTTACGGAATAAGGTGAATGAAATGAGAAATGCAAAATTGTACAATCTAATAGGAACGATTTAATGAAAATAAAGGAAATTTGACTCTACGTTAAGTTCGGTTGCAAGCAAGTACAAATTATACAAATAAAAAGGTTTACATGAAATACGTGCGTTTGATTTCTCCTTCTCTCTTTCTCTTATACAATTTTACGATTTACGTTACTCAATTTTAACAACTCTTGACTCTTGTCTTGACTGACTGACTTTACTACTAAAATTGTTCTTTACTTTACTATGACTGACTTTATATCTACACAATTCGAACACAACTATCATTGGCCAATGTATAGATATTTTTGTTTGTTACACTCACAGCGTCGGGGCCCGTAGGAAATCCGTCGGTAGTGCGTAGAAATGTTCTTGGGGGATGGGTGTTCAAGCTGGATGTCACGAAGTCTTACCAGGTTGAACAGGGGGTTGGCTCAAATAATAAACTCGCGGGCGACGGGGCTCTCACCGGAATATTACTGAGGGGATCCAGTGACTGACTTGCACAGGGGGTTCGATAAACGTGTATCTAGCGGGGCAAGAGAGTGTGGATGTTCGCATCAAGGACTGGGGAGGTTATGGCCGCTCCACGCGGTCACCAGTTGATTTCTTTGTCGAGGTCCCCACCCTCCAACGGCGAGTACTGCGCAGGGCTCCGCGGCGGCCTGCGATTGGCGGACGGTGACGTCAAGGTGACATGAGCGCTTCTGGTGGTGGGCGCCTGAAGGTGGTGGTGGCGCCCTGGAGCGGGGACGGTACAATGCCCGCTCCGACCTGTTGACTTTCGGTGGTGGAGGAAGGGGAGCTTGGATGGTGGTTGCTCACCCCTTTAATTCCGGATTTAAGCCGTGAGCTGGGGCTCACATAAGCGTGCAATATTTATCTCCTAGTGCCCAAGTGGATTCCTTGACAATTGGAATCGAACAACATCAATCAAGTTGTGATATGTTAAATAAGGACAATTAATTCCTTCGTGATGAGGTTTCAACACTGAAAAAGGATTTGAATTGAGTTTCTCTTGATGAAAATGCCTTGAAAGGAGATGATGTAAAAACGGCCTTTTTGACTGGCATCCCTACCTTTGATTTATTGAAAACTATATACGAGTTTGTTGAAGGGCAAGTGCCTCATTCAAAATTTTTTCAGAATTTCTTTTGACAATGATGAGACTACGTCTAGGTTTTTTGGAAACCGATTTGTCTTATAGATTCAACATTGCTCAAAACACTGTCAGTACTATTTGTTACGGTGGATCAGTGTAATGTCTGGTAGGTTATGTCCTCTTGTTAAATGGCCTGAACTAGAAGTACTGCTTAGAACATTACCTGATTGTTTCAAAAATGTATTTGGTAACAGATTTACCAGATTGTTTCTAAAACGAATTTGGTAACAGATCGTGATTTTAGTGAAAACTGATTCGCTGTACATGAGGAGCTCAGGGTGCAGTCAGCTAACTTCTCGTCGAACAATTGGATTGGAAGTGGTGATGGGACACATGTGACATGTAATATCACAGATGACCTTGAAGGATAGAGAGGCCATGGTGAAGGGAGGGTTCTCTCTTCCCTAACGAGCCCTCAAGAAGTAAGGACGCCCTTCGCCGCCCTCCGCCTTCACCATCGCCCATCCTGTCCCCGGTGAGCGAATCTTATTCAATTATATCCTCCTTATTCCCATGAAACTGTATTGTTGTTAATACTTACTCCCCTGCCCACGTCACATGGTAGCAAATAGCGTAGAAATACGAGACCACTCTGAAACTTACCTTCCACTTATCTCTGCTTTTCTCACGATCCCCAACTAATCGGAACATTATTAACAAACACACCCACTTGTTTCCACAACAAAACGCGTCCGCGATTATCAATCTTCACGACTACGAACACATTTTTCACCAATTGTTCGATAATTCCGCGAAATCAAACGAAATTTCGAATTCCCGACCGCGAGAACGTATGCCATGATAGATACGAACGTTGATTTGCTTCCGAGTCTACCAAGGTAGCGGAAGCTTTGTTTTCACTTTTCAAGGACGAAAAAAAAAGTTCTCCAAAATCAAAATATTTACTCGCGTTTTGCGTTTTAGACCTTTCTGAACAATTTTGGTTCCGTGTCTGTCTGTCTGTGTGTCTGTCATCAATTCCTTGTAACGCGCATAACTATAAGAAGTTATTGTCCGATTTCGATGAAATTTTCAGGGATTGTGCGGGTTGGTGTGTAGACGTTTCCCTATGAAAATCATCATCCTCGGACTGATAGAAGCGACTGCGCATGCGCAAACGTTAATTCCTTGTAACGGCCATAACTTCTACATTTTCCATCCAATTTCGATGAAATTTTCAGGGATTGTGCGGGTTGGTGTGTAAACAGTCTCCTATGAAAATCATCATCCTCGAACTGATAGAAGCGACTGCGCATGCGCAAACGTGAATTTCCTTGTAACGGCCGTAACATCCACATTTTCCATTCGATTTCAATGAAATTTTCAGGGATGTTACAGATTAGTGTTTAAATGGTTTCCTATGAAAATCATCACCCCCGGATTGATAGTAGCCGCTGCGCATGCGCAAACGTGAATTCCTTGTAACAGCCATAACTTCCACATTTTCTACCCGATTTCGATGACATTTTTACGGATTACGCGGATTAGGTTGTAGATGGTCCCCGAAGAAAATCAAGGCCTTAAAATTTACAGAAGCCTCTGCGCATGCGCATGCGTAAAATCCTTTTAACAGCCATAACATTTACATTTTTCATCCGAATTTGATGACATTTCCTAGGTTTCTCCAGATTAGCGCGTAGATGGTCCCCTATGAGGGTAGTGAAAGGTACTTAGATAGGTATTGGTGTTTTGAGATTGACAACTATGCATCGGATCATCTATATAATCGGGTTATGGATACGAGGAAGCTATGTGCCACTTGGCAGACGTTTTGGGTTTTGCCCTGAATAGATCTAAATGCTCAGAAGGAGCCAATGGTAGCGTGATTCAGACATACAAAAAAAAAATCGTCGTCCCAGGACAACCCGAATTGAGCACCTCCTCTTTCGCGCGCCTTCGGCGCGTTGAGGTCGGTCAAAAAATATCTATCTTTCTAGGGGGAGGTCTGTGAGTCTTTGCCATACTTTTACGTCAATTATTATTTTTATTATCCTATATAATTTTCATTCTTTCTAAGGAGCTGAGAATAGCACCAAGAAACCTGTGGGAACCTTTAATTTTTATGCTGAACGTCCCAAATTTCTAACTGAACAAACCAATTAAATAATACGATTCTCGCATGATTTTGGGTTTTAATTCCAGCCCTCCCCCCCTCCCCCCCCCCCAACCTCAGCACGAGATCAAGTTCTATCTACTGGCCTGACTACGGCCTTTTTTCTCAACAAAAGGAGTTGTGAATGGGACTTTGGTTCAGATCGGACTCCCTCCTGAATTGAACGCTCGTCATCACGCCGTCTTTATCCGCCTCTCGCGGTTTCCCAACTTTTTCTTACCCCTTCCGAGTTCCTATTTCCCCACTTTTCCCGTACCGCCTCCTCTTCCTCGATACATAAACACGCCGGGAGAAGCCTGGCGAGCCTTCAAAGTGAATCTGTGCGCGGACAAGTGAGCGTTAATTATTCGTGACGTTTTGAAGAAATCGTGAAAAAAAAAATCCAGTGAACCTCCGATTAGAGTGGCAATAAATTTTAGTCCTGGCTGAGTTTTACATGAGAATTAAAACTACAAAACTACAGGTAAATGTACCTTAATATCCATCAGAAGTACAGTAGCCGGTTAAGCAACCGCACCACATTTGCACCGCCAGGCGGCCAATACTAGCATGGATAGAGTTCGGAGTGGAGGGGAGGTACCTGATTGGGTAATGTATGTATCAGCGAAATCAAAATGGGAGCCACTCCTTTGATATCATTAGATTTCCACCCACCCTTTAGTTAGAGAAGGGACTATAGGATGGTTCAATAGAAATTCAATCAAAATGCAGGAAAGAAACTGTTCAGGTTTTAAATTGTTTGGAATAAAGTCAAAATCGGTATTTTTCCTATAAGCCTTCACCTCCGCTCTAATCCGCTCTACCCTATACTAAAAGTAGATTCTAATTCAGTAATGTCTCTAATTCCCACTTAATAACCTAGCTATGAATACGTCGGCGTCATGAAGTGCTGAGGATGACGGCTTCGAAGGGTATTGAAAGTACAAGGGGTACCAAATCGAATCAACTCAAATCAAATAGATCTTTATTTGTAAAGCGCCTTTACAGACAATACAAACGTCGCTCAATAATAACACAACAAACTACAACCAAACGAAAATAATAATAAAAGTACAAAGATGGATACACAATAAAACGCTGCAAATTATTACACAATGGTTTATTATTTTCCTATATAGATCGATCGTCTACAAATGCACCAACCATCCAATATGAAGAAAAAAAAAATCAAAAAAAAAAAAAAAAAAAATCAAAATCACTAACCATTGATCGCATTTTGGTCAGCTCTAATTTGAACGGAGATTAGGCCTCTTTTGCGATTCACACTCGTGTTTTGATTTATATATATATATATATATATATATATATATATACACATATTTCAATATAAACCCTTAAATTTTCATAGGGAGCGAACGGTTTGTCCTACAGAGCTCCGCATGGTCTCAAAAAATTCTAAAAATTCTATAGAATCTTAAATTGAAGGAAAAACAATACCTTTTCATCAAAATTTTTTAAGTTAGGGCGTTTTCAAAATTTCAAAATTGATTTTGGAACCCTTAGAAGTGACCTACATCAACCAAAAGCTTCGGGGCACAACTAGACCCCAAATGGAGCCTACATACCGAATTTCATCAAAATCGGTCAATGCTAAGTGGCAAAAGTGCCGCGTACCGCGTACGGCGTACGGCGGACGGCGTACGGCGGACGGCGGACGGACGGCCAAATTTTTATTCGATTTTTGGATTCTACGTACCTTGAAACGTAAACCATCAAATTTTGAGGGGGTGTTAAAAATTTTTTTTTCTTGGTCGATTCCAAAGGTTCATTATTGAAAATAATAAACCAAAAGGAAGAAACCAAGCAACGCTTATTAAGAAAATAATGAACCAAAAACACAAGATCAACTCAAAATAAACGAATTTATTTGGAAAAAGTCTCAAGTATGAGACATTTCTTGCTCAACTAGTTCCTGCTTAATGTTTTGCTCCTGAGGCTATCAAGGTAGCAGAAGATTTGTTTTCACTTTCAACGTTGAAAAATAAGTTCTCCAAAATCAAAATTTCCACTCGCGTTTTACATATTAGACCTTCCTGAACAATTTTGGTTCCGTGTCTGTCTGTTTGTCATGAATTCCTTGCCACAGACATAACTTCTACATTTCTCGTCCGATTCCGATGAAATTTTCAGGAATTGTGCGAGTTGGCGTGTAGATGGTCCCCTATGAAAATCATCACCCCCAGAGTGATAGTACTCGCTGCGCATGTGCAAACGTGAAATCCTTTCCACAGCCATAACTTCTACAATTCCCATCCGATCTTGATGAAATTTTCAGGAATTGTGCGGGTTGGCGTGTGGATTGTCCCCTATGAAAATAATCATCTCCGAACTAATATTAGCCACTGCGCATGCGCAAAATTGAAATTCCTTGTAGCTGGCATCAATTCTACATTTTCTATCTGATTTTGATGAAATTTTCAGGGATCATCTACGGATCGGGGTGTAGATTGTCCCTAGTGAAAATTATCACCCATGGACTGATAGTAGCCACTGCCCATGCGCAAACGTGAAATCCTTGCGACGGCCATACCTAACTTCTACATTTTTTCTCATTCGAAGTCGATGAAATTTTCAGGGATATATGAAATTTTCGGGTATAGATGATCCCCTATGAAATTCTCAACCCCGGACTGATAGTAGCCAGTGTTCATGGGCAAACTTTTATTTCCTTTACAGCCTTAACTTCCACATTTTCCAACAATATTCAGGGATTGTGCGGGATGACGTGTAGATGGCTCCCTATGGAAAGAGAGTAGTGCAAGAGAGAGTGCACTTGGAGATTGATATTTTGAGATTAACTACCATGCATCGGATCACTATACAACGTGGATATGGGGAAGCTATGTGCCACACTTGGCAGGCTTTTTTTTCCATTTTAATTGGCTCAGGGAAAGCTGTTTCGTCTCTTGAGAGTGCATTAAACTGGTATAGGTTGGAAATGATGAAGGAATAATTTATGGCTTGTGGAGGTCGAAGGTTGTGGCGATTTCTGGTGAAATGGTCATGTAGAGATGTACCCGGGGAAAAAATATCCTAATTAGTTTTCACTTTTGTAGTAAACAATTGAGGATGAAGATCCCCGGAAGCGTGAGGATCCCAAGGACCCCGAAGTGTCCTCGACAGCTCTCATTCCACCCAAGCTTGAGTAAGGTAGTTAGGTTTTTTGCAGCTTAAAGATTTCCTCAGCATGGCCTGTATTTTCCCACAATACGCAGTATGACAGGCGACGAGCAAAGCATACGAGGTAAACCATAAGCAGTACCTCCTGACACACCGAGTAAGCCGGTCGCCGAAGAAGAAAATTGCAGGATGAAAGTACGTCGAAAGTACCAAGGTGTAGAAGTGTGGAGAAAAAGAGTAGCGAAGAAACGTGGAAATGAACCCCTTTCATGGGGTTCTGGTCAACAGATTGCCCTGTCCAAGAAATATAAGTATGGTTTTGATGCTAATGCACTGAGTGTTTTAGCCCAGTATCTAGAAGGTTGGAAACAGTAGTGGTTGGAAACACGTCTAATGAAGAGAATTTTCTGTGTGGGATAAAGCAGGGTTCAGGGCTTGGCCCATGTTTGTTTTTAATTTGTATAAATTATTTGGCATTCCGTTCTGACGATACTGGATTTCTGTCCCTTTTCACCGACGACATTTCGGTTTTGTCAAGGGAACGAACGATGCGGAACGCCATGCTGAAGTAATATGAATCTCCTCCCTGATTGTAGACTGGTGTTCCTATAATGCATTATTCATTAATTGTGACAAAACTCAATGTTTGGAACCCCAACTCAATGGCCGCTTGTCTCATTCAGTGAATTTGCTTGGATTGGAGGTTGACAATCGACTTTCTTAGGCCATCCATGTCAGGAACTTGTCAGGGAAGCTCGCAGTCTGCAACTTCATGTTACGTCGACTCTATGGTTCAGTCTGATCTTCTACGAGCCGTTTATTATGCATGTTTCTGTTAGAGAGTATAAAATACACGCAGTGGTTTTTATGGTGGTTAAACCAAGAATATATTTTTCTACAACACATGCAGGAAAGGAGTTGGTTTCAATTACACCAATGAAAGTAGGTAATTGAAATAGCTAATTGAAGTACCATCCAACAGTTTCCATAGTCGCTTATCCTATTGCATAATTACTATGGAGCTTCTCTTACTATGACGATGTGTTCAAGTAACAGCGAAGAGCGATTAGGCTACTCAGACACATTGGATGGCGAGATAGTTGTCGTGGAAATTTCTGTCAATTGGGCATTCTTACCCTGCCGGCTCTGTACGTATCTACGTGCCTAAGTTATGTGTCAGGCAATTTAGCCAAGTATGAAAAAGGAACCGACTGCCATAATTACTTCACGAGGAACCGTGACAACTTGCATCTCCCTCAGGCTCGACTTGTAACTTCTCTGAGGATCAGCCCAGCTCAAAATCGAATTCGTCTTTTTAACCATTTACCAATCGCATACGAAATCTTCACAACACTCTTCTGAAGAAGTATCTTAAGAAAATATTAATCTCTGCCGAACTATGTGATGTAGAAGCTTATTTTACCATTAATTTTGATTGTTAATTAACTTTGTATTAATTTATTCTGTACTGTATGATTAGTTTAATTATTTAGACTATTGTCATACATAATTATATGTGATGGCAAATAAATAATAATAAATAAATTTAATATTGGAGACTTAATACAGAAAAAAATGGTCTAGGCAGGTTACAAGGATTCTTGGAGATAGATGTTCTGCTTGAGTATATTACAAGCCAGTAGATCGCGCTTAGACTCAGATCCAGCACAAAGAATACAGTAGGAGAAGAGTCTACTCCCACAGTGATTATACTACTTTAGTTGACTGATAATCAAAATCCTGCACTGGCAGAGAAAAACCAACTGAAAATTTATAATCATGCTGCCTAGCATAAATGCATGCGAGAGGTGGTATTGATCTGATGGCTACCGAATAACCCATGAGCCTAAGGTTAAAATCAGCAAACAGGGTAATCGTTAGATTGAGATGAAAGGCAAGAGCTAACCAGCTCCTCGGAGCTTATCAGGCATTTCATTGGGGCCCACCTACCTATTTGTCTATACTTGTCACTCGCGTAACAGTACTATGGGTGAAACACAACACTACTTTTCCAAAGTCGAATTGAAGTTGTGCTGTTTTGACCTGTTAGCGAATTTAATATTAAGCCATTCGAATGGCCTTGAAATTTTAGTATGGTTAATTTCTAAAAATCTTCCCTGGAAATTCGATTTGGAACTTGGCTTCAAGTTTCTGAAAACAGATTTGTGCCCTTGCATGTCTAGATAAAACTGCTTGTCTCAATTAAGGTTATTTCAAGGAAATGTACTCGTAGTTTCGTGAAAATGTTTCTATTTTTGGACACGACAGAATGGATCCGACCAACACAAAAATGATCTAATACATTTTTGCAAGGGTTTTGTACAAACGCATGTATTTATCAATATGATAGACTTAATGAATAACTTCATTCGTGTATTATGAATTCCATAGGATTTTTGCCTTCTAATAGCTTATTATGCTATACTTGTGCTATACTTGTGCATAGCATATTATGCTATGCAAATACTTGTGACACTTTCGCGTACCTATGTTGGTTATTGCAGACGCAGAAAATCGTTAGCTTATTAAGCTAACGATTTTCTGCGTCTGCAATAACCAACATAGGTACGCGAAAGTGTCACAAGTATTTGCATAGCATAATTAATCGTTATTATTAGCTTATAAGCGTTAGCTTATTAAGCTAACGATTTTCTGCGTCTGCAATAACCAACATAGGTACGCGAAAGTGTCACAAGTATTTGGGGTTTTCCGGTGAGGAAAGTAGAGTGGAGCCCTACACCACACAAACTGTACCTTCTCAAATTGATAAAACGGTCTCCAACACCCAAGTATAAATAAAAAGTTTCATGTAATCATTTTGACGGAAAGTACAAACCAGCAGAACATCGGTTCCCCAAAGTTGTGGGATAACCTTTTTGATTTACACCAGAATTACCTCCTTTGTGCGACATAACGAAAGAGAATGACAATAGATCGAGAAAGTTGAAAAGAAATCATAAGACACGATTTCGGCTCAGAGAGAGAGAAATATTTTCATGAGTGACACTGCGTGAACCAGAAACGCGTGAAGTTCACCTGTCACTGTTAAAACAACCGAACAAAGCTTTAACCTTCCTAGCGTGTCAAAGAGCAACAGCAATCGAGAGTTTCCCTAAAATATCTTCAGTTCTTAATAAAACTTGCTGATACCCGAGTCGACAGACAAAAAAAATGTCTGCCAATAAAGGCAGTGAAGAACTAAAAGTACTTCCTTGGGTTGGAGGGTACCACATTTAGGATCTACTTATTATTATGCTTATTATACTTACTTAAAAATATCTTACCTAAAAAAGTGATCTAAGGGGTGAAAATTAAGCGTTGAAATTTTCAAGAGTGCCCTAGCTCGAAAACTCTCGAAATAAAGGTATTGTTTTTTCACCAATTTAAAATAGTATAGAATTTTTGAACATTTTTGAGACCACCCGGAGCTCTGTAGGACAAACCGTTTACTCCCTACGAGTACTTGAAGGTTTTCCTTCCATAAAACAGAATCACGAGTGTGAATCACCAAAGAGGTCTAATCTCTGTTGGACTTCATGCTCTGTCGCCCTGGCGTCCTACGACCTACCGCTGGGCGGAGTGCATGGAGATTGGCTTGCCTGTAGTCTCTGGTGTCGGTAAAAACAGACCGTTAATCAACAGGACATTTACCTAATGAACCTAGTTGATGCGAGGAGAGCTTCAAAGTAGATTGGCTGCAGAGGTTGGCAGTGGTGAGACCAAATGGGGGACTCTGCAGTAACTCTAGCTTGAAGTGAAGGAGGCGATGTCGATGTAAAGAACAAGTTGATCGAGTGGAGTAGACTGCATGATGGAACATACCTGAATGAGTCTTTTATGCTCCATGTATTTTTTAGAGGGGATAGAGTGGAGGAAGGGTGACGTCATTCTGACGTGTTTCCCTTCATACCTCACCTGTCCCATAAGGGGTGACTCGTTCAGGTAGCTCCGTACATCTTCGGTTTATTGGAGAACTAATTAATGTACAATGTGGGTCATAACAAGGCGTTTTTGCCTTGGAACATATTTTTCACACGTATTCGGTTAATTGCAGTATTGTTATCATCATGACTTTCAACAGATTGTTTTATAGCACTGCTTAATGTTTCAGTTTGTTTTTCGGTTTTCCAAAGTCAAAACAAACTGTTCCAAGTCTCTTAACTTACAGGGCTGGTCATCAGGAAATTTTCGAAAAATTTCATGCAGAATCGTCGAATTTTGCAAACCACAAACGATCTGGTCTTGAAGTCTCTCCTCCAACGAAGAACCAAAACGGCAGGGAATACCGATTTTACGCAGCTGTGCTATATATTCGCAAATATTTTGATGCGGTTGTCGAAAAAATGTGCTGAATTGAAGTCTTTCTGCTAAATAGCGGCTACTAGTTTGGTAATGATCCTTGAAAAATGCCTCGATATCGTCATACACAATTCACATCACGGATTGAGGATTAAAGTGGTCTACTTCTAAACGGTACGGCTCTGGGCCTATCCATTTCAAAAGTAAATTTCTTTTTATTGTATCATCGCCATCCAGGCCTTGGAGTGATAATTCCCACTCGAAACGTTGGATGTAGTATCTCCATTCCTCTTTCAAGTGATCAAAATTAGTGATTTAAGTTTTACCTTGTCACTTGGTCTTTCGTCATTCGCCACATTACCAATCGCTTCAGAATCGCTCTGGTCCAGCTCGAACCGATCGTGTTCAAACTTCATTTTCTCGGATCCGCTCTTTCTTTTTGCTTCCGAGTCTACCAAGGTAGCGGAAGCTTTGTTTTCACTTTTCAAGGATGAAAAAAAAAAGTTCTCCAAAATCAAAATTTTCACTCGCGTTTTGCGTTTTAGAGCTTTCTGAACAATTTTGGTTCCGTGTCTGTGTGTCTGTCTGTCTGTCTGTCTGTCTGTCTGTCTGTCATGAATTCCTTGTAACGCGCATAACTATACGAAGTTATTGTCCGATTCCTATGAAATTTTCAGGGATTGTGCGGGTTGGTGTGTAGACGGTCCCCTATGAAATTCATCATCCCCGGACTGATAGAAGCGACTGCGCATGCGCAAACGTGAATTCCTTGTAACGGCCATAACTTCTACATTTTCCATCCGATTTCAATGAAATTTTCAGGGATTATGCGGATTAGGTCGTAGATGGTCCCCTATGAAAATCATCACCTTCGAACTGATAGTAGCCACTGCGCATGCGCAAACGTGAATTTCCTTGTAACGGCCATAACTTCTACATTTTCCACCCGATTTCAATGGAATTTTCAGGGATTATGCGGATTAGGTTGTAGATGGTCCCCTATGAAAATCACCACCATCGGACCGATAGCATTCACTGCGCATGCGCAAACGTGAATTCCTTGTAACAGCCATAACTTCCTCATTTTCTACCCGATTTCGATGACATTTTCACGGATTAGGTTGTAGATAGTCCCCAATTAAAATCTAGGCCTTAGAATTTACAGTAGCCTCTGCGCATGCGCAAACGTAAAATCCTTGTAACAGCTATAACACTTATATTTTTCTTCCGAATTTGATGAAATTTTCTAGGATTGTCCAGATTAGCGTGTAGATGGTCCCCTATGAGGGTAGTGAAAGGTACTTAGAGATTGGTGTTTTGAGATTGACAACTATGCATCGGATCATCTATATAATCGGGTTATGGATACGAGGAATTTGCTTTTACTTTCACCATCTCCTGTCGCCAAATATAATAACCTTAGAACTATATTTCAATATAACAATACTTTTATTATGCAAACTTGTCATAATGATATTTAATCATAGAAGGACAGAATATTACTAAGTAGTACTTAGTCAGTACTTCTTGTACTGAGTTAGGGATGGGTATCGATACTCGATATTTCAAAATATCGATACTTTCGTACCGATACTCGATATTTTAGTATCGATACTTTGGATTCGATATTTTTGGATATCGATACTTTGGATCCGATATTTCTAAATATCGAATATCGATACACTTCTCGCGGAAAATTCAACATAACGGCTGAAAAATGAAGGAGATAGAGAGGCTTTTGGGTCATTACTCTTTGGTTGCACAAATAACGTTTAAATCATCGAAAAAAATCACTCTGCTTGGATTCTCAATAGTAAAAAATGAATAAAAGTTGTTGAAAAAAATATTTTTCTTGAGAAAATTGTATGATATTGATAGTTTGTGACACTAAAGTATCGATACTCGATATTTTAAAATATCGATACTCATGCTCAACGATACTTGGGATATCGATACTCGGATACGATACAGTATCGATACAAAATATCGATAAGTACTTTTATAACGATACCCATCCCTATAGCAAATCGGAGGCAGCGTCGCCAAGGAACCTGTAAACTAGTATAATAATTTCATGGGGTTGCCACAGGTAGGTACCGAGGCAAAAATTCGTGCCTCGGTACCTGTTTCACTTCTCCAACCTCCTTCGTAGGGTTCCACACGATTGTGTTGCTGTTTTTGTTACTGAAAAAGATGAGTTGGGACAATGAAAAAGATACTGGAGGCTGGTAAATGAATCACCCGTTGCCAAGTATCTGAAGGTGATGGCCAACTCTCTTCGGCCGTCACAGCTTTCCGAGAACTGGTGTCGTCTTTCAATATTTCCCCGATATTCTTGTACGATTCCAAAGGTTCATTATTGAAAATAATTAACCAAATTTTGGTTAATAATTAACTTTTAAAGTGGGGAAATCCAAAACCGCAGCAGATTTTGTAAATTGTTGAATGTTCGGTCAACTCTGACTGGAAATTCTTTTAAATTTTCCTGGTCAGAATCTACCACCAAATACGCAATGCCTACCTCTTTAACAGCCCTATCATTTTTTGAGAATCATACCATCCATCATAGAATTGAGCACAGTTAATAAAGGTGTAGGCAATAAAATGTCAAAGAGAAGAAATTTTTAATTCGCCACATCACATGGTTTATTTCCAACATTAGGTATATACTTTCCTTATTCTACGTTCCCAAAATGACTAATTCATTATTCTGAGGCGACGCAGTGCAGAGCAGTTTCTTGTGAATCAGAGGATTGAATGAAATCGCGTGTTGAGAATCTTATTCTGAGTTCTTTCGTTGAGTAGTGCCTACTATTCTGAGGCAATAATGGGGGGTGCGCCTTGATTTTTTTTAGATTTTTAATCGAAAGTAGACTACATCCTGAGAATTTTGGCACCAACCGCAACCTTCTAGCATGAGTAGATCTGTTTCTATGATTTTTTCAAAGTTTCGACTGTTTATGACGTCACGCGCCCCTCCCGCCTGGGCGGGACCCCCCCAGCCCACTGTGACGTCATAAACGGTCGAAACTTTAAAAGTTCATAGGAAAAGATTTACACACGCTAGAAGGTCGCGGTTGGTACCAAAATTCTCATAATGAGGTCTACCTTAGATTAAAAATAACAAAAAACAGTTTTTCCTACCCAGGCGCACACCCTATTCTTACGGTGGTTAGTATTTTCAACGAAAGAACATTAAACGATTAAGTATCACTCACCTCGATTTTTTTCAGAGTTACTTAATCTTTCCCCTCAATGAAAATCCTCTCACCATTGTACCGCGCCATGAGCATAATGAAACATCACGTAGCATAACTTACTGATACTGATGGAAAAACACCATTTCCAACCAATACGAGTTATTTCAATTCAATGTGTTTGTATTGTAATATAAATACACTTCACATACCTCCATTATATCCAAGGACGAGGCATTTTTATTGTAAATCCATGTAACTGTCAAGAAGCAAGTGCAAATGCGGTCACTGCACCATCGGGTGACGTCACAGCAACTCTACAGTAGAGAAGGCATTTTCACGGCTTCCGTGTCATTACATGGATAGTTGATACCATGCTTCGATGACCATTGACGATGTACATTTTGATTCTCTAGGGTCCTCTTCAATGTTGGTGGGTGGAGGAAAAAAATTTGATCTCCCGTCATAATTTAGAGTCAAAATGTCCGCCAGTTAGACTAGTTTCAAACGGTCAATATTTCCAAAAGATGGGATTTTGGGTTGGCGGAAATCCATGGAAGACATTTGATTAAGAATTGGTTACTGTTTTCGACCTCGGCTTCTAGTCTAATGGAAGGGAAACATACAGAAGAGATACAAAAGAAACAGTTGAAATTCGAGAAATTGGAACTATTTCCCCTTATGGAGATGAATATTTTCCCTGATGGTATAATTATGAATAAATGAACAATTAGTTCAAGTGAATTGATAACAGGCCATCGACTAAATTAGTGAAAATTTCCGCAATTTTAATATATTTCAAGCGACCATTTTCAAAAAAGGTGTCTTCTGTGACAGAGATCGATTTCCTACTCACCACGGAGAACATTTTTGATTAAGTATTGGTTTGTAGCTACCAATAAAGTTAGTAGTTTATAACAGAGTCAGCTTCAAGTCTAACAGGAGAGAAACAAGCAGAAGAAGAAGAAATACACATAGGAGAGATGCGAAAGAAACAGCTGGGAGGTCGAGCTTCCAATAAGCCCACAGCCGCTCAACTGGCTTTCGTTTCCGGTACCGTTTTTCGTTTCTGATACCGTTTTTCGTTTCTTCTGTGTATTGTTTCCAATATTTAGGTTATTGTTGAAACAGAAGGTGGGAAATCTACGCGGTGAAACGAATTCGAGTGCTTCCCGAATTGAAGAAAGGCTTTCGATGAGCTCTCACCTAAACCTACGGTAGATACACTCCTAAATATTCAGTACCTACGATAGCTTTCTTAGTAAAGTTTATTTTGTAATATGGACCCTTTTCGTGGAAATTTGAATTTGTGTGCTCACCGAGATGAATTCTTACTAGGGATGGGTATCGATACTCGATATTTCAAAATATCGATACTTTCGTACCGATATTCGATATTTTAGTATCGATACTGCATTATCCGATATTTTTGGATATCGATACGTTGGATCCGTTATTTCTAAATATCGAATATCGATACTGTTCTCGGGGAAAATTCAACATAATGGCTAAAAATGAAGAAAGTAGAGAGGCTTTTGGGTCATTACTCTTTGGTTGCACAAATAACGTTTATATCATGGAAAAAATCACTCTGCTTGGACTCTTAATAGTGAAAAATGAATTAAAGTTGTTGAAAAAATTATTTTTCTCGAGAAAATTGGATGATATTGATAGTTTGTGACACTAAAGTATCGATACTCGATATTTTAAAATATCGATACTCATGCCCAAAGATACTTGGGATATCGATACTCGGATACGATACAGTATCGATACAAAATATCGATACTTTTATAACGATACCCATCCCTAATTCTTACTATCATTGCAAGCACGAGGTAATATGAGTATGAAAGAACATTTTGAGTGAAAACATCGATTGTCTACAGGTGACAAAATCCACCCGATGAAGTCGGTACAACTATTGGATTAACTCCATCAATACCAAAAAAATTATATATTTTCCCTTTACATAAGTGTTTGATCAATGTCCTATTTGAAAGACACATTATCGAGTTATTTACGCTCAGCGGTAGGTACCTACCTTTTCAGACGCCTTTGGCTTCCGAGTCAACCAAGTTAGCAGAAGAATTATTTTCACTTTTCAAGAATAAAAATAAAGTACTCCAAAATCAAAATTTCCACTCGCAATTTACGTTTTAGGGAAGAATTGTAGTTCCATGTCTGTCAACAAGTTTCTGATAACGGGGAAAACTACACGAAGTTATTGTCCGTTTTCGAAGGAATGTTCAGAGATTTACCCCCCCCCCCCTCCACCCCACCGGAGAGATAGTAGGCAGGCGCAAACGTACAAACCTTGTTTTTACGTTAGTACGTGTAAACATGTAAGAAAAACTTCTGACATACCTACGTCATTTTGTACGTCATTTTGAAATGGTCTATTATTAGTGAACAATTTATTAGATTTACTGAAATGACGCCTTTCGTAGCAAATTTTTACATGTTTACTTGAACGTATAACTTTTTATCCGCGACAGAGGACGGGCAAACTCGCCTTAACATAATTATTATAGTAGCCTATTACTAGGATTTTTTTTTTTTTTGTTAATTTCATTTTTACAGAAATAAAGTATGATTTTGGTTTATAAACTTTTGGAGTCGGCCAAAAAATAAAGAAATTGTAACCCCCCCCCCCTCAAAATTTGTTGTTTTACGTTTCAAGGTACGTAGAATCCGAAAATCAAATAAAAATTTTGCCGTCCGCAGTACGCGGCACATTCTTTAGTTACCTTGGACCGATTTTGTTGAAATTTGGTATAAATGGTAAATTTGGTATAAGATGTATATATTTGGGATCTAGTTGCGCCCCGAAGCTTTTGGTTGATGTCAGTCACTTCTAAAGGTTGGAAAGTAAGGGCCGAAATTTTCATAATGCTCTACCTCAAACACTTTTGATATATAGATATTTTTTTTCGAAAGATGTTTTTTATTTTTGTATTTCTTTTTATATAAATAATTTTTTGATATAAGTATAGATATTGTTTTTCATCAATTTAAAATACTGTATTTAAAGTATTGAATTTTTAGAATCGAATGAGACCCTGAGCTCTGTAAAACCAACCGTTTGTTCCCTATGAGATCTTGAGGGTTGGACTGATGATAAATCAGGAACGCTAGTGTGAATTGCAAAAGAGGCCTAATCTCCGTTCAAATTTTAGGTGCCTAAGTTACGATCGTTGTTCGTTTCTTTGAGTAGTAGTCAGTTTTGCGTCCTTAGTAGTCAGTGATCAGGTTTCCTATCAAAGGCAACCACAACTCCTTATTTCTTCGAATTTAGTGTGAACCGTTTATTTCGTAAAAATAAACTTGACTGTAAAGCAAAACTATGGTTGGTAGGTTGTGACAATAGCAAAGCTGTGTTCTTAGCGGGCGAGTGATCTATACAGAAAAAAAGCGTTTGTGTAATAATTTGCAGAGTTTTCCCCACTTGGCTCTTAGACTAACAGAGCCTGCAATGCCTGTCCTCCTGTGTCCTCTTAAGGTGGGTGTCCACGTGAGAGTGTTTCCCTCTCGAGAGTGGCAAATTCACTATCGAGAGTAAAACTCGCAAGTGTAAAGTCCACCGAGAGTACTCTCCGAGAGCGGCGGGGGGAGCTCTCCGAGAGTAGGGCGGTTGCATCATCCTCGATAGTGTAAACGCTTTCTCGTTGCTCTCCGCGAGTTCTCGCCATAAGTCAAGACGGTTTGTATTGCTGAGAGTTGAATCTGCGAGTTTTCAACATGGCCACGCCAAGTAAAAAGTGGGCCCATGAGGAGGTTTGCCTTCTCATTGAAATTATGAAGCCAACCCTATCTACGACCCAAATATAATGAATCAAATACGAACCAAATAATGAATCAAAAAATGATAATTCCTATTTTTAAAAAAAATTAAAATTTTTGAATTTGATTTTGAAAATTTAATGCGTTGACTTTGATTTACATGCAGAACATCGCCGAAAATTACATCGAAATCGGACAGTAGCTTCGTATTGCTTTTGCCATCTACAACGACTTTCAGACAGACAGACCGACTGTCAGATGGACAGACACGGTACCAAAATTGTTCAGGAAGGTCCAAAACGTAAAATACGAGTGGTAATTTAATTTGGTGGACTTTTTATTGCAATCCTTGAAAAGTGAAGGCAATAATACTTGGTCGACTCTCAAGCGGAATATGCCTAAATAAGCACGTTTTTTCGCATAAAAATCAGTTTTTTCAAAGAAACTTTCCTCTTAAACCTTGAAACTGACATACCGTTGGAAAGGTGAGATCTTGGGGTAGTTTTTCCCGTTGAGTGCACCACGATAGCGGCATTTTTTACGGGGGAATCGTTGGCCTGAAAAATGACGATTTTCGAAAAAAAATTATAAATGTTGACTTTGATTTATTTTTTTAATTTTACAAATGGCTTTAAGAAACTGGATTTTCCACTAAATGGATAGGAAATTTAACGCTCTGTCCAACGGTGTACTCAGATTCGAAGTAGCATGAGAAATAAGGGAGTTATGACCATTTTAGTGCTGCAAGGTCGAAAATACGAATAAAAACTTTAAAGTGAAAAAAAAAGAATTTTGAGTGGGTTAAGAATAAATTGCTAAGAGACATTTTTTGTTGCAAATGAGTTGTAGAATCGATCATTGAAGTTTGGTCCATCCAAATGGTAGACACCCTGTATAGAAAAATAATAAACCATTGTGTAATAATTTGGGTCGACGGCATCTTCACTTGCTGATAACTCTCGAGACTGACCTCGCATCGCATGGTGTAAACAGTTTCAACAAACTCTCGAGAGTTGGCTTCGAGAGTTGCTCGCCGAGAGTGACCTCGCGGGGATTTTACTCTCTCGTTTAAAGGGATATGATAGTAACTCTCGAGAGCACAAGCTGCGAGTACTCTCACGTGGACACCCACCTTTAGGTAAGCATCTCCTCTGATCCCGACGCAGTGCCGCCGTTTGAAACGCAGCTATCTATGCTCTCATTCCAATTCTTGCCACATAATTATTATAATATAATAATTAATATAGGCAATAGTATTGCCTATTGCTAATGTTATAACAGGTGATTAAATTTACAGATTCTTCAAGGTGAAATGATAACGGCTGCTGTAGTCGCAGTTGTTATGGGCGTCCTCGTGAGTCATGGCAGTTGCGAGTACACGACTGCTCGGATGTACCAGAAACACTATCAGGAGTACGACCACTATCAGGTACTGACTCTCATTTATATCCTCTTGTTAAGGTAGGTACTCATAATTTGACTGAATAAAAACACTTGTTTGATAGCTCAGTAACATTGTGTCCAAATAAACTATAAAATGGGGAATTTGCCTCAATTTTAGATTTTAGAATTTCAAGTCAAATTCTATAATAGGGTCCTAGAATAACGTTCAACACCAGGAGTACCCAAGGAAAAAAAAATTACCATAGAAGAAAATGCCTAACAAGCGGAGCCTCTGTAAAAAAACACCGCGAAAATCGAGGAATATCGTTCACGTCACACAAATAAAACATATTGTTTAGTAATGCATGCATTCCAGGGCAGTGTTGGGCAAAATTTAGCTATAGCTAATAGCTAAATATTTATTATCTTATAAGTTGGGTAGTATCTTATCAGTTGGGGCGGAATCTTAATAAGATATGGTGTCTTAATAAGATACCGCCCCAACTGATAAGATACTGCCCAACTTATAAGATAATAAATATTTAGCTAAATATTTAGCTATTAGCTATAGCTAATTTTTGCCCAACACTGTTCCAGGGGACGACCCTTTGGATAAGCATTAGATCAGTTTAACCAGTTGGTAAGCGATAAAACTGTTTCACTCGATGTCATTTATTTATCACTTTAGGCAAGAAATAGTGACCTCCCCCCCCCCCCCTCACACTTATCCACCATCAAATTTCTAGCGGCATGGGAGCCTCGAATCTGAAGATCATTTTAAAATCCATGATCGACGATACCCAACATGGGAATTCGAGTTCGCCCCCCCCCCCCTCACCACCACCACCACCAATGGTGCCAGTCTGGCACCAAAGCGGAAATACGTCGTAGCATTGAACTTTCATCTATTAGTCTTAGTAGGCAGTCCGTCGAGGTTCACATTCATATTCAAGGTGAAAAAATCCCAAGAAATATGCGGTTTATGGTACCCTGGCACCATGGTGGCACCGAGAATCCATGGTGGTACAGAGAATAATTCATGAAAATCCGGAGGTATAATAAAAATTTTTCCTCAATTTCAAAGCTTGGGTACAATTAGTAAGCAGTAAAGGAACCAAAATATTGAAAAATCGGATATTTTGTGAATATTATCCCCCCACCCATCCCCTCTCCTTGCGAATTTTGATACTCTGGAGAAATCATGTAAAACTCGAAAGTTATTCGAGTCAAACAAAAAAAGAAACACGCAAATCGGTTGGAAATTGAGGCCAGGGCAGAGTTTACAAGATTATGCCCGCAAACGCACGTTTTTAAAGCTTTAACCCCCCTTTCTTCTTCTTTTAGTGCTTTCTCTGAAGTCAGAGGTTAGCGACAATTTGTCGGAATTCATCTCTATTCAATGCTTTATTTTTCAAATCGTGATAATTGAGTCCTGTCCATTGTAAAATGTTGCTGTACCACGAGGTCTTCCGTCGCCCAATACTTCTCTTTCCCTCGATCTTTCCTTCAAACACCAGCTGCAGCAATGAGTATTTCTCACCACGGAGTAGGTGACCAACGTATGAAACCTTTCTCCTTCTAACAATTGTTAGAAGTTTTCGATCGGTATTCATCAATTGCAGAACATTTTCGTTGGTCATCCTACGAACCCATGAAATACGCTGCATTCGCCGGTAACACCACATTTCGAAAGCCTCGATTCGGTTCAAATGGGAAGCCTTCAATGTCCATGCTTCAACTCCGTACAAAAAAACCGACCATACAATGTATGTTATGTCATAACATTGAAGGAAGCGCAAACGAGCTGGTATACTGAGATGTTTGTCACAAAGCACGGCTTTATTCTTCATGAATGAAGCTTTAGCCACAGCTATCCTCGTTTTGATCTCAGTGTCCACCTCGGTATTCTCGTGCAAACGACATCCAAGGTATTTAAATACTGGCACTCTTTCAATGGGTTCCATACCAACAGACAAGCAAGCTGTTTGCTGTTCGGCGCGGCTCACTACCATGAATTTTGTCTTTTTTACGTTTATTCTGATGCCATACGTCTCTCCTACCATCTCCACTCTGTTAATTAGTTCTTGTAGTTCCTCTTGACTTCTCGCAATCAGAGCCGTATCATCTGCATACCGTATATTATTGATCAGGCGGCCATTTACCCTAATCCCGGCATCGCAGTTGGTCAACGCTTCCTGAAAGATCGCCTCCGAGTAAAGGTTAAACAGCTGAGGAGAGAGCAGACATCCCTGGCGAACGCCCTTACTTATAGGTATTCTTGTTGATGGATAACCCTCAACAAGAACTGACGCGTACTGCTCATTGTATAGGTTTCGAATGATGCGAACATCCTTCGAGTCCAGACCAAGGCGCTCCAGCAACTCCATAAGTGGGCCATGCCTAACGCTGTCAAATGCACGCTGGAAGTCGATGTAGCAAACAAAAAGATCCTGTTGCACATCCCGGCAACGCTGCATTAGCAGCTGCACACAGAAGAGCGCATCTCTGGTACCCAAGCCACCACGGAAACCGAATTGCTCGGCACTCAGAGTAGTCTCACATTTTATATTAATTCTATGGAAGATCACCCTCAAAAGTACTTTCAAAGCATGACTCATTAAACTTATGAGACGGTACTCTTCACATGAACCCCCCTTTCCCCCTGTTAAAAGGCAAATTTCGAAATTCCGGCGACGTAGTGCACAACTAGATAGTTTTCCGCGTCGAACAAAAAAAGAACCAGGAAAATCGGTTGAGAACTAAGGCCTGGACAGACGACACAAGATTTTGTCACACACGCAAATACACACACACAGACATACACCTATGGTTTTTTCGCGGATTTGGATTCAGAATGGTCTAAAACGGATTACTGGTTATTTTTTTTTCTGTTGAGTGTTGTCCTCCTTCACCCCAGATCGATCGCTGTTTTCTTCCATATCAGTGAACCCTCTTGTACTGTTCGTGACTACCGATGTTATAGATCGATATAGTAATCAATATGGTAGCTCTAGAGAGAAGGGCATGTATTGATGTATGGGTGGAGTTGAGAATAAACGAGTGAAGTGAACGCAATTCAGAACGCTTTCAGGCAATTCAGCCGTTGCTGTCATTTGGCAACCCTGGCACTTCTATTACGCGCTATCTACTACACTTCGAAAAAAAAAAGTGAGGCAAATTCCCCATTTTTTAATAGACTCACTTTTATCGGAAGTACAGAACACCAGGGACGAGGGAGATGACTGGCTTTTAAGTGAGTGAAGTCAACCTGCTCTTTGACTGAAGGAAGCAGTATTCTGGGGTGTAGAACTCACAATCTTCAAATCATACTTGTAGCTGTTGAGCTTAAAAGGATCAACAACTTTGAGACCTGTTGTAGGTGATTCCGCTTATTTACCCAAAATTGACAGTGGACATGCTTACAGGCATGAAAAACATTGCCCTAAAATTTCGATTAACTTAATCCATAATTGTGGGAATTGTGAAAGCAAAAAACGCTGCAAATTATTACACTATGATTTATTATTTTTCTATATTGATCACTCGTCTTCAAAGCCACCAATCATCCAACATGAAGAAAAACATCGATCGCATTTCGGTCAGCTAAAATTTGAACGGGGATTAGGCCTCTCTTGCGATTCACACTCGTGTTTCTGATTTATCGTACGTCCAAACTTTAAATTCTCGTAGGGAGCAAATGGTTTGTCCTACAGAGCTCCGCGTGGTCTCAAAAAATTTTAAAAATTCTATAGAATTTTAAATTGAAGGAAAAACAATACCTTTATATCAAAATCTTTTGAGTTAAGACGTTAGATTTAAGCTGACCGGAATGCGATCGATGTTTTTCTTCATGTTGGATGGTTGGTGGCTTTGCAGACGAGTGATCTATATAGAAAAATTAAAAATAATAAACTATTGTGTGATAATTTGCAGCGTTTTTGACCAAAATCGGATTCAGCACCTCGAAAAACCCCCTACGCCAAACTTTCAGCCCGTACTTCGTAATTTACGAATAAACAAAGCAGTGTAGAAAATATGAACTTTAAAAAAACCGGCAGGATTACGTCATCTTGGAATAGTTCATTTATGGCCACTTGAAGCGCTGAGATCGAGAAATCCCTTAGATGCAAAATTTCACAAAACCAGTAAAGTTCAAAATCGAAAAACTGAAGAAAAAAAATAGAAAAAGCAAGATGGGGAAAATGAGGATTCCCCTGTTTTTGTTTGATAACTTTCCTCTTAGACAACACGATTTTGTCATACAAACGGGAACACTGGGAGGAGACGGCGATCCAAACAGCCCAATCAGTGAGCGTTCCCGCTTCACGTTGAAGAGGTCTGTTTTCCTGGTTATTTTTTGAAATCATAAATTTTTGTTGTCTCCCAAAAATAACAGGAGACCTATTTTCCGAAATCAACCCGATTTTCATCTATCCCACACCATTAACTATTCAGGAAAAATGGAAACAGAATTTGGTGAAATTCCTCATTATTATTATAATGAACCCCTTGGGGTGTTAAATGTACGAATGTACATGTAAAGTAGACCTCATCCAGAGAATTTTGACACCAGCCGTTCTCTTTTTGGATGAGTAGATCTTTTTCTATGATTTTTGAAAGTTTCGAATGTTTATGACGTCACGAGCCCCCCCCCCCCGCCTGGGAGGCGAGATCCAAAAAGAGAACGGCGATTGGTGTCGAAAGTATCAGAATGAGGTCTAGTTTAGATTAAAAATTACAATAAACAGTTTTTCTGACCCATGCGCACACCTCATTATAGGGTTTCAACTAAAACCAATTATCACCACTACTCTCTCCTCCAGCAAAATGTGTCCAAATAAATTCAAGTCCCGTTAAAGTGTCAAAAATGTCTTCAAATTTAAGGACCCGATCCCCGTGACGGAACCAGAGACGGACCACTACTATCATCAGACGCACCCTCATCGGTACCGGACGCCGCCCTCGGAAAAGGGGCTCGACTTCACTTCTCTCGGGATTCTCGCCATCATCAAGCTACTTCTCATAAAGGTATAGATGATCCCAAATCTAAATTTATTGCAACTTTCACCAAAATTTGTTATTAACTTTTCCCAAAGGTTACAGTTCTTTTGGCGTCGAACTAATGAGATGAATCCATGTTTACACATCTGGTCAGTCTAGACGAATCCATGGCTGTACGTCAGAGATGACTAGATGGAACCGCATAAAAACTCATCCGGTCGATCTAGAAGAATCCATGACTACTCATCTGGTCAGTCTAAAAGAATCCACAGATTTATCTGGTCAGTCTAGATGAATCAGTGGGTGTACGTCAGATATAATTAGATAAAACCGCATGACTATACATCTGGTCAGTCCAGATGAATCATGGCTGTAAGTCTGAGATGACTGGACAAAACGGCATGACCACACCTCAGATCAGACTTGTTGAATTCATGACTACCCATCTGGTCAGTCTAGACGAATCCATGGCTGTACGTCAGAGATGACTAGATGGAACCGCATAAAAACTCATCCGGTCGATCTAAAAGAATCCATGACTACTCATCTGGTCAGTCTAAAAGAATCCACAGATTTATCTGGTCAGTCTAGATGAATCAGTGGGTGTACGTCTGATATAATTAGATAAAACCGCATGACTATACATCTGGTCAGTCTAGATGAATCATGGCTGTAAGTCAAAACGGCATGACCACACCTCAGATCAGACTTGTTGAATTCATGACTACCCATCACTTCAGTCTAGACGAATCCATGGCTGTACGTCAGAGATGACTAGATGGAACCGCATAAAAACTCATCCGGTCGATCTAGAAGAATCCATGGCTACTCATCTGGTCAGTCTAAAAGAATCCACAGATTTATCTGGTCAGTCTAGATGAATCAGTGGGTGTACGTCTGATATAATTAGATAAAACCGCATGACTATACATCTGGTCAGTCTAGATGAATCATGGCTGTAAGTCTGAGATGACTGGACAAAACGGCATGACCACACCTCAGATCAGACTTGTTGAATTCATGACTACCCATCTGTGTAGCACATAGCTTCCTCGTATCTATAACCCGATTATACAGGGTGTAAGCCTAACTGGTCTGCCATACGGTAGGTACCAGTCGATTCTACAACTAATTTGCAACAAAAAATGTCCCTTAGCGATTTTTTTAAAACCTTCGTTTTCGAGTTATTTCAACTTTAAACTTTTTTTTCGTGATTTCGACCTTATGTCATTAAATTGGTCATAACTCCGTTAATTAGCTGTGTAAATTACAATTTGAGGATACCGTTGGGAAGAGCATTAAATTTCCTATCGGATAGATGCCTTAACTTTTTTTTTGAGTCACGGTTTGAGACATGAAAACGTCATCTAAAAAGAGAATTTTACGTAATTTTGGAAACCTTGCATTCTTTCAATCTCAAATTGAACTACGAGAACCCATACTTTTTCAAGATGCAAGAACAGTAAAAACTGTGCCAAAATTTCAGCTTTCCAACGGTATAATCAAAACATATTCTACAGCCGAATTTAGGGGAGAAATTTGTGTTTGAACGCGATAAAACGTGCATTTTTTCAACGAAATCAGCGCTCCGGCCTCCTGTTTCCGGAGGCCTCGCGGTTTACTGTGGCGCCCGCCCACCCACTTCTACCGTCCGACCCCTCAGATCGACTAGGCGGAGCGCCGATTTCGTTGAAAAAATGCACGTTTTTCCGCGTTCAAACCCGAATTTCTCCCCTAAATACGGTTGTAGAATATGTTTTGATTATACCATTGGAAAGCTAAGATTCTGGCGCAGTTTTCACTGTTCTTGCATCTTGAAAAAGTATGGGTTCTCGTAGTTCAATTTGAGATTGAAAGAATGCGAGGTTTCCAAAATTACGTAAAATTCTCTTTTTAGAGGACGTTTTCATGTCTCAAACCTTGACTCAAAAAAAAGTTAAGGCATCTATCTGATAGGAAATTTAATGCTCTTTCCAACGGTATCCTCAAATTGTAATTTACACAGCTAATTAACGGAGTTATGACCAATTTAATGACATAAGGTCAAAATCACGAAAAAAAAAGTTTAAAGTTAAAATAACTCGAAAACGAAGGGTTTTAAAAAAATTGCTCAGGCACATTTTTTGTTGCAAATTAGTTGTAGAATCGACTGGTACCGTATGGCAGACCAGTTAGGCTTACACCCTGTATAGATAACCAACCTCTGAATATTGTCGGGAAAAGTAGAAGTTATGATTGTTACAAGGATTTTGTGTTTGCGCATGCGAACAAAATACAATTTGGGGGTCATGATTTTCATAAGGAACCATCTTCACCCCAACTCGCATAATAATTATTCCTGAAAATTTAATCGAAATCGGATGAGAAATGCAGAAGTTATGGCTGTGGCAAGGATTTGACGTTTGCGCATGCGCAGCGGCTACTATCAGTCCGGGGGTGATGATTTACGTACGGGTCCTTCACCACCCCTCATAATCCCCGAAAATTTCATCGAAATCGGATGAGAATCGTGGAAGTTATGGCAGTGGCAATGATTTCATGACAAACATACAGACAAGGAACCAAAATTGTTCAGAAAGGTCTGAAACGTAAAAAGCGAGTGGAAATTTTTGTTTTGGAGAACATTTTTTTTTTCCAACATTGAAAAGTGAAACAAAGCTTCTGCTACCTTGGTAGACTCGGAAGTAAAATTGGTTTACGCTCCAAGGTACATAGAATCCGAAATTCGAATAAAAATTTATCCGGCCGTACGCGGCACTATTCTTAGTTACCACGGACCGATTTTGATGAAATTTAGGACCACCAGTAGGGGCCTATTTGACTTTAATACTTAAAAAAGTACCTCGGTACCTACCTATAGTTTTTGTCACTCCGAACTCATGGAGAAACATAAATATACGATATCTATATACATAAAACGCCAACCGTACGTACGTACGTACGTATGTCGCCCGAACGTGGGGGTCCCGGGTTCGATTCCAGGCTGCGACATCAATTTTTTTTTACATAATATATTATTAACAATTTACAATTTTTTTGCCTGCTTTTAGCAGGCTTTTCAGCTAGTTGTTCAATAAACCAACATATTGTATGAACAGGTTGTGTTTTGAGGATGTTCGGAGTTCATATCGATACCTTAAAGCGCAAAAGCGCTATGTCCATCCATATTTCAATGAATTGTTTTTTTGTTTTTTTTTTCATTTCAGAAAAACTCAAATTAACAAAACTATTATTGACCTATTTGATGACTATAGCTTGAAAATTTATTGAAGAAATTAAAGAGTTTAGTCTAATAAGCAATTATTGTAGGAATTGTGCACTGGTGAAAACTTCTTTTGCGTTTTTCTCTAAACTCCTGTTCTAGTACATCTTGGGAGATATACAGCCGTATATGAAAAATAGTTGTAAGTTATATGATGTACCAGTGGATAAACTAGTTCTAGCATTGTTAGATAATATAGGGGAACAAAATTATGTTGGAAATTTGTCCTATGTACCGGACCTTCCCGAAGATAAAACCATAGAAGAGTTATTTGAGATTTTATCAAATTTTTCCACTCCTAGGTCCAGCAAATATTCAGAAAGAGTCAAGTTTCAGGCTCGAGTACAGGGAACTAGGGAGTCAGCCCAGCAATTTTATGCTGCTTTATGGAATCTTACGAAACATTGTTTTTTTCCACCAAATTGGTTGGATGAGGCAATACGTACTCAATTCATAATCGGAATTGAAAATTCCAAATGGAGAAGAGAACTTTTGAATTTTGTGAATCGCAAAAGAGGCCTAATCTCCGTTCAAATTTTAGCTGACCAAAATTCGATCGATGTTTTGACATTTTTAACATGTTTAATGTTTTAGGGCTGGGGGTCGTTCTGTGAATTCCGACACGCAAATCTGCAACGTTTTTTTTTCTTAGTTACCACGGACCGATTTCTTAGTTACCACGTTATATCGGCTCCATTTGGGGTCTAGTTGTACCAAGATGCTTTTGGTTATTGTCAGACCAACAGATCGCTCCCTCGGAGGTCCTTCAGTTTGGACTAGTGATAAATCAGAAATATGAGTGTGAATCACAAATTAATGTTCATTGTATAGAAACAATTTTCTCTCCTATTCAACGCAGGAAGGTGAAATTCGAGATGGTGGGTCAAAGGACACCACCTCGAATGGACCTGACAGATCACTGATCAGATGAATGAGTTCCAAAGCCATTTTCTCTCCTATTCATCGCAGGAAGCTGAAATTTGAGAGGCAGGGTCAATGGAGAATGCTGAAGGCGCCTGAGTGGTCACTGATCAGCTGAGTGAGCTCCAAGGCCATTTTCTCTCCTGTTGAACGCAGGAAGCTAAAATTTGAGAAGCAGGGTCAATGGAGAATGCTGAAGGCGCCTGAGTGGTCACTGATCAGCTGAGTGACCTCCAAGGCCATTTTCTCTCCTGTTGAACGCAGGAAGCTGAAATTTGAGAGGCAGGGTCAATGGAGAATGCTGAAGGCGCCTGAAGGGTGACTGATCAGCTGAGTGAGCTCCAAGGCCATTTTCTCTCCTATTCATCGCAGGAAGATGAAATTTGAGAGGCAGGGTCAATGGAGAATGCTGAAGGCGCCTGAGTGGTCACTGATCAGCTGAGTGAGCTCCAAGGCCATTTTCCTCTCCTGTTGAACGCAGGAAGCTGAAATTTGAGAAGCAGGGTCAATGGAGAATGCTGAAGGCGCCTGAGTGGTCACTGATCAGCTGAGTGATCGGCAACTTGATGACGATTATGCCTTTAATGTTAATATCAAACGGCATCAAATCCACAAGTCGTCCTATTTGACTGGTATGGTTAAAAAATCACACGTAAAGGCTTGGTTGGGATATCTACAATCGAAACCCCTGTATGCTAATATAAAAATCGATAAGTCGTTCTTAGGGGTAAATGATGCTGATGGTGATGTAGATCGTAACGAAGAAATAATCGAATCAATTTCTGAGGATCAGGAGCATGTACATGAAATGTTACTGGCTAAGCAGCATACACTTATGTGGAGTGAAGAAAATACTTAGATATTGCTCCGGGAATAAATCGACAACCATCGAGTTTAATTTATGACACGTACGCCGA
>CM019170.2:9847388-9873666 GCA_009739505.2 Apolygus lucorum | reverse complement strand
GCTGTAAGTCTGAGATGACTGGACAAAACGGCATGACCACACCTCAGATCAGACTTGTTGAATTCATGACTACCCATCTGTGTAGCACATAGCTTCCTCGTATCTATAACTGGATTATATAGATAACCAACCTCTGAATATTGTCGGGAAAAGTAGAAGTTATGATTGTTACAAGGATTTTGCGTTTGCGCACGCAAACAAAATACAATTTGGGGGTCATGATTTTCATAAGGAACCATCTTCACTCCAACTCGCATAATAATTATTCCTGAAAATTTCATCGAAATCGGATGAGAAATGCAGAAGTTATGGCTGTGGCAAGGATTTGACGTTTGCGCATGCGCAGCGGCTACTATCAGTCCGGGGGTGATGATTTACGTACGGGTCCTTCACCACCCCTCATAATCCCCGAAAATTTCATCGAAATCGGATGAGTTAAGGCAGTGGCAATGATTTCATGACAAACATACAGACAAGGAACCAAAATTGTTCAGAAAGGTCTGAAACGTAAAAAGCGAGTGGAAATTTTTATTTTGGAGAATATTGCTTCCGAGTCTACCAAGGTAGCGGAAGCTTTGTTTTCACTTTTCAAGGACGAAAAAAAAAAATTCTCCAAAATCAAAATTTTCACTCGCGTTTTGCGTTTTAGACCTTTCTGAACAATAATTGTTTTGGTTCCGTGTCTGTCTGTCTGTGTGTCTGTCTGTCTGTCCGTCTGTCATCAATTCCTTGTAACGCGCATAACTATACGAAGTTATTGTCCGATTTCGATGAAATTTTCAGGGATTGTGCGGGTTGGTGTGTAGACGGTCTCCTATGAAAATCATCATCCTCGGACTGATACAAGCGACTGCGCATGCGCAAACGTGAATTCCTTGTAACGGCCATAACTTCTACATTTTCCATCCGGTTTCAATGAAATTTTCAGGGATGTTACAGATTAGTGATTGAATGGTCTCCCATGAAAATCACTACCTTCGAACTGATAGTAGCTACTGCGCATGAGCAAACGTGAATTTCCTGGTAACGGCCATAACTTCCACATTTTCAACTCGATTTCGATGATATTTTCAGGGATTATGTGGATTAGATTGTAGATGGTCCCCTATGAAAATCATCATCCCCGGACTGATAGAAGCGACTGCGCATGCGCAAACGTGAATTCCTTGTAACAACCATAACTTCCACAATCTCAATCCGATTTCAATGAAATTATCAGGGATGTTACAGATTAGTATTTAGATGGTCCCCTATGAAAATCACCACCTTCGGACTGATAGTAGCCACTGCGCATGCGCAAACGTGAATTTCCTTGTAACGGCCATAACTTCCACATTTTCGACTCGATTTCGATGAAATTTCAGGGATTATGTGGATTAGCTTGTAGATGGTCCCCTATGAAAATCATCATCCCCGGACTGATAGAAGCGACTGCGCATGCGCAAACGTGAATTTCCTTGTAACGGCAATAACTTCTACATTTTCCATCCGATTTCAATGAAATTTTCAGGGATGTTACAGAGTAGTGTTTAGATGGTCCCTTATGAAAATCATAGAGAATTGTTTTTCATAGAGGGATTTATTCATAGAGGGATGGTCTCCTGTGAGTATCTCAAATCTTTACATGACAAGGCTTCAATAGCTTAGAGGAAAGAGTCTTGATTTGAGCTCCAGGGGTCGCGGGTTCGAATCCCAGCCGAGGCTAAGAATTTTTTTGATCCAATCACATACATCTACTCACTTAATTTTTCATCCGAATTTGATGACATTTTCTAGGATTGTCCAGATTAGCGTGTAGATGGTCCCCTATGAGGGTAGTGAAAGGTACTTAGAGATTGGTGTTTTGAGATTAACTACTATGCATCGGATCATCTATACAATTTTTTTTTCCAACATTGAAAAGTGAAACAAAGCTTCTGCTACCTTGGTAGACTCGTAAGCAAAATTGGTTTACGCTCCAAGGTACATAGAATCCGAAATTCGAATAAAAATTTATCCGGCCGTACGCGGCACTATTGTTAGTTACCATGGACCGATTTTGATGAAATTTAGGACCACCAGTAGGGGCCTATTTGACTTTAATACTAAAAAAAGTACCTCGGTACCTACCTATAGTTGTTGTCACTCCGAACTCATGGAGTACCCACATAAATATACGATATTGTTCAATAAACCAACATATTGTATGAACAGGTTGTGTTTTGAGGATGTTCGGAGTTCATATCGATACCTTAAAGCGCAAAAGCGCTATGTCCATCCATCTTCCAATGAATTGTTTTTTTGTTTTTTTTTTCATTTCAGAAAAACTCAAATTCAACAAAACTATTATTGACCTATTTGATGACTATAGCTTGAAAATTTATTGAAGAAATTAAAGAGTTAAGTCTAATAAGCAATTATTGTAGGAATTGTGCACTGGTGAAAACTTCTTTTGCGTTTTTCTCTAAACTCCTGTTCTAGTACATCTTGGGAGATATACAGCCGTATATGAAGAATAGTTGTAAGTTATATGATGTACCAGTGGATAAACTAGTTCTAGCATTGTTAGATAAAATAGGGGAACAAAATTATGTTGGAAATTTGTCCTATGTACCGGACCTTCCCGAAGATAAAACCATAGAAGAGTTATTTGAGATTTTATCTAATTTTTTCACTCCTAGGTCCAGCAAATATTCAGAAATAGTCAAGTTTCAGGCTCGAGTACAGGGCACTAGGGAGTCAGCCCAGCAATTTTATGCTGCTTTATAGAATCTTACGAAACATTGTTTTCTTCCAGCAAATTGGTTGGATGAGGCAATACGTACTCAATTCATAATCGGAATTGAAAATTCCAAATGGAGAAGAGAACTTTTGAATTTTGTGAATCGCAAAAGAGGCCTAATCTCCGTTCAAATTTTAGCTGACCAAAATGCGATCGATGTTTTGACATTTTTTTGTCTTTACTATGACACATAAATGAAAAATCGTCACGCGGGGAGCGTTACGCGGAAATTTCTGATGATTTTCACGTACAACCAATCGTTCCTAGGGAAAACTAACTTCCTCATTTTCCACCCCACAAAAATCGTTCACCACTCATTGGAAAGCTCTCAATTTATTAAACATAAGACATAAAATGTCTCTCGTTGTTGCGTACTTGTACGAAAGCTGTATCCACCGTCTGTGTTTTGGTTAGTGTTTTCTTTATGTTGGTTGGTGGTAACAATAATAGAAGAATAAACCTTTGTGTAATAATTTGCATCGTTTTAATTTATCATGGTGAACAATATAGGTACTTAGTTATCGGAAAAGCTTTTGGAATCGTTTTAGAACTGATTTTAGTGGAAAAAAAAGAAAAAGTCCTGGCTACAAGTTTTTTTTTTTATTTTTTTTTTTTTTATTTTGGTGAACACGGGCCGAAGCCCAATTTTACAAAATACATTAAGTTAATTAATAATTAGGTAATACTTCAAGTTGGACCAACACACTATCAAATCTATAACACTATCAAATCATAACAATCCATAAACAATATAATGATCAACATGATAAATCAACTTAATTGCACAACAACAACAATTTCTTAACACGATTCTTTAAACAATTTGAATCAAAAAATAAATCTATATTCGGATCTACATGACACAAAACGTTGTACTGTCTTTCCATCCGGTAGATTGGATGATTAAATAAATAATTTCTAGTTTCGAACGGGACATAAAAGGGGTCGTTATTTCTTAACGAATAGGCAGGGCAATTAAAGCTGAACTTATTCAACACGTATGGGGCATCGATGCGGTTGTTCACCAGATTGACCAAAAAAATCACATCCGCTACTTGTCTGCGAGATTCTAGCGATTTTAGTCCGCACAAGCTCATGATACTGGAGTAATCCACTGAATCTTGAGGGATCCCCTGCTTGTAGGCCACATACCTCAGAAATTTATGCTGGATGGTTTCGACCCTATGTTTGTGTTCATCATAGTAGGGAGACCAAATTATGACGGCGTACTCCAAAATAGGTCTAACCAAAGAGACATACAGGGTGGATAAAGCTCTTGGATTATTGAGGTCGCGGGTGTGGCGCTTTAGCCACCCCAAACTCCTTAACGCTCTATTACAAATTCGATCGACATGATCACGAAAAGACAACTGGGGATTGAAAAGCACCCCTAGATCTGAAACAGATTCCTGTCGTGCTAGTGGACTTCCATTAATATTATAGGCAAATTCAACTGGGGTTTCACCCCTCAAGAACGACATATAATTGCACTTTTGCACATTCAGTTTCAACTTATTCAATTCACACCAGTCGTAGAACGAGTCCAATGCAATCTGCAATTTTTCACAGTCAGACAGTGACTCGATCCTAGTATATATCTTTAAATCGTCAGCAAACGCTACATATTCGACATCAAGCCCTTCAAATACCTCAGATATGTCCGATAAAAATAAAAGAAACGCCAGAGGCCCAATATGGGACCCTTGAGGGACCCCCGAGAAACATTTAAAGGGCGCAGAAACGGCGCTGTGGGCTCTAACCATGAGTTTCCTATCCCACAGGTAGCTGGTGAACCATTCCAACAATGACCCGAAAATTCCAAACGAACTAAGTTTACGGACAAGAGCAATATGGGAAATTTTATCAAAAACTTTAGAAAAATCTGTATAAATACAATCGACTTGAGACTTCTTGTGAAAGCTATCGAGGACAAATGATTGAAGTGATAGAAGGTTTGTGGTAGTAGAACGCCTCGAAATGAAGCCATGCTGCTGTATTGGAAGCCTGGGGACGATCAAGGGGGTCAGGATACTGGTCACGATCTTCTCGAAAACCTTCGGAGTCGTAGATAGTGACGTTACTGGACGATAATTTTCGACCGCAGCCCTATCACCTTTCTTAAAGATCGGAGTGACGAACGCGGATTTCCACTTGGATGGGAAAACGCCTTTAGAAAGAGATTTATTAAACAACACTGTGAGAGGATAGGAAAGACTCTCTACACAAGACTTCAACAAAATCGGAGGAATCCCATCAGGTCCAAGCCCCTTAGTCACATCCAACGACCCCAGCGCTCCTTCGACAAGTTCCTGCGAGATTATGAGTGATCCAACAGAGACCAGATCACGAGTCGGGTAATCATAACTCGCCCCCGAATCCGGTTCAAAAACAGAAGAAAAGTAGGACACGAACAAATCGGCTATACCATCGTGAGTATCAGCAGTTCCAGAGCTCGAAAACATCACCTCTGGCAGGGGTAAATTACCCTTCGTGTAATTCACGTGGTTCCAAAACGGCTTAATGTTCACACCTTGAATGATTGAATCCTCTAACTCCTTCATATAAAGCAAATACTTTTCCTCTGATAATGCCTTACACCGCCGACGCAGGTCCGAGAAAATCACGTAATCATCATCACACCAAGAAGTTTTATATCTGCTGTGAGCAAAATTTTTGTCCCTAACCAACCGAATCAAAGCTCTGTCGAACCATTTGGGATAAACATAAGCTAGTGGTTTGGTGGTCGGTACATATGAATCCACAGCCCTATACATTACATCATAAAATTTATTCGTGCACTCCTCAATACCACCAGCCAAGGTGTCAGTCCAATCAATGTTCTTAAGATGCTTATCCATGGCGACGTAATCGCCACGCTTGTAGTTGTATTTCAGTTGATGGGAGGCCAGGGTTTGATGGGTGGAAGGTGGTTCAAAGGTGCACTCGAAGGGAGGATGGAACTGATCAAGTTTCACAATAGGGTCCGCTGCCCTCACATGGAGGTTTGGAATATTAGTGAGGCATAAGTCCAAGATATTTCCAGCTGGATTCCTGTTGAAGTTGGCCTGCTCGAGCTGTAGGAATGTTATAGAGTCGATCAGAACCTGAGCTTTCATAGAGAGGCTGACTGAGGGATTGTTAGTGTTGGTCCAGCTTAGCTCCGGTAGATTATAATCACCGAGAACCAATACGGCAAAATCGGGGTGAAGGGACACAACGTACTCCAGCATTGTCGAGTGAGCCTCGTGAATGGCGACACCTGAGTGACCAGGTATATACACGCACCCAAGCAGCATACTACGTTCTGGGACAACAACAAATACATGTTCCACAATATCCTCCTTCAGTTGAACCCGCTGGGACTTGAGGCTGCGCTTCACTGCAATAAGGACCTCTCCGCCTTGGGATTTCGCACAATTAGAGTTTGATCGGTCGGTACGGTACACTGAGTAGTTCTGAAGCATAATTTTCTGTGTTTCAACATTAGACGATAACCACGTTTCTGTAAAAAAGAGTACATCATAATTTAGGCCAGGTGCAACAATTCGGAGATCTGATAACTTTGTATTGATACCCCTGACATTCTGGTAAAAACGCTAATTAGTTTTTTGACGACGTGCTTGAAGATTGACGAGGCGGGCGATTAGCAGGAACAATTTTTGGGTCTCCATTAACGTATTTAATCGTGACGTCCTTTCCCTCATTCTGTCTTTCTGTCATCTGTCTTTCTAACTCCTTTCGCAAGTTAGCCATCTGGGAACGCTGCAACTCAGTCCTATCAGCGGAAGCAGAAACACCCCCAGGGGCAGCCGAACGGAAGCCAACCAAAATCCCAGTAGCGACATCAGGACTCCTTGTAACCACACGCAGGGGACGGGGATTATTGTCTTTCGGGGGTTTGCCGACGCGGTTGACGCGAACTATCGATTCAGCGTGCTCGGGCTTAACAGAATCTACAATAGATCTCACATTTTGTGAATCATGCTCAATACGATCAGCGATCCGGCCCGATGTGGACTCCAGTACGCCATACAGCATGATGTTTGAGGAGCGGCGCCTTCTATCCTCCAATTCAGCTAAAATTTCACCTGCATCAACTGGCGGACGAGCAAGTACAGCAAGCGGACCCGAACTTATTTGAGTGATTCGTTCCTCCACATCATTGAGACGAGCAACGACGTTGCTGTCCCGCAATTCTGAGACTTCCTGATGCAATGAATTCACGTCAGTAACAAGACTGGAAATGCGATTGTTCACTTCAGTAAGGGACTTGTCCATTTCTTCTCTAACTGTCTGCTGCAATAACAGTCTTAATTCGGCGCGAAATGAAGCGAACTCCGACGAAATATCCGCCTTAGTGGCAGCACTTTGACCCGATGCAGGCAGAGCACCTACTGGGTTCCTGTCATCTTCTACAGAAGATGACTCATTTTTACAATTGAAGCACTTCCATACCATCCTATACTGCTTTGCCATCTTGCGAAAATTAGTCTCACTCTCAGTTTTGAATCTATTGCAATAGCTTCATGTTAAATTCAATTTCAAATTCAATTCTAAGCCGCAAACTTTATTCCTTGAACTGTTTACATCAAAGGGGCTTCGCAGTTGCTGAAGTTGCTTCTCACTTCTCAGATGGTGAAGTCAATTTGACTTCCCAGGTGATGAAGTTACTCCCGGAGACTCTCGCAGGTTTCCTAAGCAGAGTCTGAGCTAATTGGCGAGGGAAACTCCTCAGTTTTGATCTCCCCTGAATCGATCTCGGTTACCGAGACATCTTCCTCCGGATCCTGACAGGGAGGGGTGAGGCCTAAATAATGCAAGGCCCAATCAGGTTAGTGGGTGGAGGTTCGGAACTGGATTTCTCATAAATTTAGATGGTTTCGCCCCGAGTGGTCCATGTGAGTTGACGCTGAGACCACCAAGGAAAGGAAAGACCAATAAGTGCTGCCTTAGGAACGTTTTGAGGACCGTAAAGGGTCCAAAAAGGTAAAGGACGGTAAAGGGTCCCATTCATGTAGCATGAGTGAATGAGTGCATTTTAAAAGACATATCATTTTAACCGATTAAAAGCCATTTTTGAACTACAATATCGCTTTCGAGTCAACCAAGGTAGCGGAAGCATTGTTTTCACTCTTCAGGAATTAAAAGAAAAGGCCCAAAATCAAAATATCTACCCCCGCTTTACGTTTTTTTATTTTTTTTATTTAAATATTTTCAACTACAACTGAACATATTATTAGCTTTACTGACGAATTTCCGGAGCAGTTTTTTTTTACATGTTTACTTGTTCGTTAAACTTTTTAAGCACGGCAGAGGACACGTAAACTAGCCTTAACATATTATTGGGATTTTTTTTCATTTGTGTGAATTCCATTTTTATTTAAATAAAGTGTGCTTTAGCTTTATTATTTTCAATAATAAACCTTTGGAATCGACCAAGAACAGAAAAAAAGCTAACCCCATCCTTAAAATTTACGTGTCAAGGTACGTAGAATCCAAAATCGAATATAAATATTGCCTTATATCCGCCGCAAGCAGCACTTTCCTTAGTTGATGAAATTTGGGGTTTAGTTGTGCCCCGAAGCTTTTGGTTAGTATCAGTCACTTATAGGAGTGGATAAGGTCTGAAATGTTCAAGACGCCCGTGCTCAAAAACTTTCGATATTGCGGTATTGTTTTTTCATCAATTTAAGATAGAAGTGAATTTTTAGAATCGAATGAGACCACCCTGAGCTCAGTAGGACGAACCGTTCGCTCCCAATGAGAACTTGAGAGTTGGAACTCGAGTTGGATAGGGGGTCTCAGTCGGCCGCCGCTCGTTCCGAGTTAGTATTTCTCTAAATTACAAGAGCTCAAACTTTAAAAGTTGTACCTAAATTTGAAATTTTAAAGGATTTTCGAAATTCATTAGCGCAGCAGTCTAGGGAATTGAAAAACTAAAAGATTGCCGCGGGAATCATCAAAATCAAACAATAATTGCCAGAGAAAAATGAAAAAACCGTTTATTCATTCGCTCCTCGACTTGAGGAATGAATCTGTCCTTGAATAACTTGAGGAGAAGAGGACTGCTCATGTCATACTTTTTTTTTTCGGCAGGTAGGTGAGAAAATTTTTAAGATCCACAGGTGGAGTTGGATCTCGTAAGATACCTTGAAGGATCCGCGACTTCAAGGTTATGTGGGATTCAAACCCCCTAAAAAAAACACCTCTTTCTCCCACGTTGGATGATCAGCCTGGAACTGTTTAACACATTACTTCAGGCTGAGTCCTGGGGCACTTCATCAGTTCTGGATGGCGGGACGGACCAGGTGTTCCCTTCTCTGTCTCTCTCGTTCTAACAATGTCTTCCTTGTCAGGATACTCTCTGCGTACGCTGCCACAAGACTCCAGCTCCTCTCACCTTCCAGCATCTTGCTGACGACAGCTTCTGGTGTTGGAATTTGGGGAGTTAATCCCAGCTCTGCCAGCAGCTGGCTTCTTTCAGCCGCCCATTTGGTGCATTTGAAAAAGGTGTGCAGCGCATCATCATCTTCTCTCTTCTGACAGTGCGGACATGTTGGGACAGTTACCTTTCCCATTTTTACTTTGGAAGCATACATAATGCTTTATACATGTGTCATGTCTTCGAATCCTTTTCCTTTCCTTTTTAAGTTTTATTTGTAAGACGCCTAAACAGGCATAACAAACGTAAACAATAGTCATAATAATAAACAACGTCAATAATAACAGGAAATAATAATAAAATCAAGGGAAATAAGACCCTAGTCAAAACTTTTGTTCTTAAAGTCCTTAACGCTGTACATCTCAGCTTCGATCAACATCTGCTTGATTCCACAGGGAATAGGGAACCTCCTTCGATTTCACCCCGTTATGGAAGACAATTTGACGCCACCCACTCAAGTACTGTCCAAAGAATGAGACTGCATTCGACGACGCACCGTAGTGTTTCAATTTTTCGAGGAAGCAAATTAAAGCAGGTGCGTCGTCGAATGCAGTCTCATTCTTTGGACAGTACTTGAGTGGGTGGCGTCAAATTGTCTTCCATAACGGGGTGAAATCGAAGGAGGTTCCCATTCCCTGTGGAATCAAGCAGGGGTCGGGATTAGGGCCATGCCTGTTTATCGTTTATATTAACGATCTAGCGTATCATGCCAACGACGGGGGTTGTCTGTCACTTTTTGCTGACGACATAACGACCATTGCCCATGGTCTGTCTGAGTATGAAGTCAAGGAAGATGTATTCCGGTGTACTTCTCGAATTGCTGACTGGTGTCACATTGGTCAACAATTGTCACATTGGTGACTGGTGCCTTACTCCTTAATGAAGAAAAAACTCAGAGTCTTATGCTCCAGCAAAATGGAAAAATGGCGAACTCTGTCAGCCATCTGGGTATAGAAGTCGATAACAGGCTTTCATGGGCCAAACATGTGGAGGTGCTCTCGTCGAAATTATCGTCTTGTATTTACATGTTGAGAAGATTGGTTGGTGCAGTTTCCCCTGAGGTGCTTCGTACGGTTTACTGCACTTGTTTCCAAAGTAGAGAGATGTACGGCATCCTTCTCTGGGGAAACTCCTCTCATGCAGAAAAATTATTCGTTCTCCAGAAAAAAGCAATTAGAATAATTAAAAGATTGGGCTGGAACGAGAGCTGTCGTGGCATGTTTAGAGAGCTCAATGTGCTCACCATTCCCAGCTTGTGTATCCTCAGCTGTCTTGAGTATACACATCTCAACCAGGATAAGTTGATAAAAGGCTCGGAGATTCACGCGCACGACACGAATGTAAAGATGTTGTACGCCCTCCATTCACTCGCCTGGCGACATCGTTGAGCTGTAATCCACTTCAGGTGGATGCGCGTCTCATCAGCTGCGTTCCTGCTGAGCTGCGTTCCCTTCCGCCCCACCAGTACAAGAAGAAGATGAAAAAGATGTTGATCGAAGCTGAGATGTACAGCGTTAAGGACTTTAAGAACAAAAGTTTTGACTAGGGTCTTATTTCCCTTGATTTTATTATTATTTCCTGTTATTATTGACGTTGTTTATTATTATAACTATTGTTGACGTTTGTTATGCCTGTTTAGGCGTCTTACAAATAAAACTAAAAAAGGAAAGGAAAAGGATTCGAAGACCATATTGACATCTCCTGCGCCCTCACTCTTCAGCTTCTGGTCGTTGTCTAGTGTCACCTCTTGATTGTACTTCGTATTAGTGAAGTTGGAAAGCCAGTCTTTACGAACTGTCATGTGTGTACTAGCAGCACTATCAACATACCACACTTCACTCGAAAAATGAATACTGAATGCAGCTAAAAGTCCTTTCTTGTTACCTTGAGACTTTCTCTTTGCAGACTGCTTCTCCTCAGATGTATTCACTCTTGTTTCTCCTTTCTCAGAACGCTTCTGGGGCTTATACTTCTTATTAAGCCAGCAATTTCGAGAATAATGGCCTTCAGGGTAAAAAAACAACATCAAGCATGTAACATCCAAGAACGAACGGCCTGGCTGAGAGAGCTGTACGTACCTTCAAACAAAGATTTGCTGCATCCAAAAACGGGCAAGCTATAAAAACCAGATTAGTACAATACCCTAAGTTCATATCGTAACTCTGTGCACAGTACTACTGGACAATCACCGGTTTTATTGATGTTTGGGAGGCAACTAGGTACTCAGTTGTCATTGGTGAAGCCTAATCTCGCAGAGCACATCGATTGGAAGTTGGATCAGCAGCAGCAGCATGCGGGAGGCCACTGTAAGCTTTTGGACCGTGCTTCAACTAACAGTTCTTTCCTAAAAGGGGAAAAAGGGGTCGCGATACTGAAAACAAAGAAGAATATCGGAATCTTAAACTAAATAAAATGATGTTACTTATCTGTTTGATGGTGGTCGGTAGCGATCTCCCGAGCGGTTTGGAGATGAGGCGTAACGTTCCACTTGTTGTAAGACCTTTGTTGGCTTATTTCAATACTGTTACACCTGAAGGGCTGTTTTACCTGAAGGGTTTTATGTATCGAGTTTCTCTGTGCAATAAAAGACTCTACGTTACTTTGTGTTATTATTTCAAACAAGTTCCTATCTCGATACGTTTCAGTTACTCTTTGATAAACCAGAACCTGGGGTTGTTGGTAAGTTTTAAATGAGAAGATTATGTTAACCAAACGTTTAGATTTAATTTCAGGAAGAATGCGGCGATACAGGTACATAAGAAAGGTGCAATACACGTAAATAGCTAAGTTCGGCAAGTATCGATCCCAGGGATCGATCGCCTGAAGGGCGTTACGGTGAGATCTAACAAGGTAAGCAAGGTAAGTTCCTTCCTATTTATGACTAGTTGTAGTTCTAGAATAAGATGCAATACTTCTTACGAGTAGGGTCGATACAGGTAAGTTCCTCTTTTAGTTTTATGTTCGTTATAGCTAATAATCACTGAGTGGCGTACCTCTACCTCTAAATTGGCCAATTATAGAAAGTGGATATAGTTTTAAGACACTCACGTTCCGGGTTACCGAGGCAAGTCCGGGCGTGGTGGTGCGATGCGGTTGGGGAGAGCCGGGAACGGACTGGGTCAACGTGTCCTCCGATGCGACGATCCGGTCAGGTATCACGCGATCCAGGGGGCGGGACAGGGCAAGAACACTGGCGACTTTTCACTGGTTACAGCCTAGTGACTTGTTGGATGCAGGAGGAATTAGCTGGGGGTGTATCGGTAGATCGCGATACAGGGACGAGCGCTTCAAAGACGGGGGATGATAATTTCGAGACAGCTGGCAAGGCGGTAACTTCAGGACTGAGGGGTCCTCACCGATATCTTGGAATAAGAGGAGCTCTCTCTTGACCAGTGTTGCCATCTCTTCTTGCAGTTGGCCAGACTGGGAATGATGGTTGGTCTTCTTCTTCCATTTTCAGGTAGACAGGTTTCTCGGATGGAGGTGATTATCCTCAAGTGACAGTTGATTTGGGTTGTGCTTGTAGATGTAGGTTAAGCACTGGAGAAGGGAGGCCACGCCCTGTTAATGTGGTCTCTCTAGGGCATAGGACCCTGGTTCCCAAAGGGAATCAGGGCTTACGGCTGGGAGATGCCTGTTAGGGGAAACAGTGAGCAATCAGTCGGTTGCTCACACCACTATAAAGAGTTTGTTGTGGGATAAGTTGTGTGTGTCAAACGCCGAAGAGAGGACAGAGAATTTCAGAGAGATCAGGTGACAGAGAAAACAGGTCCCCTTTCATATTCTGTGGCAATCGCAAATGGACAGGAGCTCAGGAAGCATGCTGATCACATGAGGAAGAGGGGGGGAAGATGTAGAGTCGTCAACCACCGTGGAGTCCCCATTGTTACCAACTGGTGGTGACTCCATTGATATGTTGTAGTTTACGGCAAAATATATTTATTCCATATCGATACCTTAAAGCACAAAGGAGGTCCATCCACCATCCACATTTTTTATTTTTTTTTTTATTTCAGAAAAACTCAAATTCAACAAAACTATTATTGAGTTTTTTGACGATAATAGCTTAAAAATTAATTGAGGAAATTAAAGAGGTTAGTGTAATAAGCCATTATTTTAGAAAATGTGCACTGGTGATAATTTCTTTTGCGTTTTTCTCAAAACTCCGTTTTTGGACATAGCTGCTTTGTGCTTTAAGGTATCGATATCTTGATCTTGCCACGTTATTTCAGTAGGTTAGTTGGCAGTTCTGATAATCTCCTATCGTATCAATTACCTATTCATATCAAGGATACGAAGAACATACGTGCCTCACCAAATTAGCACAAATGTAAACTAAAAGTGTTTTCATTTTCCAGATAAAAGGGATGGGACTCGGACTACTGCTGCTCTTGAAACTCCCAGTCATCCTCTTCACGTTCTTCGGCAAGTTCCTCCTGTTCTTCAAAGTGGCCAAAGTACTGAAACTGCTGGCCCTGCCACTGCTGCTAGTTGGGTTGCTCCCGCTGCTCCTCGTTCCTCTGCTTCTCCTGGCGCCGTTGCTTCTCCCGCTCCTCCTGGCTCTCCCAATCCCCGTCTTGCAGCCCGCTGCCGCTGCTGCAGGGCGGCGCCGGCGAGACACGAGGCGCCTCATGTTGCTTCAAGGCCTCCTTGAGTCAGAGAGGTGCTTGGAGCGCGTAGCCTGCACGCTTGCTGCCGACAAGCAGCCAGTCTACACAACTTCAATAGCCTGGTAAGCCAATAGAGAGTTTTTGCTTACCATGGAAGCATACGTGGTAGTAAACGTACGTGGTCCAATGATGACTGAAATTCTACGAATGCGGCTGAATGGGTACCCATCAATCGCGATTCAGTGAGAGTTCCGGAGAAGGGGCTGTTTGTACGGAGCGAACTTGAAATTGCATACAGAAGTCGTGGAGCGTCACGTTGCCACAGGCGTCATGTTACCACGGAGAAAAACGCAGAGAAGTTAGCACGGGAATCCGCCTCCGTGTGAAGCAAAAACTCCGTATATTTTTGTACTTGCCATTTCGTTTCGCACGTATCTACTCCCACACGCAAAAAGTTCCTTGATGCTAAAAGCCAACTTTGGCGTTTGAAAAAAATTGTTTGTCTACGCAAGGGTGCGCTACGTGAGGATAACCTGAGTAGACAGACCTGCGTCTCCGTGCACCCCCCTGAGGGATTCCGAATGCGCTCTTGCGGAGCTGCGAGAAAGTTCACCTCAACTCAAACTCTCCTAATTTAATGTCTTGACCGGAGCTATGCCAAACATTTAGTGATTATGATGGTAAAGTCGTGGATGATGATGACCGGAGATGATGTTGCGAGAGTTGATCATTTTTGTATTATTATTTACTGATCAATGAGATAAAAGAAAAAAAATCTTAGGCATGTGATTTGCGGGAATTACTAGGTGTGAGTAAAGGAACGAATAGATGTCAAAATGAAAGTAGGTGGAAAGTAACGGCAATAAAGGAGTACTCTACTATTTTGAGGCAACATAAATATTAATTTCCTTCTTTTCAAAATGTTTTGAAATTTCTCCAAGTTTGTCTAAATTTTCTTCTCTGTAACCCCAATGTCTCTTTATTTCCCTCGTTCTAATATAGGTGTAACAGTCTAGTTATCACTTCATATTACCGATTCAGATCAATAGAATGTATTCAGAGAGCTCTTCCTAAATGAGCTACCGCTAGAAGGGACTTAGTTAATAAAGACAAAAATATCCAATCCTCTGTCTTGTATTACAGAATACAAGATAATATAAATACCTACACCAAACCTTATTTGCTCCCGCGCATCAATAACATTATTGCAAAGCGACAGTTAGAAGAATGTAGGAATACGAAAACGAATAATACAAATACACAAGCATTATAGAAAAAAGTGTCTTTATTTTTAGTGATTTGACTAGGTAGACCTCCAAAGTATAATATCACAACATTTAAACTAGTTGATTAAAAATTCAATAAATTCAGTAAATTTCGACTGTAGATTCATGATGTAAGAAGGGTGAAAATTATCACACAACGATTTACTATTTTCTATACAGGGTGCTAAACTCACGTAACTGACACTGGGATTCTACGACTGAAGTTGAGATTCTACGACTCATGCCGAGCAAAAAGTGTCTCTGACACGCCGAGCAATAAGTGACCCTTATTTCACTTGCACAGAACAGCAAGCCAGAAAGAAATCAGAGAACGAGCGGATGAATAAAGCAATGAGAAGACGGAATTATTTGACCGCACAAATCGCAAACGGACGACACAACAAAAATTAATAATCAATCAGTTATCACTGTTATCTAAGTCCCGATTCACAAAACTGCCGTCAGAGTGCATTCGGAATCCCTCGAGGCGGTGCACGGAGACACAAGTGAGTAGACAGATGGTCAGTACGGAGAGGCAGTCCTGAACGGTTTGGAGGAGCCCGGAGGAGTCCATTCGCCTCTATCCCCTCCCCTTTTCAGTTTTGGTTTGGTTCCGAACTGGTTCCAGACAGCCTCTCCGAACAGATCCAGAGTTGTTTTTCTTCTTTCGTGGACTAGCCAAGGCAGAAAACAGCAAGTTTAAGGTTGAACAGAAAAGATTATTTGTTTGTACCTACCACTACCTATCCACTTCGTCATTAATTTTGAAGTTATTTTAGTTCAATTCTCATTATTGTTTGATTTACTATGGGTTCCAATTTTTCTCCAATAGTTTTTACTATCAGTTGGTAGGTACTATTATACTTATTTATTCATTTTACTGGTATCTATATATGTTACAACCGGGTAAAGACAAATTAAACACCACAACTCTTCTCATATTCACACAATAGGTATAATATTTCACGGCCGTCAAGACGTTGCTGGAGGAACACGGAATACGACATCAACTCAGTACCTACAGCCTACTATCCGGAACAAAATGAGCGAATAGGACGTGAAATTATTGGAATGGAACTCCACTATAAAGCACGTGTGCAGGTCACCTGTTGATAGTTACATCGTAACGTCACACCAACAAACCCAAATTTCCCCGCAGTTCTAATTTTACCGAAGTTACTCAAGGGTATTTAGGGGGGGGGGGTAAACTGGGTAGAGGGGAGAAAGGAGAGTAAAAAATCCGGCCCAAAACAGTAAACTAACCGAAGTCAAGACAATTTTACAGTGACAAATATTTAATTACCGACAATCCATATTATTTCATTTTCAATTCCATTTCCTTCTAATCAATCAATATTCTTCGACAATTTTATTTTCTCTAATAAAGAATATTCGTGATAGGTACCTAAAAATTGTGTTTCATTTTCGATGCTTTTGTGGAATACGGGTGTTAGGTAAAGGTGCCTGAGGTAGTTCACGTACCTTTATGATTTTCATTTTCTCCATTTATGAGGTGAAATTTAGAGGAATGAAACTCATAAACCAGAAAAAATCGTAAATTTCGGGCGAGAAGCGCACTTGGTCACTTCTGCCAGCCAACTCAAAAAAGTACAGAATCTTTGAAACGCTCTGCTGAAAAATTGTTTTTTCGTCACTTGGTCACTTCTGTTGTAAAGTTGTGATATATTGTTCTTCTTCTGTATAAACACTCATAACACTTCGTTATTTGGTTGAACATTTTTATTCTTGTACTCTGTATGAACTTTATAATCTTACTCGTGAAAACACAATGACAACCAATTTATATAATCACATGAAAACGAATTTAGGGCCAAAATTATCGCAAAAAGAAATTAAACCTTAAAATTTGAGTGTTAAATTTTGATGCCAAAAATTATTTGAATATATTGAAGTATCGCTTTCGCGACAACTTCTGCCTCTCAGCCCTCGAAATATCGCTTAATTCAAAAGGAATATCTTGAATAGACCAATCGTCTTTCCACAGGGGTCTGGACTTGTTGAAGTCCCACATCGCTCACCCCAAAATGAAGAGCTACGCCGAAGCTTATAGAGAGGCTGCTGAGAAGAAGCTGTCGAAAGGAGACTGCGTCACTAAGTACCCCTGCCAACAACAGCAACAACCATCGACAAAAAGCAATAGAACGAAAAGGATATCGAATGCAAAAAAAACGGAATTTAATGCGAACTAGGAACAGGACAAAATTATTTACGTGACGTAAAAATGACTTAGTCTATCATTTTTATTTGTAAGACTCATGATTTTTTCAACCAATTTTACAATTTTGATTTATTATTTTCAATATGAATCTTTGGAATTGACCAAGATTTGTTGGTTTACGTTTCAAGGTACGTAGAATCCAAAAATCGAATAAAAATTTGGCCGTACGCGGCATTTTCCCCACTTAGCATTGACCGATTTTGATGAAATTTGGTATGTAGGCTCCATTTGGGGTCAAGTTTTGCCCCGAAGATTTTGGTTGATGTAGGTCACTTCTAAGGGTCGAAAAATGAATTTTGAAAACGCCCTAACTCAAACAATTTTGATGTAAAGGTATTGTTTTTGCATCAATTTAAGATTCCATAGAGTTTTTTGAGACCACGCGGAGCTCTGTAGGACAAACCGTTCGCTCCCTACGAGAATTTAAGGGTTTTACGTACGATAAATCAGAAACACGAGTGTGAATCGCAAAAGAGGCCTAATCTCCGTTCAAATTTTAGCTGACCGAAATGCGTTTGATGTTTTTCTTCATGTTGGATGGTTGAGTGATCAATATAGAAAAATAATAAACCATTGTGTAATATTCGCAGCGTTTTTATATATTACGACGTTCTTAAAGACGTAGTAAGGAAAGTATTGTTATCGGCAAGTAATTTATTGAAACACTAATGAGTCCTCTGGTCTGTGCATTTCATATTTTATTTAATGTAGTTATCAATCATCGACTTTAATGGGCTAATCGAGTTCATATAAAAAATAGTTGAAAATTTCAAAATAGATCCCACTTTACCTTGAGGATGAGTAAAATGGTTTGTGAGAAACTGTTACCTATAAATTGGTAAGGAAACCGATCAAAAATGTAGATACCTGTCCTGAACACAGTAGTTATTATTTGTTGGGATCACTTACACCACTTAAGAACTGTTTTTCCCTGGTGAAGAATCTCTTCCATTCTGTATACTCGCTATGTTTATAACACTTTTCCAAATGGATCAATGCGTATTATGATCAAATAAGGGATCAAACTGGTTCATTATAATTTGGAACACTTTTTCCTTGTTTCTTCTAAGTAGCCTCCAATCTATATGATCTCTAGACCCATTTATCCATCCCAGGGACAAAAGAAGACGTTCAGGTGAAATTCGTGTTATTATTTTCCTTTTCCACCTAGGTTTTCTTGATATCCATACTTGTAGATGTATGTATCCGTAGCCTCTAAATTTGAATTCAATTAACTGACAAAAATCATGAAAATGTAGGGGGAAATCATGAATTATACTATAAAAAGATATAGGCTAACTGTCTGCCATCGTTCCTTCAATTACTATAAGGCTAATCATTGTATCTATTAATTTATATTATTTATTAAACATTTTCGATGATATTTCCTTGTTTCTGTTTAGTGATATGTTTTAAAGTAAAGACTAACCTCCTCCATCTCGTCCTATCCAGCACTTCAGTCCTCCAATTGCTTATACCTCATTTCACCTGAAATTGTATGAAGCCTTTTCTTTCTTTTGCTTCAGGATGTAGCGGAATCTGTTGATATGTTTGAAATAAGTTCTCTAACATCAAAATTTCCTCTCACGTTTTACGGTTCTGACCTCTCTCACCAATTTTGAATGAAAACCTTCAAATGAGCAAAACCGTAAGAAGTTTACGTCAAAATTTTCAGTGCGTATTGGCGAGTAGATGGTCCCCTATGAGAGTAGTTAATACTGTGTGTTACTTAGAGATTGATGTTTTGAGATTAGCTACAATGCATCGGATCATCTATACAATCGGGTAAGACACCTACGAGGAAACTAAGTGCCAAACCGACTTGGCAATCGTTTTTCAAGTTGCTCTATATCACAAATCTAATAAATCAAACCAACCTATTTCTATTGAAACCACTCGTTTTGTACCTACTAATAGATTGGTGTCTCTCACTCAATTCATACTGGCCCAAGAATGAATTCTATAACGAAAGTGTTGGCTGAAGGCTTCAAACGAAATACGAGCTTGTTGAGGCAACCTCATGCGTTGTTAATTTTGATTAGTTCAAAAAAACATTTTGAATAACTCAAGGTAATGGAAGATGAGGCCACGGGTACACTTTAATGACGTCTGTGGTCGCACTTAATACCACAAGATGAAGTAGTGAAATGGATTGAATACAGAAAAGTCCATTCATGCAGCATGAGTTAATGAGCGAACTTTAGCCTTGCCTGGGCATAGCCGTTTATCAGTTATTTACTGAAATATCTCTTCAGAGTACTATTGATTAGTCGAGAGTTAATGAGAGAATGAATATATTTCATGAAACTAGGTTGCTCAACATGATTGCGTAATAACTTAATAACAACAACAACTATATCTTACTGATTCAACATTTACCAGTACGTTTTTCTTCACGTTTCTACACCTGAAAGGCCTCTAGTTAGTATTACTCGTAGATGAAAAATGTGTCCTTGAGCGACTGAGAAATTTTAATGAATTTGAGTTCTTCAAAGCATCACCAAAGATGGAATTGAAAGGTCGATACATCAAAAAATATTGTAATTGTGGGGTAAATCAATAACCAGTAAGTAAAATAAAGTAAACCATGTGACCTGATGGTTCTGGGTCACAGTTTTGAGGGTATTCAGGTATTCCCAGACCAACTTTGAATTATAGTGTATGAAGCAATAGCATTCAAGGCAGCCTCATTGTCATGACAAAAAGTATACTCTGACAAAAGTATACAGGTCAGTCTCATGGTCCAGAGTAGCACTTGAAGATTTATTCTCTCAAGTACATCTTTGCTTTAAGCTTGAGATCCAATATAATTCCAGGTTCCCTCGATGTTATTTCATATTTGATGGAGTCCCTCGCCCTTGACACAATTTCCTACGAGCACCTTCCAACCCTAAACAAACTCCCCTCGTGCATTCCTGACAAAAAAGAAAATATTACGTAAACAGTCTAGGAGTAAGACGTCTAACGTCGGGTAGAGACGTCTTTTATCCACTCTTCGATAAGTTACCGAGCGGGGTCAGGTGCGCGTTGAAGTGGGGAATTGAAGAGTCATCGAGTTATCGAGTGGAGGAAGAAAGTGGCCATGAATCAATGAATAGCCCTCTGTGAGAACTCATGAATAATAATCCAAGCCGTCAATCCAGTCAAGTGCAGGTGAAGATCGAAATAATAGTTTCTCTTTCTGAGAGGCTAGACTACTCTTCTGCAAAGTTGGTCCGAGCTAATTATTTCAAATTACATTAAACAAAATTTGTTTAATTTGTTTATTCACACGTGTTGTTAGTCAACTACATTTAATGTAGTTGACTGACAACATGTGTGAATAAATTATTCACATTGTACCTGAATTATAATTTCAAAATTTTCATCAGTAACAATTATAATGTAATTTGCAAATTTAATTAAGGTCCCTCAATTAATAAAACTAAGTGAAGTAGTACGTAATGGAGTAATTAGTATGAAAAGAGAATAGTTTGAAAGGAGAGTAGTGAGAAACAAATGTAGTGGAAAGGGATGTAGTGTTAAAGAAAAGTAATAAGATACGAAAGTACTAAAAGGAAAGTTGTGTCCGACAAAAGAAGAATGATGAAGAAGGAGTACAAAACGAAAGTAGTGTGAGACAAAAGTAATATGAAAGGAAAGAAATATGCGACTAAAGTAGTAAGGAAGGAAAATAGCGTGAGACATAAGTAGTATGAAGGGGGACTAAAACTAGATTATTGTGTTGTAGACTAAATAGTTTCACGATCTGGAGGTCGGAGTGAGATACATTTACCTACATAGATGGTTCTTTAATGAAACTGTGTCGAAAGTGAGTGTGACAGGTGGGGCTTATTTGAGTCTGATTTTCTAACGACTAGGGTACTGACTTACTGCAGGAAGACGCCACGCGTTGGGAGCGCGGAAACGCAGATGCAGCAAAATCAGGACCTCCCCTTCGTGACAGTAGTATGAAAGGAAAGTAGTTTGAAAGGGAAAAAGGATGAGACGAAAGTGTTTGATAGGATAGTAGCAGTTAGGAAAATAGTATAAGAGAAAAGTACTGAGGAGAGTGAGGTTGTGCGAAAGGAATGAAAAGATAGGAAGAAGACTGCGAGAAAAGTTGTAATAAGGAGGGCTGTATGAGACACAAGTAGTGGTAACCCCCTCAGCCAACATCGACAGCAAAGAGCTGCTTCTGCTGGTGACATTTCAAGATTTGCTCTAATATCCAAAAGAACATTTTTGCAACGCTGACTTGATTTTGGCGAACATCAACAGCTGAAAGCCTGCTCTTTCAAATGGCATCTTTGAATTCCCTGCACATGCTGAAGTGAACTTACTGGTGGTGATGTAAGTTTTAGAGAGGAAATTACCAATCTGGCCCGAAACCGTAAATGATAATTTGTAGGGTTGAAAAAAAGGATTCAATCTGATTAGTTCCGAAAGCATTAGTAGATAAGAGTAGTAATAGATAGAAAGGAGGAAGCTCGGCCCGAAACCGTGTAACTTCCTGGAGGGTGAGGAAAGTAAGCAAAACAAGCCCAAGGGTGCTTGTTGAACGAGCCGAGTCGAAGGTTTGAGTAATTGTTACGGCCTCCTCAATTTTCTCGTAGAATCTCAAATAAAGACACGAGTGGACGCTGCAGGTCATTTACCTACACAAGGGAAAGGGGTAGGACACCTCTCCTCAGCCCTGCCACCAGTTCTACGTTCGGCACCAGTCAAAAAACGCTGCAAATTATTACACAATGGTTTTTTTTTTTTTTTTTAAATTTTTCTATATAGATCACTCTTCTGCAAAGCCACCAACCATAAAACATTGAAGAAAAACATCGATCGCATTTCGGTCAGCTTAATTTGAACGGAGATTAAGCCTCTTTTGCTATTCACACTGTCGTGTTTCTAATTTATCGTACGTCCAAACTTTAAATTCTCGTGGTGAGCGAACGGTTTGTCCTACAGAGCTTCGGGTGGTCTCAAAAAGTTCTAAAAATTCTATAGAATCTTAAATTGAAGGAAAAACAATACCTTTATATCAAAATGTTTTGAGTTAGGGCGTTTTCAAAATTTCAAAATTGATTTTGGAATCCCTTAGAAGTGACCTACATCAACCAAAATCTTCGGGGCACAACTAGACCCCAAATGGAGCCTACATACCAAATTTCATCAAAATCGGTCTATGCTAAGTGAGGAAAGTGCCGCGTACGGCGGACGGACGGCCAAATTTTGGTTTATTATTTTCAATAATGAACCTTTGGAATCGACCAAGAAAAAAAAAATTTTAACACCCCCCCTCAAAATTTGATGGTTTACATTTCAAGGTACGTAGAATCCAAAAATCGAATAAAAATTTGGCCGTCCGTCCGCCGTACGCGGCACTTTTGCCACTTAGCGTTGACCGATTTTGATGAAATTGTGTATGTAGGCTCCACTTGGGGTCTAGTTGTGCCCCGAAGCTTTTGGTTGATGTAGGTCACTTCTAAGGGTTCCGAAATCAATTTTGAAAGTTTGAAAACGCCGTAACTCAAAAATTTTTGATATAAAGGTATTGTTTTTCCTTCAATTTAAGATTCTATAGAATTTTTAGAATTTTTTGAGACCACGCGGAGCTCTGTGGGACGAACCGTTCGCTCCTACGAAAATTTATGGGTTTATATTGAAATATATATATATATAAATCAAAACGAAGTGTGAATCGCAAAAGAGGCCTAATCTCCGTTCAAATTAGAGCTGACCGAAATGCAATCAATGGTTGGTGATTTTGATTTTTTTTTTTGAATTTTTTTTCTTCTCTTCATATTGGATGGTTGGTGATTTTGTAGACGAGTGATCTATATAGAAAAATAATAAACCATTGTGTAATAATTTGCAGCGTTTTTCTTCAATGTAAGATTTTATAGAATTTTTAGAATTTTTTGAGACCACGCGGAGCTCTGTAGGTTAAAAACCGTTTCAGTCCCTACAAAAATTTAAGGGTTTATATTGAATATATATATATATAAATCAAAACACGAGTGGTGATCGTAAAAAGAGGCCTAATCTCCGTTCAAATTAGAGCTGACCAAAATGCAATCGATGGTTGGTGATTTTGATTTTTTTTTTTTTTTTTCTTCTCTTCATATTGGATGGTTGGTGATTTTGTAGACGAGTGATCTATATAGAAAAATAATAAACCATTGTGTAATAATTTGCAGCGTTTTTATTCGATTTTGGATTCTACGTACCTTGAAACGTAAACCATCAAATTTTGAGGGGGGTGATCAAATTTTTTTTCTTGGTCGATTCCAAAGGTTCATTATTGAAAATAATAAACCAAAAAGAGTGAAGGGTCTTTTCGCGTGTTTACGTTCGGCACCCAAAGTGGGCCAGAATGGACGAGTGTCGCTAAGTGACCTGTTACCTTCAGCACCCAGGCAGATTAGAAAGCTGAATCCAGCTGATTGATGTTTTTATTTAGTAGAAAGGTGTTACTATAATACAGTAGCATATTATGCTAACTACTATATTACGAATAGCGTATTTTATGTACGAAAAATCCACTTTCTAGCTGTCTGAATTATTCGAAAGTACCACCATTGGATTCATAGTAGAAAGTAATAGGAGATGATACCAAACACGTCATGTCATCTTGAAATCGAGGATGGCCCTACACCGCGTAAAACACTCGATTTTCTAGGTAAAGCTCTCGTTTTCTTGTATTCAAACTTGATTTACTCTTCCAATTTGAATTTTAAAAAGACAAATTCATAGACCGTTGAAAAGCTGACAATTGAGCATGTTTTTTTCCGAAGAGCGCCCATCAAAATGGGCAGTTGTTCAATGTGAAAAACGTAGAAGTTCGTTTTCGCATGTGGTCGGGTGCCCAACTTAATCTGGGCGCCGAAAGCAAAACTCGTTTTTGGCCAGAGCGGGTGCCGAGAGTACATTTTCAAGGGCCCTGGGTGTCGAACGTAGGTACCCTGCCTCCAGAGTATAAATATTCAGAACTCCAGGACCCACACTCTATTCCAACTCAACACTTGACTTGATACTTTCATCAACCCGAACCATCTCTCCATAACTTTGCTAGATTCTTTTATGACTTTACTTCTAGACTTTCCTTACCTTTTGAGCAAGTCTAACGGTTTCGGGCCGGGCTTACTCATCCTATCTCTCACCAACCCATTACTGGTTTGATGTACCGGATTGATTACCCCCATCTCGATCAATCCTCCTTACCTCAAACAAAGTTGGAAACAAACAAAAACAACAAGTTGTGTTACAACAAAAGTTGGAACACAAGTCAGAAATAGTGAGTCATAAAAGTAATAATGCAAGAGGGCTGATTCTGGCGCCCAGTTAATTTATAGGGCCGAATGTCACGTACTAGTCTTTTCCTCTGTTTACCTGATGTACCTACCTCCAGAATCAGCTTCCCCTCTTTATTTGGAAAATTACGAGGCCGTAGTAGTATTGAACGAAAAAAGTAACGAAATTGGTACCCTTTTACTAGACGATAACTGTGTCGTTATAAATACATACATTAGCGTATATTAAATACTATTCCCATCATGTCGTTTTTTATCGTCTAAATTTCGACTTTATTATGTTGTATCATCACATACGTACACGTATTTACTCTGAGTAACCATAGAAAGGCGTGAATGGGGGAAATATAGTCTGTGTGGTGTGATTATGTGCATAATAGTTGAAGATGGAATTCAGCAGGCGAGGAATCCGCCGTCGACTGGGACTTCAATGCCGCTTATCATGCTGGCTTTGTCACTCAGCAAGAGAGGATAGGATCTACAACTTCTTCCACCTCTGAAAAACGCACATGATGAAGGTCATAAATATTCTGATTATAGTTATATATTATATATTATAATATTAGATATTATTATATATTTTTATATTATTAAAATTATATATAATCGTAACTAAGGTAGAGGCGCAGGAGAACAGTCGAAACTGGTTCAAATATGACGGCTCTTCAAGTACTTTTACAGGTAGTGTACCGAGTCTTCGTAACTTGATTGTGGGGGGGGGGGGATGAATTGATTGAGTAAGTTCCTGTTCTTGAAGTAAATTAAGTATTTCCGTTATTTTTAGAGCATAAATGATGACTACCGGGGGTGAAACTGATCCAAAATTTAGGAATAAAGGAACAATAAATTAATGGTAGTTAAACAGTAATAACAAGGATTGATTTTATACCATTGACTCATAAACTCTTTGTGGTTTAAACCTTCTAATACGAGTATAAAAATATTTATGGGCGAATACTTGTGATTGAAACAATCATAACACCCTTAATGATGAAACTGAAATAAAGCAATATAGGAACAATAGATGTAAGAGGGGGCTGCCGCATGCGCAGCGCCGACTGGGGCATCCTTGCCGGCTCAGACCCATCCACCACGGCGGCTCTCGGGGCCGCCAACTTCTAGAGTAGTAGCTCTAACGAGTGTCATGTTTCAAGCAAGTCCTCCCTTCCGGGAAACTCGTCGAATCCGAGTAGTTTTTGGATCAGTTTCCAATGCACCTGTTTTAGTAGTCACCGTGCAACAGTGAATCATTAACATACCGGCAAACCTATGAAGGGGGATCCTCTGCAGCAAGGGATCTGCCTTGGCGGGATCTGCCCAGCCGATCTTCCCCATCGCTGTCATGACGACCGTCGGATTGACGCAATTCACTCGAATTCCGTGCTCACCCAGCTCCAGCGCCATCACTTTACTAAGCATGTCGACAGCGCTTTTCGACGCGCAGTAGGCCAAGTGGTCCCTCAGAGCGCACTACAAACAGAAGAATCTATCAACAACTCAGACCCATCACTCAAGAATTTCGAACTTTTCAAGCACATTCAACATACCTACCTTGATTTATTGATTGATTGAACGTGTATATTTAAACATATTGTTTAGTAATGGCATGCATTCCAGGGGACGTCCCATTGGATAAGTATTGGATCAGTTTAACCAGTTGTTAAGCGATAAA
>CM019170.2:9649333-9847288 GCA_009739505.2 Apolygus lucorum | reverse complement strand
AACTGGTTCATTATAAATTTGGAACACTTTTTCCTTGTTTCTTCTAAGTAGCCTCCAATCTATATGATCTCTAGACCCATTTATCCATCCCGGGACAAAGAAGACGTTCAGGTGAAATTCGTGTTTATTATTTTCCTTTTCCACCTAGGTTTTCTTGATATCCATACTTTTAGATGTATGTATCCGTAGCTCTAAATTTGAATTCAATTAACTGACAAAAATCATGAAAATGTAGGGGGAAATCATGAATTATACTATAAAAAGATATAGGCTAACTGTCTGCCATCGTTCCTTCAATTACTATAAGGCTAATCATTGTATCTATTAATTTATATTATTTATTAAACATTTTCGATGATATTTCCTTGTTTCTGTTTAGTGATATGTTTTAAAGTAAAGACTAACCTCCTCCATCTCGTCCTATCCAGCACTTCAGTCCTCCAATTGCTTATACCTCATTTCACCTGAAATTGTATGAAGCCTTTTCTTTCTTTTGCTTCAGGATGTAGCGGAATCTGTTGATATATTTGAAATAAGTTCTCTAACATCAAAATTTCCTCTCACGTTTTACGGTTCTGACCTCTCTCACCAATTTTGAATGAAAACCTTCAAATGAGCAAAACCGTAAGAAGTTTACGTCAAAATTTTCAGGTATTGTGCGTATTGGCGAGTAGATGGTCCCCTATGAGAGTAGTTAAATACTGTGTGTTACTTAGAGATTGATGTTTTGAGATTAGCTACAATGCATCGGATCATCTATACAATCGGGTAAGACACCTACGAGGAAACTAAGTGCCAAACCGACTTGGCAATCGTTTTTCAAGTTGCTCTATATCACAAATCTAATAAATCAAACCAACCTATTTCTATTGAAACCACTCGTTTCGTACCTACTAATAGATTGGTGTCTCTCACTCAATTCATACTGGCCCAAGAATGAATTCTAAAACGAAAGTGTTGGCTGAAGGCTTCAAACGAAATACGAGCTTGTTGAGGCAACCTCATGCGTTGTTAATTTTGATTAGTTCAAAAAAAATTTTGAATAACTCAAGGTAATGGAAGATGAGGCCACGGGTACACTTTAATGACGTCTGTGGTCGCACTTAATACCACGACATGAAGAAGTAAAATTGATTCGATACAGAAAAGCCCATTCATACAGCATGAGTTAATGAGCGAACGGCTAAGCGAACGGCTAAGCCTTGCCTGGGCATAGCCGTTTACCAGTTATTTACTGAAATATCTCTTCAGAGTACTATTGATTAATCGGTAGTTAATGAGAGAATGAATATATTCCATGAAACTAGGATGCTCAATATGATTGCATAATAACTAAATAACAACAACAACTATATCTTACGATTCAACATTTACCAGTACGTTTTTCTTCACGTTTCTACACCTGAAAGGCCCCTAGTTAGTATTACTCGTAGATGAAAAATGTGTCCTTGAGCGACTGAGAAATTTTAATGAATTTGAGTTCTTCAAAGCATCACCAAAGATGGAATTGAAAGGTCAATACATCAAAAAATATTGTAATTGTGGGGTAAATCAATAACCAGTAAGTAAAATAAAGTAAGCCATGTCGTCGCTCCTCTGCCATAACCACGAAACTTTAAAACTATCCTCTGCCAAAACCGCTAAACTGAAAATTTATTGTTTTTCAGTAGAGGCTTCCAAAGTTACTCCGCAACTTATTATCGTTACGGACTAGCAATACTTCGATTGTTGCACTGTTTTCCTTACCTTACAACATAACAGAATAAGTATAAATAGGTTTCACTCCATCAAATCATCATGAACAACCTAGATGACCTCACAATGTCCTAAAAAATGCAGATTCGTGGTTTTGGTGGAGTGGGTCCGCAAACGGGAAATCCTTGCAATAGCCATAAATTCTACAATTTCCATCCGAATCCGATGAAATTTGCAGGGATTGTTCCGATTGGGGTGTAGATGGTCCCCTATGATTTTCATGACCCCCGGATTGATAGTACCCTCTGTGCATGCGCAAACGTGACATCCTAGTAACAGCCACAACTTGGTCGAGAGAAAAATTGACACAGCTGAGTGATCTAGAGGTGTGTCGGTACAGCTGTACCGGGACTGTGGAACCGAGTATCAGGTTGGAACGGTTCCACGCAGTGACAAAAACTCGATCCTTACCGGTCCAGTTCCACGGACTGATAAGATATCTTAAGATGGCTCTGGACCGGGAAGAGAATCTTTTCTATCGGTCCAGTTCCATCCTCACCAATCAGAATGATCTGATCTATCATCTCATCAATCTGATCATTCTGATTGGTGAGGATGGAACTGGACCGGTAAGGATGTAACCGGACCGATAAGATATCACAGAGAATGGTTTTGGACCGGTAAGCATGGCTCTTGTTCTCAGTTCTGTTCCATGTTGTACCTGGAAGCGCCCTTACTACTTCCATGGACTGAGAATGGTTCATGGAATGGCTCTTGAGCGGGATCTTCTAGACAGGTTAGCATGGAAGTTGTCTCCAGTTTTATTAATTTATTATTGTCATGTTAAGTTCTTAAACTGCAACGTCATAATTCTTTCCTTGAATTGTTTGGTAACTATTATTTATAATAAATTGCCTCTTTTGTAACACTTGTTCAAATTCCTTCCTTTTAGCGAATTGTCAAGGAAAATGATTGAGATCATAAGCATGGAAGAAGGACGATAGGGATTTGACTGCCTGCTTCATCCATGCCATGTGAGTGGGATTTGATCGCCTGTATCGGTAATGGAACTGTACCGGTAATTTGGAACGGTTACATCTTTGTCACCGTAACCGTTGGAACCGTTCCAGGGAAATACCTGGACCGACACACCCCTAGAGTGATCAGAAAACTTCGTTGTTGAAATCCCAACAACTGTAGGTATGCCCATATAATTTAAAAGATAAAATAAGGGAAATGAAGCATTGGCGGATGCCAATTTCTCCAAAAACACCATTATTTCTGGTTTTCACGAAACTGCCAATGGGGTATTTCAGTCAATTTTTTTTATTTTTTTATTTCAAATGAGTATGGTTCAGGAATAACGGTAATCGGGTCTGTTCGTCGAGAAAATGTTTTTAAAAAATCAGAGAAGCTAAGGAAAGTTGACGATTTGAATGGTGTGACGTAGCTAGCCAATCGTGACGTAGCTAGCCAACTGTATTTGAAAAAAGTATCCATGCACAGAAACCCTTGGAGGACCTCGTGGATACTACAAAACACCACTCACACAGGCGCGCGGCTTAGTCCGCGGCGTAGTCCTTGCCTAGTGAGTGTGCATTTATAGCGGCCCGCCTTTTTCAAACGTGTGATCTCTTTAATTAATTTTTCTACCACATGTTATAGTATCATTGGGCTAAAAGTTGGAGTATATGGGTTTTCAAGGGTGCTGAATCCAAATTTGAAGTCAAAAACCTGAATTTCCGACCCACCGAAATACCCCATTGTTCCCGAGGTTACTACGCAACAATCGCGAATCTTGTGTTTGTGATGGGGACGACTACGCCAAACTCACGTATCTGTCAGATTCGCGATAATGCAGAGGAGAAAAACAATTTTCAGCAGATTCGTGGAATAGATACCACTCAAATAACCATGTTCTAGTGGAGTTAGAGAGTTGAAATTTCTGGAGGAGATACTTGACCAATGTCACTACTCAAAGTGATGCTTAGCCCAATTTTCGAATTTTTGCAGTTTAGCGGTTTTGGCAGAGGATAGTTTTAAAGTTTCGTGGTTTTGGCAGAGGAGCGACGATGTCCTGATGGTTCTGGGTCACAGTTTTGAGGGTATTCAGGTATTCCCAGACCAACTTTGAATTATAGTGTATGAAGCAATAGCATTCAAGGCAGCCTCATTGTCTGACAAAAAGTATACAGGTCAGTCTCATGGTCCAGAGTAGCACTTGAAGATTTATTCTCTCAAGTACATCTTTGCTTTAAGCTTGAGATCCAATATAATTCCAGGTTCCCTCGATGTTATTTCATATTTGATGGAGTCCCTCGCCCTTGACACAATTTCCTACGAGCACCTTCCAACCCTAAACAAACTCCCCTCGTGCATTCCTGACAAAAAAGAAAATATTACGTAAACAGTCTAGGAGTAAGACGTCTAACGTCGGGTAGAGACGTCTTTTATCCACTCTTCGATAAGTTACCGAGCGGGGTCCAGGTGCGTGTTGAAGTGGGGAATTGAAGAGTCATCGAGTTATCGAGTGGAGGGAGAAAGTGGCCATGAATCAATGAATAGCCCTCTGTGAGAACTCATGAATAATAATCCAAGCCGTCAATCCAGTCAAGTGCAGGTGAAGATCGAAATAATAGTTTCTCTTTCTGAGCGGCTAGACTACTCTTCTGCAAAGTTGGTCCGAGCTAATTATTTCAAATTACATTAAACAAATTTGTTTAATTTGTTTATTCACACGTGTTGTCAGTCAACTACATTTAATGTAGTTGACTGACAACATGTTGTGAATAAATTATTCACATTGTACCTGATTATAATTTCAAAATTTTCATCAGTAACAATTATTATGTAATTTGCAAATTTAATTAAGGTCCCTCAATTAATAAAACTAAGTGAAAGTAGTACGTAATGGAGTAATTAGTATGAAAAGAGAATAGTTTGAAAGGAGAGTAGTGAGAAACAAATGTAGTGGAAAGGGATGTAGTGTTAAAGAAAAGTAATACGATACGAAAGTACTAAAAGGAAAGTTGTGTCCGACAAAAGAAGAATGATGAAGAAGGAGTACAAAACGAAAGTAGTGTGAGACAAAAGTAATATGAAAGGAAAGAAATATGCGACTAAAGTAGTAAGGAAGGAAAATAGCGTGAGACATAAGTAGTATGAAGGGGGACTAAAACTAGATAATTGTGTTGTAAGACTAAATAGTTTCACGATCTGGAGGTCGGAGTGAGATACATTTACCTACATGGATGGTTCTTTAATGAAACTGTGTCGAAAAGTGAGTGTGAAAGGTGGGGCTTATTTGAGTCTGATTTTCTAACGACTAGGGTACTGACTTACTGCAGGAAGACGCCACGCGTTGGGAGCGCGGAAACGCAGATGCAGCAAAATCAGGACCTCCCCTTCGTGACAGTAGTATGAAAGGAAAGTAGTTTGAAAGGGAAAAAGGATGAGACGAAAGTGTTTGATAGGATAGTAGCAGTTAGGAAAATAGTATGAGAGAAAAGTACTGAGGAAAGTGAAGTTGTGCGAAAGGAATGAAAAGATAGGAAGAAGACTGCGAGAAAAGTTGTGATAAGGAGGGCTGTATGAGACACAGTAGTGGTAACCCCCTCAGCCAACATCGACAGCAAAGAGCTGCTTTGTGCTGGTGACATTTCAGGATTTGCTCTAATATCCAAAAGAACATGTTTGCAACGCTGACTTGATTTTGGCGAACATCAACAGCTGAAAGCCTGCTCTTTGAAATGGCATCTCTGAACTCCTAGCACCTTCTGAAGTGAACCCACTGGTGGTGATGTAAGTTTTAGAGAGGAAAATTACCAATCTGGCCCGAAACCGTAAATAATAATTTGTAGGGTTGAAAAAAAGGATTCAATCTGATTAGTTCCGAAAGCATTAGTAGATAAGAGTAGTAATAGATAGAAAGGAGGAAGCTCGGCCCGAAACCGTGTAACTTCCTGGAGGGTGAGGAAAGTAAGCAAACAAGCCCAAGGGTGCTTGTTGAACGAGCCGAGTCGAAGGTTTGAGTAATTGTTACGGCCTCCTCAATTTTCTCGTAGAATCTGAAATAAAGACAAACGAGTGGACGCTGCAGGTCATTTACCTACACAGGGAAAGGAGTAGGACACCTCTCCTCAGCCCTGCCACCAGTTCTACGTTCGGCACCCACAGTCAAAAAACGCTGCAAATTATTACACAATGGTTTTTTTTTAAATTTTTCTATATAGATCACTCGTCTGCAAAGCCACCAACCATAAAACATGAAGAAAAACATCGATCGCATTTCGGTCAGCTTTAATTTGAACGGAGATTAAGCCTCTTTTGCGATTCACACTCGTGTTTCTAATTTATCGTACGTCCAAACTTTAAATTCTCGTGGTGAGCTACAGCCTACAGAGCTTCGGGTGGTCTCAAAAAGTTCTAAACATTCTATAGAATCTTAAATTTAAGGAAAAACAATACCTTTATATCAAAATTTCTTGAGTTAGGGCGTTTTCAAAATTTCAAAATTGATTTTGGAATCCCTTAGAAGTGACCTACATCAACCAAAATCTTCGGGGCCAAACTAGACCCCAAATGGAGCCTACATACCAAATTTCATCAAAATCGGTATATGCTAAGTGAGGAAAGTGCCGCGTACGGACGGCCAAATTTTTATTCGATTTTTGGATTCTACGTACCTTGAAACGTTTGTTTTCATTTTGAGGGGGTGTTCAAATTTTTTTTTCTTGGTCGATTCCAAAGGTTCATTATAGAAAATAATAAACCAAAAAGAGTGAAGGGCCTTTTCGCGTGTTTACGTTCGGCACCCAAAGTGGGCCAGAATGGACGAGTGTCGCTAAGTGACCTGTTACCTTCAGCACCCAGGCAGATTAGAAAGCTGAATCCAGCTGATTGATGTTTTTATTTAGTAGAAAGGAGTTACTATAATATAGTAGCATATTATGCTAACTACTATATTTACGAATAGCGTATTTTATGTACGAAAAACGAAGGTTTTCTGCGAAAAATCCACTTTCTAGCTGTCTGAATTATTCGAAAGTACCACCATTGGATTCATAGTAGAAAAGTAATAGGAGATGATACCAAACACGTCATGTCATCTTGAAATCGAGGGTGGCCCTACACCGCTTAAAACACTCGATTTTCTAGTAAAGCTCTCGTTTTCTTGTATTCAAACTTGATTTACTCTTCCAATTTGAATTTTAAAAAGACAAATTCATAGACCGTTGAAAAGCTGACAATTTGAGCATGTTTTTTTCGAAGAGCGCCCATCAAAATGGGCAGTCGTTCAATGTGAAAACGTAGAAGTTCGTTTTCGCATGTGTCGGGTGCCCAACGTAATCTGAGTGCCGAAAGCAAAACTCGTTTTTGGCCAGAGCGGGTGCCGAGAGTAACATTTTCAAGGGCCGGGGTGTCGAACGTAGGTACCCTGCCTCCAGAGTATAAATATTTCAGAACTCCAGGACCCACACTCTATTCCAACTCAACGCTTGACTTGATACTTTCATCAACCCGAACCATCTCTCCAATAACTTTGCTAGATTCTTTTTATGACTTTACTTCTAGACTTTCCTCACCTTTTGAGCAAGTCTAACGGTTTCGGGCCGGGCTTACTCATCCTATCTCTCACCAACCCTATCCATTACTGGTTTGACGTACCGGATTGATTACTCCCATCTCGATCAGTCCTCCTTACCTCAAACAAAGTTGGAACAAAACAAAAACAACAAGTTGTGTTACAACAAAAAGTTGGAACACAGGTCAGAAATAGTGAGTCATAAAGTAATAATGCAAGAGGGCTGATTCTGGCGCCCAGTTAATTTATAGGGCCGAATGTCACGTACCAGTCTTTCCCTCTCTTTACCTGATGTACCTCCAGAATCAGCTTCCCCTGTTTATTTGGAAAATGACGAGGCCATAGTAGTATTGAACGAAAAAAGTAACGAAATTGGTACCCTATTTTACTAGACGATAACTGTGTCGTTATTAAATACATACATTAGCGTAGATTAAATACTATTCCCATCATGTCGTTTTTTATCGTCTAAATTTCGACTTTATTATGTTGTATCATCACATACGTACACGTATTTACTCTGAGTTAACCATAGAAAGGCGTGAATGGGGGAAATATAGTCTGTGGTGGTGATTATGTGCATAATAGTTGAAGATGGAATTCAGCAGGCGAGGAATCCGCCGTCGACTGGGACTTCAATGCCGCTTATCATGCTGGCTTTGTCACTCAGCAAGAAGAGGATAGGATCTACAACTTCTTCCACCTCTGAAAAACGCACATGATGAAGGTCATAAATATTCTGATTATAGTTATATATTATATATTATAATATTAGATATTATTATGTATTTTTATATTATTAAAATTATAATAAAATCGTAACTAAGGTAGAGGCGCAGGAGAACAGTCGAAACTGGTTCAAATATGACGGCTCTTCAAGTACTTTTACAGGTAGTGTACCGAGTCTTCGTAACTTGATTGTGGGGGGGGGGGGGGGATGAATTGATTGAGTAAGTACCTGTTCTTGAAGTAAATTAAGTATTCCGTTATTTTTTAGAGCATAAATGATGACTACCGGGGGTGAAACTGATCCAAAAATTTAGGAATAAAGGAACAGTAATAACAAGGATTGATTTTATAACATTGAGTCATAAACTCTTTGTGGTTTAAACCTTCTAATACGAGTATAAGAAATATTAATGGGTGAATACTTGTGATTAAAACAATCATAACACCCTTAATGATGAAACTGAAATAAAGCAATATACGAACAATAGATGTAAGAGGGGGCTGCCGCATGCGCAGCGCCGACTGGGGCATCCTTGCCGGCTCAGACCCATCCACCACGGCGGCTCTCGGGGCCGCCAACTTCTAGAGTAGTAGCTCTAACGAGTGTCATGTTTCAAGTCTCCCTTCCCTCCCTTGCGGGGAAACTCGTCGAATCCGAGTAGTTTTTGGATCAGTTTCCAATGCACCTGTTTAGTAGTCACCATGCCAACAGTGAATCATTAACATACCGGCAAATCTATGAAGGGGGATCCTCTGCAGCAAGGGATCTGCCTTGGCGGGATCTGCCCAGCCGATCTTCCCCATCGCTGTCATGACGACCGTCGGATTTACGCAATTCACTCGAATTCCGTGCTCACCCAGCTCCAGCGCCATCACTTTACTAAGCATGTCGACAGCGCTTTTCGACGCGCAGTAGGCCAAGTGGTCCCTCAGAGCGCACTACAAACAGAAGAATCTAATCAACAACTCAGACCCATCACTCAAGAATTTCGAACTTTTCAAGCACATTCAACATACCTACCTTGATTTATTGATTGATTGAACGTGTATATTTAAAAAACCAGGGAGGGATTAGGGCCAAGTGGCCCTCTCTTCCATCCCCCTGGCAAACATAAGTTTTTACATCCTCGATTATGTTGTACGTATAAAAATAATCATATAATAAAATAATATAACTCATAACTTAACACAATAATATATTCTTAAATTAACATAATTTTCTTATCATTTTCAAAAATCTAATGTTCATATGTTTTGAGTAACATTTCTTTGCACTCATCTCGAAATGCTGATACTGTTCTATTGAAGTCAAATTTATGAGGTTGTAGATTATAGATAGCTATTGCTTGTAACATGAAAGATTTACTGTAAGATATTGTGTTGTGATTAGGGATCTGTAAGGTAGTAGTTGCTCTGCGGGTTGGAAGTGATTGCACGGATGAAAATGGAAATTATTGAATAGGTAGAGTGGCTTTTTGAATTTTAATATTGGTTTATTATTTTCAATAATGAACCTTTGGAATCGACCAAGAAAAAAAAAATTTAACACCCCCTCAAAATTTGATGGTTTACGTTTCAAGGTACGTAGAATCCAAAAATCGAATAAAAATTTGGCCGTCCGTCCGCCATACGCCGTACGCCGTACGCGGCTTTTTTGCCACTTAGCATTGACCGATTTTGATGAAATTTGGTATGTAGGCTCCATTCGGGGTCTAGTTGTGCCCCGAAGCTTTTGGTTGAGGTAGGTCACTTCTAAGGGTTCCAAAATCAATTTTGAAATTTTGAAAACGCCCTAACTCAAAAAATTTCGATGTAAAGGTATTGTTTTTCCTTCAATTTAAGATTCTATAGAATTTTTAGAAATTTTTGAGACCACGTGGAGCTCTGTAGGACAAACCGTTCGCTTCCTACGAAAATTTAAGTGTTTATTTTGAAATATATATATATATAAATCAAAACACGAGTGTGAATCGCAGAAGAGGCCTAATCTCCGTTCAAATTAGAGCTGATCGAAATGTAATCAATAGTTGGTGATTTTGATTTTTTTTTTTTTTTCTCTCTTCATATCGGATGGTTGGTGATTTTGTAGACGAGTGATCTATATAGAAAAATAATAAACCATTGTGTAATAATTTGCAGCGTTTTTGAATAGCATTACTGCTATTCCCAGGTTTCTTAGCTCCTCCATTTTGAGCCACCCCAGTTCAAGATAAGATGGAATGAAATGGTCATTCAGTCTCAACCGACAAACAAAACGCACTTTGAGCGTTTTTTGGAGCTTACCCGTCTGCTCCTTGTTCAGGTCGCAGAAGGCTAGTGAGGAGTATTCAAAACATAATGTTTAGTAATGCATGCATTCCAGGGGACGTCCCATTGGATAAGTATTGGATCAGTTTAACCAGTTGTCAAGCGATAAGACTGTTTCTCTCGATGTAATTTATTTATTACTTTAGGGAAGAAATAGTGACACCCCCCCCCCCCACCACCATTATAAACCATAACACTTCTAGCGGCATGATAGCCTCGAATCTGAAGAGCATTTTAAAATCCATGATCTACGACACCCAACATGCGAATTCGAGTTCACTCCCCCCCACCACCCCCCCCCCACCACCACCAATGGTGCCTGTCTGGCACCAATGCGGAAATACGTCGTAACATTGAACTTTCATCCGTTAGGTTTAGAAGGCAGTCCGTCGAATGTCACATCCGTATTCAAGGTGAAACACCAAAAAACCCAAGAAATATGAGGTTTATGGTGCCCTGGCACCATGGTGGCACCACTTTTATTTCCATGGTGGTACAGAAAGTAATTCATGCAAATCCTAACGTATAATGAGAATTTTTCCTCAATTTCAAAGCTTGGATACAATTAGTAAGCAGTAAAGGAACCGAAATATTGAAAAATCGGATATTTTGTGAATATTATCCCCCCACCCATCCCCTCCTCTTGCAAATTTTGGTACTCTGGTGAAATCATGTACAACTCGGAAGTTATTTCAGTCAAACAAAAAAAGAAACACACAAATCGGTTGGAAATTGAGGCCTGGGCAGAGTTTACAAGATTATGCCCGCAAACGTACGTTTTTTTAGCATCAACCCCCCCTCTCCCCCCCCTTAAAAGGTGAAATTCGAAATTCCGGCGCCGTAGTGCACAACTAGATAGTTTTTCGCGTCGAAGAAAAAAAGAACCACGAAAATCGGTTGAGAACTAAGGCCTGGGCAGAATACACAAGATTATGCCCAAAAACACACGTTTTTTGAGCATTAACCCCCCCTTTCCCCTCCTTAAAAGGCGAAATTCGAAATTCCGGCGCCGTAGTGCACAACTAGATAGTTTTCCGCGTCGAACAAAAAAAGAACCAGGAAAATCGGTTGAGAACTAAGGCCTGGGCAGAGTACACAAGATTTTGTTACACACACACACACACACAGACATACACCTATGGTTTTTTTCGCAGATTTGGATTCAGAATGGTCTAAAACGGATTACTGTGTGGTTATTATTTTTTTTTTTCTGTTGAGTGTTGTCCAACTTCACCCCAGATCGATCGCATAAGGACGCCCAAGTCTTACTGTGGGACGTCCTAAAAAAGGGTATGAGGAGTCCTTGAGCCAGTTGCTTCCTGACGTGCTTAGGAAAATCGTAGGCAATTCTGCGCAACTGGTACAGGCTCCCATACACGTCTCCGCTAAATGCCGATTCCAGTCTAGTGAGTTAGTAACGATGACCCCAAGGTTTTTTTTACCTTCGGACAAAAAGGAGGAAATTCTAAGTACTGTTAGATCAAAACTGTAGTTATGAATGGATTCACTTGGGTCACCTTCATGCTCTTTTATTCATTCTCCAAAATTTACTATTGTCCTATCGCGGCTCACTGAACTGATATTGCAGTATCTGGTAACAGTAACTATCCCTCCGTAAACATATCGTTATAACATAAAACGAAAAGTTTTGGGTAAAAAACTCATAAATTTAACTAATATCTTTATCTGTATATTGAAAGTAATAAAGTAACAAAAATTCCTCAGAATAGTTCTCTCAACTTCTCAATAGAAATTAGGAGGTGTGTAGGAGGTTCAGCCGGACATCTCCGAATTAAATCACTCGCGACGAGCTTGAATCACATACCCTAGGTCTAGATAGTGAAAGGCATACCCAATCAGATTGAAGGTGAACTTGAACCTTATTGGCTCAGTGGTGAGAGGAGCATTGTGAAGGGAGAACCAATTTATTGCAGGAATGAACATATGAACGGTAAAACATGTTGAAGGACCACCTCATTCAGACATTTACCAGACCTATCACTCAAGAATTTCGAACTTATCAAGCACATTCAACATACCTACCTTCGGACAAAAAGGAGGAAATTCTACGTACTGTTAGATCAAAACTGGAGTTATGAATGGATTCACTTGGGTCACCTTCATGCTCTTTTATTCATTCTCCAAAATTCCTACCAGTTTGACCACAATACGCAAGCTCACTAGAACATTTAAACTTATAAACCTCCACTTTTGACTTTAACGCTAATTTTATCTAACTGGACCTAATGCTGCTTTTCTTTTCAAGAGTCTAAAATCTTTCCACAATAAGGTATATTTATCAACTTTTTCTCTTCCAACATAACTTCTTCAGCCAACTTAGACACACCGTCTCTACACTTTTTCCTAAGAACCTTATTCCAAATGGAATCAATGAGATTTCCCTCATAACAATTACTTGCGGCTACACTTTTAATATTTTAGATTTTTCTTTTGATAAATTTTGATCATTCATTGGTATTGGCAAAGCTCTATTGACCACACCATGAAAAGCAGCAGGTTTGTGAACTAAGGTATGATTTGATGTACTATGAATAGTGATTTCACTGTAGGTATCTTTTCTCTAAATAGAGAAATCATGTTTTTCGTTAACCAATGAGATGGACAGATCAAGAAAATTTAGCTTATTTCCACCTAATTCAAGAGTAAATTTAATAAAAGGATATACTGTACAATGTTTTCTTGAAAGTAATTTAATTTTCTTTCAGTTCCTGTCCATAGAATTATTATATCATCAACGCACCTATAAACGTCTGTATTCCATCTACAGAGCACACCAATGGGGTAAATGTAGCGTGGCGCTCTTCCCATGCGTCGGCGTGTCTTCTTCTCTTTTCCTGCTCATCGGTGGACAGCACTGCTGGGACGGGGCGGGAGACATTTATGTCTCTTATAAGACATAAGACATTTATGTCTCTTATAAGACAGACTCTTGTAAGAGTCTGTGTGAACAACATGGATATCAAATAACGCATCCCTCTGTGCCTCCCAAACCCCCCGACAAGCAAGTTCTCCTCGCAAAGCAGGACTTGAGGCCGTCGCTTCCTTTATTAGAGGCTCTTTTATACAATTCCTCCATGCGCAACTTATGAGCTCCCCAAAAACATCCCTTATTTCATTGTGACGCCGCGATACCAAGCCACCCATTTTACAGTTTAGCGTCTGTTTGGGGGAAACTCTGAACCACAGCCATCACACGATACTGGCAGCCCTTGTGGTCTCAGCTTGTATCTCAGTGCCAATCCATCACGGAATTAATTTGCATATAGATCAAAATGCTGAATCTTCAAGGGAAGCACAGTGAGCCATCCGGATGTTTTGCATTTACTGAGTGCAAACACTGACCTACAAATTGCCCTCTGTCTTTCACTTGGAAAAGTGTTCAGAGTAGCTAGTAATAGGGACTCTTCTTCCTCATCCCTCCTACTTACTGCTACCAGCTTTGCGGTATTGATTTTCATTAAATGGTCCCCTACTTCAAGTGGCTCTCCTCCCAAGATGGCGTCCACAAGTTCAGCCGAACCTTCTCTTGAAGTTTCGTACGACAGTCTGGCTGAATGTACTGGATCTGTAATTGACAAGCCTCCTCTACTTACGGATAGTGAAAATAAGGCATATTCCTCTGAAGAAATGGTACCACCAATCAAGGCAGGGAGAAATATGGACTAAATGGCCTCCCTCAGACTGGAGTAGTCCTCCCCTCTGCTATCAACTACCCTCTGAAGGTATTGCCATTGAAATTGGACAGACTTAGTGAATGCTGCATAAGCTGACTAAAGCTGTGTGATGCTTGCCATGGAAATGTTCTTGATGCTGTCAGTCCACTTTTCCATTTTCTTCTTGAGATAAGCCTGCTTCCCTTCTTTGTCACCAACGTAACCTCCCAAAAAGCGCTGACCAGTCACAACTGTCATTCCAATCCCAGAAAATCTTTCCTTGGCTTCTTCAATGTCGTCTGGGTGAACTATGAAAAATTATTTTGGTCCTTGGGGAAAATACCAATGATCCGGACCGAGAGCAATCAATTTGTCCCACCAGCTTCTGAGATCAACAAAGTGTCCCTGAGCAGACGAGTAGTCCGTGTACCAACATTGAGTCAGCCTAGGGTCTTGAAGCTTTTCTATGAGTGGTAGTGTGGAGATACCATGAAGTAACATTGCCAGAGGATCCCCTTGGGTAACGCCCTCTCTTCTGTACAGTTTATTCTCACTGCCTCGAAAAACTAACTCAGCATGTCCTTTGTACGTGTTATAAAGGAACCGTGCACATCTGGGCCATCTGATGCGGGCCTGCCAAAGTGCTACCATCCGAATCATTGCATTAAATGCATTCTTCGCATCAACTAAGAGGATTCCCCAGTGTGCGTTGGCAGTTGCCTTTTCCTGGTATAGAGTGGACATTGCGTGAACTGCACCTTCAATTCCGGCGGCTAAACCTCCACATAACTGCTTCTCCCCACAAGCTACAGTGACATCCTCGCCTGTTACATCGGCCATGCATTTCCCCAAAATTCGACGTAAGCACTCCCCAACTCCTATGGGTCTCACAAACTAACTACACAGCACTACAGGCCAATGTGGCCCTTGGCTTTCCGAACTCCCTTCCGCCACTGGGTACGGTAACCTGCCTGAAACCTCCGCAATCCCACCACCCGGAGGTCCCTCAAGACATCATCAAGCCAGCAACTTCGACGACGACCTTTTAGTCTTCTAGTTTCCATCCTAGCTCGCAGCATCATTCTCGGGCAGGCCTCCACCGGCATGCGGTCGACATGTCCCAGCCATTTGATGCGCCCAGCTTTGATGAATCGGACTATGTCTTCATGTTTTAATAATTCATCATTTTCTGCATTCTGTCTTGCTCTCCACCCCTGGCCCTCTCTGACCACTCCATAGATCCTTCTCTCAAATATCCGCAGTCTAGCCTCATCCTCAGCCCACATGGTCCTCCGATCCATAACAAACCACAGGCCGTACTAGGGATGGGTCTCACACCAGGACATTTATCTAGTGCCACTAGTCGGCTAGCCAAGAAAGGAAAAGAAGGAAAATGTTTACGAGTTGAAGGATTTTGGCAATTTTAGTTGCTCGTCTGATTGGTGCTGGACAGGGAGAAATTATGGAAGGAAAATATTTCGTACCTTCGAAGCTTGAGACGATAAGTTGACGATGGAGCCTTTGATTTTGTTTTCAACCATCATTCGAGCGACTTCTTGGCTCACGACGAACACTCCTTTCACGTTGACGTTGAAGAGCCTGAAACGAGAGCAGCCCAATCAAGAAGCAATATAGGCAATGACCCGCACAACTGTGCAGTCTTGACGGCAGTAGATTGATTGAGTCTTGACTCTATTGATTGAGATCGAATCAAGTCCAATCAACAACAAAACTAATGTCGGACACATAACTGCTTAGCAGTAAGTGCTTCGGTAAAAACGAAAAAAATAAGAAAAACAATACCTTGCCTGAAACTCTATAATCATCACTTGAAAAAACACTAGTGCATGGGCAGGCATTACAATGGTTGGCCACTGTGCAGGCTTCCTCGCTCGGCAAACTACCTGACGAGTCTAAACCCTGACTCGGACTTCTTCTCCAGCCCGTTTTTAGGACGTCCCACAGTAAGACTTGGGCGTCCTTATAAGATCGATCTGGGGTGAAGTTGGACAACACTCAACAGAAAAAAAAAATAAGCACACAGTAATCCGTTTTAGACCATTCTGAATCCAAATCCGCGAAAAAAACCATAGGTGTATGTCTGTGTGTGTGTGTGTGTGTATGTGTGTATGTGTGTATGTGTGTGTGTGTGTGACAAAATCTTGTGTCGTCTGCACAGGCCTTAGTACTCAACCGATTTTCCTGGTTCTTTTTTTGTTCGACGCGGAAAACTATCTAGTTGTGCACTACGTCGCCGGAATTTCGAATTTTGCCTTTTAAGGGGGGGAAAGGGGGGGTTAATGCTCAAAAAACGTGCATTTTTGGGCATAATCTTGTGTTGTCTGCCCAGGCCTTAGTTCTCAACCGATTTTTGTGGTTTATTTTTTGTTCGACGCGGAAAACTATCTAGTTGTGCACTACGGCGCCGGAATTTCGAATTTTGCCTTTTAAGGGGGGGAAAGGGGGGGTTAATGCTTAAAAAACGTGCGTTTGCGGGCATAATCCTGTAAAATTTGCCCAGGCCTCAATTTCCAACCGATTAGTGAGTTTCTTTTTTTGTTTGACTCAAATAACTTCAGAGTTGTACATAATTTCACCCGAGTACCAAAATTCGCAAGGGGGGGGTGTAGTGGGGGGATAATATTCACAAAATATCCGATTTTTCAAAATTTCGGTTCCTTTACTGCTTACTAATTGTACCCAAGCTTTGAAATTGAGGAAAAATTCTCATTATACCTCCGGGTTTTCATGAATTATTCTCTGTACCACCATGGAACTAATAGTGGTGCCACCATGGTGCCAGGACACCATAAACCGCATATTTCGTGCTTTTTTTTTGTGTTTCACCTTGAATACGGATGTGATCCTCGACGGACCGCCTACTAAAACTAATAGATGAAAGTGCAATGTTACGACGTATTCCCCCTTTGGTGCCAGACTGGCACCATTGGTGGTGGTTGGGGGGGGGGGGTGAACTCGAATTCGCATGTTGGGTATCGTAGATCATGGATTTTAAAATGCTCTTCAGATTCTAGGCTCCCACGCCGCTAGAAATGTTTTGGTAGATAATGGTGAGGGGGGGGGGGTCACTATTTCTTGCCTAAAGTAATAAATAAATTACATCGAGTGAAACAGTTTTATCGCTTACCAACTGGTTAACTGATCTAATGCTTATCCAATGGGACGTCCCCTGGAATGCATGCATTACTAAACAATATGTTCTTCATTCAAATCGGCAATATGCGCGTCCCAACCCTTATTAAATTCAATCAAGTGAAATTCAATTCAGCAACACTCAATTCGTTTCAGTTCCACCCTTACTTTATTTAATTTCATGTCATTTACTAATAGATTTTCCCCCTCAGTCATCGCGTAGGTAACTCAGAACTTTCAGTGCCTCAAATCGAACAGTTTGTTTTTCTATCTTTTTTTCTCCATAAGTTTCATTTCTTTTCATTGGTTTCCGTCAACTTGATTCCTTTGTTTTTTTATGTAATAATGTAATTGTGTTCGCCCGTACAAATGTAAATAAATAAATAAATGCTAATTGAGGAAAGTGCCGCGTACGGCGGACGGACGACAAAATTTTTATTCGATTTTTGGCATCTACGTACCTTGAAACGTAAACCAACAAATTTTGAGGGGAGGTCAACAATTTTTTTCTTGGTCGATTCCGAAGGTTCATTACTTATTGAAAATAATAAACCAAAACCTTACAGGTGGAATATTTCGGATTTTTCACGGAGTTGAAAAACGGTTATAACGCACAACTATCCTATCACGAGTAAGAAAGTTTTCTTTCTTATTAGTTGTAGAAACAACTCCTGAAGTTCTGGGGTCCTCCCCACCTGTATGATTGATTTGAAGTCTTGGACTGATTTACGGGTCATTTACCTTTTACCTTTTATCTCAAAAACGTCCAATTCAAACATTTACGGTCTCTTTGATCATTTGTTTAAAGCCGTCTAACATGGTGTGAAACCCGTCTTACTTGTCGAAGCTTTCTTCAGTAGTCTCGAGGACGGGCTCCAGGATGGCGAGGGCTGCATTGTTGACAAGGCAGTCGAAGGGGCCGAGCAATCGTAGCGTCTTCCGGATGTCGGGCGAACTAACGTTTTTGTTTCAAACAATCCATAAAATATTGTTATTACACACATTTTACGGTAATGTAATGTTATTTATGAAAGATAAGACGATTTATTCGATTAACAATCTCTATTAATGAAAACCTGGTATCGTTCTCATTGGGGACGTGATCTGATCGCTCCTGATTTGATCTTAATCTACTCTTATTCTGAATTCATCATCATTCGAAGAGAAAAGCGTTCGTAAGGTAACTTTCTGAAGTTACATAAGTTAATTAATTGAAAAAACGGACCGACATCAAAACTGATGATTGCATCCCACTGAAAAGGAAAAAATAATATTGACAACGCCGCCGTGCCCATCTTGCACACATACTTTGGTATACATTTTAAAATTTTGAAATATTTTGTTGAGAGTATCTCAATTTTGAAATATTTTGGTGTGAAATATTAACATTTTGAAATGATATGTAAAATGTAACAACTGGAATTCATAAATATTTGGAAAGATTAATTACAACAGGTAAAATTGAAATTAAATTATGAGACGAGATTTTCAAAAATAAAATTTATAGTGTAACTCTCTTTTTGAAATTCTTCTTTATGTACTATTTAATGAAGGCCATCAGCAATCCATTTGCATATCAAAACACCAATACCTTAAAGCGCCAAGGCGCTACGTCCATCCATCTTCCACATTTTTTATTTTATGTTTTTTAATTTCAGAAAAACTCAAATTCAACAAAACTATCATTGACCTTATTGAAGCTTGGAAACTTCTTGAAGAAATTAAAGAGTGTAGTGCAATAAACTATTATTTTACGAAATTGTGTATGGTAGAACACATTTCAAAAATAGTCAGGCAGATTGGTTCCCGAATAAGAAAATGCTGCTGGTACAAACATACAAAAAAAGTCTGCCAAGTGGGTGTGGCACATAGCTTCCTCGTATCCATAACCCGATTGTATAGATGAACCGATGTATAGTAATAATCTCAAAACATCAATTTCTAAGTACCTTCCACTACCCTCATAGCGGACCATCTACACGCTAATCTGAACAATCCTGAGAAATTTGGTCGAAATCGGATAGAACATTTAGATGTTATGGCTGTTACAAGGATTTTACGTTTTCGCATGCGCAGAGGCTACTGTAAATTTTAAGTCCTTGATTTTCATACGGGACTATCTACCTATACTCTTGCCTTTATTTAAAGAGCTCTGGACCGCGGGTTCCAAAACCACTTCCCTGCCAAGAGGTGGCAACGTTGCAAGGTGCTCACCTTGGGGTCTCAACTCACAACCCTTCGCGGTCAAAACCCATCATCCCTCTTCCTTCTTCCTCTTCTATCAACATACAATTTAATTATTTATCGTTCGGTGAACATTTTTTGTAATTTAAATTCGTAACGTACTAATTATTCTGATGAAAATGAGTCCAAATTTCCTGTAATTCGGCGAAGAGGGCGTAATTTGTTTGGGTGGATTGGCCGGGAGAGGGCTGCTGAGTTTTAATCGTACCTGCCTCGAGTTTATACTCGATATGTTCAATTTTTCTCGCTGATCACGATTTTGGTGATGGGATGATCGAAATAATTTGTGAATCAAGTGTGCATTTGCAGAAGAGGGTAAACTGTTGGGGGGTTGGGGGGGTTCACGGGCGGAGGGGTCGCGCAGGTATACCTCGACCTTCCGCTGGGGCTCGGATTCTTGCAGGGATGCCGAACCTTCGGGGCCTTCAAAATTCCCAGAGCTCTTTAAATAAAGGCAAGAGTATAGTTGTGCAGTTTGGATGGAACATAACTTTCTCGCCTTCGAAACTTGAGAACCGGGGCTGCTAGCACCAAACATTACCTAATATTGAATATATTATCACGATATCTCTTAATATTCTGTGATATTGCTGGTTGGAACAAACCTTACGTCAGCAGTGACGATCTTGATGGTGGGCGACTCCTCTTGGAGACTTTTCAGGTACTTCTCCGTCTTGGAAATGGCCGTCACTTTCGCGCCGCATTTCACTAGCTTTTTCGCCAACTCCCTTCCAATACCTTAGGAATCATACAATCCAATACATCGCCTGTTCGTGATTAGAGAATTTCCTGGTAACATTTTATTGCCTCCCGACCCATGTTATTCCGTATGCGTATAGCCGACTCAATTTTGCTGACATTTTTGGTTTATTACTTTCAATACTAATGATTTGGAATCAAGCAGTATATAAATATATACCTTTTAGCATCCTAAATTTTGACAGTTTTACGTTTCAAAGTAGGTTGATTCCGAAATAACGGACTTTCCTTAGTAACAAAAATAGTTATATTGGTGGAATTTGTTACCTGTATGGGGACGATTTGGGACCAGCTTTGCACTCTTTTGATCAATTTAAAATATTATAGACTTTATAGAATCGAATGAGACTACCGTCCTACAGACCAATTAATAAAACAGAAAGACGAGTGTGAATCGACCTTCTCCCTCTTTTCCTTCATTAGGCGTTTTTATTTAACCTAAACTTTTATTGGCGGCAAACAAATCGTTACGAATTAATTCGATATTAAATTACAAAATTCAAATTTGGTTATTCAATGAAGTTGATTTCAGAACTTCAAACTTTTGAAAGTGGGGAGGACCATTTCCAAATAGTACACTAATATTTGTTGGTGATGAAGGTAAGAAGATTCTGGCTACCACCAGAGTTTCTTGGTTTTGAGAACAAGAACATTAATTAATAAACACCTCAGCAGTAAAAACAGGTTGCAGGATTCCACAATGCCAGAAATGTGGAGGCACAAATGAATCATTACATCTTTGAATACGAGGGTAATCGATCTATTCGTCACCATATCGATTTTTTTCCTCCAATAAAAGCTCAAAGCTAGAAATGTTCTAAATCCATTTTGGGCATCATAATTATGAGTTAGCGACGATTTCTGAGTACGGCGTGACTTGTAGGAGCTGTTGTTGTTGTTGGAACTTGTGGAACTTGTTGGCCCTTTTTCAGTTTTCGGCTTTTAACTCAAAATCGGTTTATTCTACGGAAACCTTCATACCAAATTAGAGAGGTTTTGTCATGTTTGATTTTGTTTTGCCATCGAATGACCTCTAGAACGCAAAATTCGGCCAAGCATTTTAGTCCCAGTCGATGTCAAAAACTGTCAATTTTTACCAACTTTGCAACCACTTGGGTTATGCTCATCTTCAAACGACTGTGATCGAAAAACGGCTTTCGAATTTTGAAAAATGCCATATCATAGAAGTTATTTTGGCAAAGTTGGTAAAACGCAGCAAATTTTCACACAAAGGTTAATTATTCTTTTGTATAGATAACCCCTGCAAAGAACACAGCTTTGCCATCGTCACTACCTACCAACCTTATTTTCGCTTCACAATCAAGTTTAATTTGAAGAAATAAGGAGTTGTGGGTGCTTTCGATTACTGGTTGCTAAGGACGCAAAACTGAGGATAACTCGAAGGAACGAACAACGATCGTTTTTGGTCTGCTAATATTTGAACTGAGGTTAGGTTGCGATTCACGTGTTTTTGATTTATTGTAAGTCCAACCCTTGAGTTCTCATGGGGACCAAACGGTTGGTCCTACGGAGCTCTGGGTGGTCTCATTCGATTTTAAAAATTCAATACATTTTTAATTTAAGAAAAAACAATACCTTTATATCGAAAGTTTTTGAGTTAGGGCGTTTTGAACATTTCAGCCATTATTTTTCAACCCTTAGAAGTGACTGACATCCACCAAAAGTTTCGGGGCACAACTAGACCCCAAATGGAGCCCATATAGGCTCTCGGGGTTTTTGAACCCTGAGCCTAAAATTCTCTGTACAAACTGTTCTAGATATTGTTGGGAAAACTCAAAAAACGTCTGCCAAGTGGGTGTGACACATAGCTTCCTCGTATCCATAACCCGATTGTATAGATAATCCAATGCATAGTAGTTAATCTTAAAACATCGAAACAAGTTAATCTGTAACATCCCTGAAAATTTCATTGAAATCAGATGGAAAATGTGGAAGTTATGGCAGTTACAAGGAAATTCACGTTTGCGCATGCGAAGCGGCTACTATCAGTCCGGGGATAATGATTTTCATAGGGGACCGTCTACACACCAACCCGCATCATCTCTGAAAATGTCATTGAAATCGGATGGAAAATGTAGAAGTTATGGCCGTTACAAGGAATTCACGTTTGCGCATGCGCAGTCGCTTCTATCAGTCCGGGGATTATGATTTTCATAGGGGACCGTCTACACACCAACCCGCACAATCTCTGAAAATTTCATAGAAATCGGACAATAACTTCGTATAGTTATGCGCGTTACAAGGAATTCATGACAGACAGACAGACACACAGACACGGAACCAAAATTGTTCAGGAAAGTCTGAAACGTAAAACTCGAGTGGAAATTTTGATTTTGGAGAACTTTTTTTTTCATCCTTGAAAAGTGAAAACAAAGCTTCCGCTACCTTGGTAGACTCGGAAGCAAAATCTAATGAACATACCTTGTCCAGCTCCGGTGACCAAGACTCTTTTGCCGGCGAACGAAACTTCCATTTGAACTTATTTAAATTAACAGGTGAGAAGAACAAGATTCCCTCCTACAAGAACAAAACCCACTGACCTAATTAGGTATGAACCAGCGATGTCCTACTGTTCAGATAAAACTGTCGAAGTTGTCTAACGAGCTCAAACTAAACGAACCGCTGACTTCTGGAACACTGTTTATCGAAACGAGATCAGTCAAGGTCCTTCAGGCCCCTCTCTGGTCGTATGACGTCGACCTTGGCGATTCATCCGAGCTGATCTGAATGGCTGAGTTGAACCCGATTGGGCTACGTAATCGAGTGTGAAAAGGATCACAGTCTAGATACGCGGGGTAATAAAACATTCCTTAATCTAACTTCATAAAAAGGTAATCTCGGGAATGAACGTTAATGATTCGGGTATCTTGAGGATTTTTTTTTCCAGTTAAATTCGTTGTGTTTGCGTAATAATGCACGTAATTTTGGCACAATCGATGGAGGTTTTACATAATGGGTACCATCGTCTCTCTTAAAACAGCTAAGAGTAAGAGGAGAAAAAAAACGTCTCCCAAGTTGGTGTGGCACATAGCTTCCTAGTATCCATACTACTATATTAATGTATTGTATAATGTAATTGTGTATTGTATATTGTATAATATAATTGTATAATTGTGTATTGTATAATGTAATGTGTACTACTGTATTAATGATCCGATGAATTGTAGCTCAAAACATCAATCTCTAAGTACACTGCCCTCATAGGAGATCATTTACACGTCAGGGGTTGAACGTTCTCCTAAATCAAAATTTCCACTTGAGTGTTACGTTTTAGACCATCATGAACAATGTTGGTTCCGTGTCTGTCTGTGTATGTGTCAGTCATAAAATCCTTGTCATGGGCTTAACTGTACGAAGCTCGATGAAATCGAAATGAAAATGAAATGAAATCGAGAGATTCTGCTGGTTGGTGTGTAGATGGACCCCTATGAAAATCATCACCCGGAAACTGCTAGTAGCCACTGCTCATGCGCAAACGTGATTTCTTAATACAGCCATAACTTCTATATTTCTCATTCGATTACGATGAAATTTTCAGGGATTATGCGGATTATTATTGGGGTGTAGATTGAATGTAAATTGAAATTATTTTCTGCGCATGCGTAATCGTACAATCCGTGTATCAGCCATAACACCTACATTTTCCACCAACATTGGGCATGGCCTCCCCCTATGTGTTCAAACTTCATCAATGAGCACAAACCTTCAATCAATATGGAAGAGCCGGACTAGGCCTACATCCAACTTCATCTCCAGAATCACCAACATCAACATTCATCAAGTTGACACCCCTGATGGAGGAGCAAAAACCTGGTAACAGGACTATTCCAATTCAGTCCCCTTTCGCCTGCCTTGCCAGCAAGCCTTTGAAGCTCTCTACCCCTGTCTCTGAAGCGTTCTCCCATCTGTATCACAATACCACAGCTACAGTGTATCGCCGCCCTCCTGCCTCCCCCAAGTCACTAGGCTGTGTGGGAAATTCAGTGCTCTTGTATTGTCCTTGATGTCTAAAAACTGAAACGGAGTCCTGTGTGACCCAGTCCATCCCTGCTGGCCCCTTCTACTTTACAAAACAGAACCAGGGTGTAGTGGTAAGTATCGTAAGACATCCAATATCGTGTGAACCAAGGAAAAGTGACACCCTTGAATAACAGATACCCACCTTTTACTACACCTCCCCCTATGTGTTCAAACTCCATCCATGAGCACAAAACTTCAATCAACATGGAAGAGCCAGACAAAGCCTACGTCCACCTTCATCTCCAGAACGACCAACATCAACCTTCATCAAGTTGGCACCCCTAACAGAGGAGCAAAAGCCTGGTGTCAGGACTATTCCAATTCAGTCCCCTTTCGACTGCCTTCCCAGCAAGCCTTTGTAGCTCTCTACCCCTATATCTTGTGACGACCCTACATTTTATACGATTTGTTGGAGCTACGCCTTTAGAGATATCCGATTCATAGAGATATGAATCGATATCCTCTTCAGGCCGGCTGATTAATCTAATCACTGGTTTGAAGGGGTAGGGTCGTCACACCCTCCTCTGACTAATTATGAACAATAAGGTGAATTTCAATCTGAAATTCATCCTATATTGTTACATGGTAGCAGAGCGTGGTTTGGTGGAAATGCACTGAATTTATTTCATCATTTCCCCTCCACTTTTTCTTGGGTATTCCAGAAGGAATTACCCAAAGAGAATTCCAGAAGGAATCTCTATATTATTAAATTATATTAAATTCATTCCCTTATTATACTTCGCCAATCCGGCAATTAAACTCATTCCCTTGTTAGGCTTTACCAATCTGGCATTTTATTAATTTCAATTACGTTTTTCTTTTATATAAGCCTTTTCTAAGTTTGCCTTTTCAATCATTACACTTGAATGTTTCGCCATTCGTATTCTTTATTTAGTTTGCTTTCTCCTCAGTTCCATTGATTTATTCTTTTATGTATAAATGGCCCATTCGTGGCATTAATGACCCATTCGTGGCATTCTTCTTCTTCTTCTTCTTTTTGAATAGTACCATTACGATGGAGGAATTCCCTTGAAGCTTCCAGATGTCCTTTCCTGGGCTTCATGCTATTTTCAGTCCCTTTGACTTTTTTCAAACATACTTCTGTTTGAAACTCAGAAGTATGTTTTAGGGAGAGGAGTGTGACGACCCTACATTTTATACGGACAAACCAATTGGTTTGTTCCCGATTTGTTGGAGCTACGCCTTTAGAGATATCCGATTCATAGAGATATGAATCGATATCCTCTTCAGGCCGGCTGATTAATCTAATCACTGGTTTGAAGGGGTAGGGTCGTCATACCCTCCTCTGACTAATTATGAACAATAAGGTGAATTTCAATCTGAAATTCATTCTATATTGTTCCAATCTGAAGCGTTCTTCCAAGCGTTTTGGTCACGATACCACAGCTACAGTGTATCGCCGCTTTCCTGCCTCCCCCAAGTCACTAGGCTATACTGTGTAGAAAAGTCAGTGCTCTTGTATTGTCCTGCCTCCCCTGGAACACCTTGATGTCAAAGAACTGAAATGGAGTTTCATTCCATTCCATCCCGGCTCGCCCCTTCTACTTGCCCCTTCCTTGCCTGCACGGAAAAAGGACTCGCTACGGTAACCCTATGTCAGGTAAGTGACAATCCAGTCTATATACTCTTAGTATTAGCCAATCTAGATAGATGAGTGAAAAGTGATTCAGAGTATAACATTAATTTGACCAGTATCAAGTCTATTGAACCCTTTTGCAATTGTATATCGAGTCATCTAATATAACAATAACGACTAGTCACATCATTATTGCCTAATTTTAGTTTGGAAACATATCAGTATCAGTTAAAGTTCCTGTATCGCCCTTCTGTATCAGTGGATCTGAACGCATCGGTCTGGTCATTAAACTTAACATTTGTCCTAATCAATCTTTCCCTTTCTACCACCTGCATCCCTGGTTCTGAGTGTAACAGTGTATCGAAATAGGTAGTTAGAGTCATTGAAACAAAAGTAACCTCAAATCTTTCTTTATTTACAACAGTATCGATACAACAATACCCTTCAGGTAAATTTCACAAGTATATTTCAAAAGGTATTTTAACTGGAACTACTTCGCCTGTTCGCCTAACCGCCTGGAAACATCGCTACCGCCTTCAGAAGTAGTTAAGTACAATTTGTGTATCTTTAGTCATAGTTCCCGATAGTTTTACCCAATACCCTTCAGGTAAACCCTATATCGATACTGCCCTATATCGATTTGGTACTTAGTGATTGATGTTTTGAGATTAGCTACAATGCATCGGATCATCTATACAATCGGGTTATGGATACGAAGAAGCTTTGTGCCACACCCACTTGTCAGTGGTTTTTTTCATTCGCTGCATGAAACTTTTCACTTACTTCGTAATGGAAACCAAACATTGATATTCATTGAAAATTCACTCAAGTTACACAAATGAGACTTATTATTCGATTTTTCCCATTCAAAGCTTCTTGAGTTTGTTGCGCAACTTCATCTCGCTGGTCTTCTTCAACCTTTTGAACTCGCTCGTGACGGCCGCCCTTGTCTTGGGCGAGAGCGGATGACTCGCGAGGCACTCGCTCTCCAAAGAAGCCTCGACACCTCGCTGAGCCGCCTTTTGCTTCCCCGCTTCCCCCTTACTCGGTATCCACTTCGCCATTTCACTGACACCTCGCCGCAGCTGCGTCAATTGAGCGTTTAGCGGTTTCCCGCTGCTCAGCTTGGACGATTTCTTCGCCACTGACTTCTTGCCCTGCATCGAGGGAAAGATTGTATCATTTCATTATTGGTAAAAAGTTGCAGTTACTAAATTTCACAGATTCACTTCTTTCATTGTGAACTAGACCACACTGAGCAAAGTTGATTGCATGAACGGTTCCGTGTAAATCACATTCTAATGAAATTAACCCAGATAGGTAACCCTGAACTTTTTTTTACTAATTTTTGAATTTTTCGTATGTTTAGTGTCATAGGTGTCGTCTGAAGACAAATTTGGCACTCTTGCAATTTTTTCCCATTTTAATGAGGTCATAAATGGGCATCCTTCCAGAAGGACGTCAGTAGAATAAGGAAGCAACCTCTCTCGCATATTCCTTATTCTTATGAGATAACAAATGAGACTCAAGATTGAAAATACACTTTTTATTCAATCAAAACTGGATATAAAACGATGTATCATTTAAAATTGACAAAATTTATTTTGTGTGGAACGATAGAAAACGAAAAAGTGTAGAAATATGACACATTTCAAGCATCCGGTTGTCGACTTCGTCTTGGAAAATCTTCAGTGCAGCTGCTTCCCTTCTTCCTATATTTTCGTCTACTCCCGTATCTCCAACGTAGTGTTCTGTCATATCTAATGCAAAAAAAAGATTAATAAATTATCATTGAAAATGATTGAAAGGCTGCAAACTGTACAATGCATGTGTCCAAGTTTTTGATTTTAATTCACCGACAGTCAATATTGGCTGTTTTTACTAACAAAAAAAAAAATCGAAATACTCAAGGGATGACAACTTTTGTTTGGGACCACGCATTGGTGACTACTCTCTGAGTGCAGTTGAAAGAGACTGGTTTGTTGCCCACTTGTACAATTTTTTGGGCGGTTTTGGTTTACGGACTCGATGTTTCACCCTCTTCTTGTTGGAAATATTTTCATTGGAAGTTGATGGTTGGGGATCATCATCGCTTTCACCATCTTTATCATGAGAAGGAATGCAATTCAAAATTGCAGGAGAAAATTATCAATAACAGGGCTCTCGTCCGGTGAGGTCGTGAAGGGCATTTGTTGGAGGTAATAAAGATATATCGACTTCCCCTTGACTTATTGCATCATAATTTCCCTCCGAAAAATCCAATAATATTGGATATATAACATATTATGTTATTTGATGTACTTAAAGGAAGCAACTTCTTGCAGAAAAAGCGAGAAATCAAAAAAAAAAATCAGCAAATGAAAAAATATAGAGACGGAACGATTTTGAATGTGTATTCTACTGACGTCCTTCCAGAAAGATCGACGTGAAAAGTGATAATAATGGGCCCGAAAATGGCTAAATTACATCAATAACATGTCATACCCTTAGTAGAGAGTAGGAACAATAGAATATCAACGTCGAAATAAAAATAAAAAATGAATAGGTACTTACCCATCAACTATGAATTCTGGGTGACCGCTCATGATTGAAGCTGCTAGGGAAAAACTGCACTGAGTACCTTTTGGTCGCATACTGAAGACAAAATCGGTCCCCATCCCTACGTTAGGATGTAAACAACAGCTCAAAGCTATACTAGACCACAGCGGTATCATAATACAGGAGAGAAAATTCAGAAAGTCGACCTAAGTCCCTCATCCTTCCGGAAGGACGTTAGGGCTATCTGGGTTAAGAAGGCAGACTCCATGCAACGTACTTTTAAAAATCAATTCTACTATTGAAGCGTTTTGGTTACAAAAGAGGCCCAGTGCCAAATTCTTGTTAACGTGCCTAATAATAAATATTTAAATGCCTACCATTTACTCAGGATCCATCCCGAACTTTTTTTTGTTTCCCAGTCTAGCAAGGTAGGGGAAGAATAATTCTTCTAAGAATATTCTAATAATAATCTTCTTCTAAGAATAATTCTAATAATTTTTAACTTATTTTTTTCTTGATAAGTGAAAACAATTATTGTTTTCACTTATCAAGAAAAAAATAAGCTAAAAATAAAAATCTATAAGTTATAGTCCGATTTTGATTAAATCACTAATGGTTACTTTACTCACCTTCCCATCTGATTTACCTGTCCCATATATAAACACTATCAACATTGAAGAAGACCTGCTCACTACTGAGATGGAAAATACAACACATTCTACCAAAAAAGTAACGTTATCTCCACTGGGGTTTTCACACACTTCACCTACACGATTCGCTGCTCGGTGTATCAGTGTTGTGATCAGCGACCTCTTCGCATTTTCTGTCCATTCGCTTCCTTAGCTCAGTGGTAACGAGCTCCGACTCAGAAGTGTAAATATAGTTTAGTCGGACGATAGGAGATCGATCCCCGGTCGAGGGAAGTTAATTTTTGATGATTCAACAATGTGGCGCAGTCGCACCGGACACGAAACGTCTCCTCAGCATTTCTCAGAGAAACATTAATTCATTTAAAATATTGGGTCATCAAAACAACTCCCTCTCGAGACACGAGTCGAGCCACCGCCTATTCGGACAAACGTTGAGGTCAGCAGATCCCCCGCCCCGTCAATAAGGAAGAAACACAAAAACTCCGAAGCCAGTCAAAAATAGCGCGTTCTCACTGGGTTGGAAAACGCCGGCCAAAGCTGCCCCTCACCTCCCTGACGTAGGTAACGGAGTACCTCAGATTTCCTAATGGGGGGGGAGATGTTGTGATCAGCGACCTCTTCCCATTTTCTGTCCATTCGCTTCCTTAGCTCAGTGGTAACGAGCTCCGACTCAGAAGTGTAAATATAGTTTAGTCGGACGATAGGAGATCGATCCCCGGTCGAGGGAAGTTAATTTTTGATGATTCAACATCAGTAATAAACCAAACCACGGCTCTGACAGATCAGCACAAGTAAATTCCCATGGTGGGCTAAGACGGTTTCCCCAGGGAAGCCTCCCAACATTTATTTACATTCATTTTTTTCTACACAGGTTTATCCGAATTTGATGAAACTTTCCGAGTATGGTATTTTGAGATTAGCTCCAACGCATCGAATATTTTTCATTCGTTTTTGTTGGAATTTTCAAGGGTTGTGTGGTTGAGACGCTGGATGGTGCCTTTTAATGTCATTGTCATGTTATCTCAAAGCTGGGGGTGAGTAAGTACTAGGAGATAGAAGTTACCTATCTACTTCTCAACGGATCATCCATACAGTAGTTGTATGGACACGAGGAAGCTATGTGGCAGACTTTTTGTTTATATCAGGTAGTCTCGATTGTCTAGTAGGTATTGGTACGAAAATGATGAAAATTTCTTGAATATCTGACTTTTCCGTTAGTTTTCCCCTGAATAAAAAAAATTAGACAATTTTATGTTTTTCCACACCCGACGGAGCTCCTAATGTTCCAAACGCAAAGATATTTATAGGCAATAGTCTTGTAGCATAAATACATGTGAACTTGAGCGTTTCTGGGCAGCTAGGAACCGAGAAATCGTAATAATCAAGAGATTTGTGAGTACCTGGCTGAGGAGAGAGTTGGTCTTCTCGAGTCGACGGGATTCTGGCGGTTGGATGGGGATGAGATCGTAGTCCAGGTACTTGTTTACTTTCCTTTTGGACAACTCCATCTCGCTGGTGTCGCCGCCTTGACTGCCGTCCGACGACGACGACGACGACGACGACGAAGACGTCGACTCAGACTCCGTCATATCCGCCAAGTAAAAATGCTGACTCACGCTGCGGACGTCTTTTCTCCTCTTCTCTTTGGGGGTTTCTGCGGGTTTTTCCACAGTTTTTTCTTTGCGTTTTTCATGATTTTTTCTTGCATTCGGGTCATAAGAGTGTTTAGTTTTGGCTGTTAATTTTTCTACACTGATGCTTGACGCGAAAAGATTTGGCACTCGAAATTCTGTGGGGAACACACAAAAAAAAGTGTAATGTATCTGTCAAGGCTTTTTCTTAACTTAATTTTAAATTCTATAATTTTTTGGATCTATGATAAATTTCTCTAATTTTCATGTGAGAAATCACGTCCAACTAAGAACTGCTATGCACACCACTGGCTGGTGACTATTAATGGTGAGGAGCAGGGAACCGCAGTCTAAATGATTGGGTCCAATCTTTCTCTATAGGAGAAGGTAATTTCTCCGATGGACAGCTACACACTGTATAGCTGTATATGAGCTACACACTGTACATGTACAGGGTGTCAACCTTACGTAACTGACAAAGACAAAGGTTTGATTCTGTGACTCAAGCCAAGCAAAATGAAAGAACTGAGAAATAACAATAAATTTATGTGTGGTAGGTAGTTTGTGAGTTCGGACTGACGAGGAGAGTATTTTATGAGTTTCTTTAAAGTCTAACCAAGAGGTTGATTTTATAATTTTACCGATTCGTGCCACGTGCCACAACCACAATGCAGACTACTCAGACTTACATCCAATATTTCGATTTTCTTAACGATAGCTTTGGGAATTTCTTTGAAAATTCGCTTATTAAATTACTGCTGAATGGACCTCTTATTTGACATGACTCGATAGCACGACGTATATAATTTGTTTGGAACATGTTTCTCAAGTCTAGGAATATAGAAGCTTGAACATAATATGATATTATCACATATGATTAGGGCTGTTTTCCCAACAGTATCAACTGTTCGACATATCAAAATATCCAACTTCTCGAGGTGAATCAACATACCCAACATGTGTCAAAATGCCCAACAAAATGTATCAGTACGAATTAAATTAACTCGCGAGGTTTTATTAAAATGTATCAGAATAGCCACGTATCAAAAGACCCAACAAATCAAAATGTCCAACGTTTCAACTTTCCAATTAATCAAAAATTCCTACTCATTAAACTATCTAATCGAGATTTCGCAGTAGACTGGATAAACCTACTTTTCTCTAAGAAAAGTATAGATCGTCTAATTTAATCTTTCTCCTACTTAATAGTTTCCTCTGCAGACCACCAAGTGAGTGAACGAATTGATCCCTCTGAGCTTTGAATTCTTCAAGCGCTTGATGTATCTTTTGGAGTTCTATTGAGTTGTTCATTTCACTGCTTTGCGTCACCGATTTAATAAGTTTTTCCGGAGGCCTATAAACAAGAGAAGGAGTAAAATACACAAAATACCTATTTTATATCCTACCTGCCTTCGATGTCCAGTTTTCGTTTTAATAAGCAAGTGGATCTTTTCCTAATTGTCATTCATAGCATTCGGTTCATCTACATTCCAAAATGTAACAGGTAAATCAAAAATAAACCCCACCTGCTCGTCGGACGACCGGTTTTGGCCTTTCTTGGTTGTTGCGGCACCTTCCGGGCTTTAGGTAGTGCAATAGAAGGCTGCCTCTGTAATGTAATAATCATCGCATTACTCGTTTTACAAACTGATGAGTGCCAAAAGGAATAAAACCATTTTTTTTAGCATGAACAATGGACTTCTCTTCGGAATTCAATTCGACGTTCAGCTAACTAGTTGAAAATTCTAGGGCAACAAGTTTATAGAGGGGTGTGTGATGATATTGGATGAGGCCTTTCTTGAATTTCTACCTGAATTTTCGTTTCAATCCCTATGGTAGATTTGATAGACTACATATTTTCCAAATTCACTGCCATCAATATTCCACAATAAGTACCAACCTATTGTACTAAATTTGTTCAATTTGTAAGATTTTTGCTTTCGTGTATCTAGCACACGCAAGTATCTTGCACTTTCCTCATAGGGGATCACGTAGGTACACGTTAATTACTAGAATGCTGCTTTCAAGGCTTCCTCGTCCTCCATAATATGGTAAGAGGTTATTGGATAGGAAGTAGTCAGAACTACAAAGTACCTTACCAAATATGAGATGATCTCTATCCTTCATGAGAGCGTAGTCTATCAAGTGGGTGTAGAACATAGCTCATTACATGTTTACATTGTGTCATCTTCAACATGATTCGAATTATAGGTGTGGTTATTATGAGCTTCATGGATCGGTAGAGATGCTGATCTACAGTACGGAAAATGGTCCAAACTATAGGACCTGAGACAAAATAAAGTAACCAATCCACAGTACAGAAACTGATCCACAGCAGGGAAACTAGTCCACAGTAGAGAAACTGAACCACAGCAGGGAAATCGAATACACAGTACGAAATCAAAACTAAAGTAGGGAAACAGACGTACATTACGGAAACTCATCCAAAACTGCGAGGACACTATTAACTATTTAAGGAATAAATTAAGGTCTACTAAAAAGCGAAAAAAGTCCATTCATGCAACATGAGCTATTGAGCGAATTTTCAAAAACCAAATCTTTGAAGCTATGGCTTTGAAAATTGAAATATTATCTATATGAAAGCCTAGTGGGTGTGGCACAAAGCACGACTCGATAACACTATACCCTTGGTTAAATATTTTAAAAAACCTCAAAAAATATCCTCCTTGTCCGTGGGTACACCTATGAAGTTTTTCATAGTCCGGTTAGCCCCCATGGATCCGCTTATTTTCCGCCAAACACTGGATGTATACTTATATTATCTAATAATAGTCACCTTAGTGGGAGATGAGGCCCTCGTCCATTGATTGGACCTGTAGGCGTTCGGGTGAGAGGTGACGATGGGCTTCTTGACCAGCATCACAGTCACGTCTTTCTTGTTATGCTTGCTCGACCTTTTCTTTCTCCTGTTGTGGCGACTAACAGCTATGGAGTTCTCGTCAGCAGAGGCGGCAAAACTTGCGGTGAGCCTCCCCAATTTGGGTACTTATCTCGAAAAAAATGTGTACATTCATTTTCGACTGGTGAAGAAATTATAATATTTCGAAAACTCTGTTTAGTTTGATTCCGTTCAATCTATGATTTGGAGGAATAGAAGATAAGCCCGAAAATTCCCTATTTCCTGCGTCACAAGCATTCTCTCCACCTCTGAAATATAGTAATTTTAAAATTAATGTATCGACGTGCGAGGTAAAGAACTTACGGTACGTAGCAAGGTCTAGCATATTCATCTTGAAAGTCCTGTAACGGGATCCACTACTATACTGATTTAGCTCACAATAACGTAAGAGTGCTGGTAGTGTGAAGTTTTATCCAAAATGGACAATTGACAAATTTTGTACACAGAAACCATAATGTACTATTGAGGAGGGAACTGTGTTTTGTTTTAATAGATTTTGATGTGACCAGGAGTCACGGAGTTTGAACATCTTCATGGAGATCACCGTGTGAAGTAAATACCAGTGTGGCGGAGCTACAAGTTCATTTATTTATTTTATTCCCAACGTTTTAATCTAAATTGTTAAATTTCACGGCTTCAAGACTTAAATGAATTATTTCGGCTAATTCAGTTACCAAGTTTCCTCCCATCATGTTACTAACCGATTATTTCATGTGTTAAAAATAAAAGTAGTCATTCGCTCTCTAAAACTTGTACGGAATGTTTGATAAGATAATTATTCCTAGAAAAGACCAAACGCACCACACCAGCTTATAGAGCCACCAAGAACAAAATGAAGTCATCTGAATGTTCTTGAAGACTTAGCTGCGTAAAGCCTCCAAGATCACTAATTTGTTGGACTAATTGGGCAAAATACCTGACATTTTTCATTCTTTGTTGAGTTTTTTCAAAAGAGATACACAAGAAATTTGATAAAATTTACAGAATTTCTCTCTTTTATTGGCAATGGGATCTTTAAATACGTTCTTTTATTGTAGTTCAAACGAAGAGCTTTCCAAAAAGGTGCAAAAAGATGTGTCGGAAGTGAGTGAATGTGGGTGAAATAGGGGAACGAAAAAAAGCGTAACAACGAAATTATCTTCAGCAACATGCTCTTCACGACCACGATACCCGCTATCGACAAGCACTGTACCCTGTCACCCATCACAACACAGAGTACTTCAAGAGAAGCCTGGAATATAGGAGGACCAAGATTTTGAGCCACTCCATCATCGGCAAATCCCCCTGGAAAAACCTTTCAATTCCCTCAAGAACCAACTTTTTTGTCGCTGAAAATTTGTGTACAAAGGTTTCCTAGAGCACCAAATCAAACTCTGAGGTGAGACGCAAAAAATTCCATCTATAACCTAACTACCCACAGGGTCCGAAATGTTTATTTTTTGGAACGGGCCAAGCACTAACTAACTTAGCACTTTAATAACGTAGACCAAGGTTTATCTGTTGTGACAAACTTGTTCGAGTATATCCAGTCAATCACCCGCTTTAAGACCTCTTCTTTCAGTGAAGAAGTGTTGAGGGCGTTTCCCAAGTAATGTCGGTGGGAACAATGACCCCCTTGCCAAAATGTCGGAATCTTTGATGCTACAAAAGGGCACGGATTATGACTGTGATCTGCTGTCTGGACTCCTTCTTAGTCAAGTATTTGCTCATTTTGTTTAAATTATATCACAAAGGGCAATGGCCAGTGAGGGGACCTAATTCGGTGCGAAGATCTTTTCGAATCAATGACAGCAGATCTTTTGCTATTTCTTGGAAATGGTCACAAGTACTTGGCTTGCCTCCGATTTGGAGAATTGAACGATTGCGCCAATGCAAAGCTCTTTTGTTATTGTCTGGAACTGTAGAGTAATGACGATTTTAGCACTCCCCCAATTGGGGTTCAGGGCAAAACAACGTGACTCCGATCTCTGATCCCTGTTTACCTTGACGATCTGTTGCCTTCAACTCCCTCATGGCCAGGATCTCAGAGCAAAGTCATCTCATAAGATGACTTTGCTCTGAGATCCTGGTCATGAGGGAGTTGAAGGCGACAAAAGGCTCCATGGTCACATGGTCAGTGTAGATTTGGTCCAGTATTTCCTTTACGAGGAGCAAAGCAGCATTCTAATAACCTCCAGGAAGGCAGTCTTCTAAGCAAAAATGTAGTGAGGAGTGAGGTCAAGAAGAACCTCATGATCTGTTGTAAGCTTTTTTTAATTAGGAGATTTGTATCAGATAGGATCTCTTAAAAATTGTTTCTTAATTTTGGTGAATTATTTTCAATATACAGGGTGATCAAGATTTATAGGATCAGCCATTTATTTCCGTTTTTTCCGCTCCTAGAAAAAATTCAAACGGTAAACTCCCATAATGTTTTACGAGAAATTCAAAAATGACTCTTTCATGCATCAATCTGTATTTTTCAAACAGAAACCCCCTTTTAGCTTTTATTGCAGATTCGGATTCTACGCAAAATTTCACGAAGTTCGACTCCTCGCTCCTCAATATTGAAATTCACAAAAGCAGATGGATAGTTCTTTATTCTAATTCTAGTTTCCTATAAAATTAATTTTCGTCGCCCTATAACTACGTTGACGTTCTTCGCTTATAATCACAGGGCAGTCGAATATGTCCTGCAAATTCCTTCCCACAATCCTCCTCCCACGCGTTTGATGAAGTTTGGAAAAGCCTTCTCGGCTCCCAAATAACTCGGGGATGAGAAACTCGGAAATACGAAGTTCTCAACGAAAATTCCCTCCCCAGTAAAGGACGAATTGAGAGGAAGTTTGAGGACTTGGGAGATGAGATTCGCCTACTTTCATTCCTCCAACTCTTTATCGGAGAGGCGAACAAAAGAATGAAATATCGAAGTGTTGGGAAGAAGTGAGAGATGGAATTTTCGCGAAAAAAGGAACCTGCCCCAGAATAGTGAAGCTGTACAGCCTGTTCCTTCGTATCGTCATGAATGAAATAGGTAGGTATCTATATTGGATCTGCCGTAAGCACAGCGACTCGTAGGTAAACAGTAACATATAACTACATCTAAAAAAAACATTATTTTTATTAAAACCATTTTTTCTCCACTTTTTCACACAATTTTTTTTAATTCAATTTTCGGATTTTACGTATACCTTGATAGGTAAACCATCAAATTTAGAGAGGGATTACTACCGGCTGAAAGCTTCAATGAGCGAGTTTAAATATTTGAGATCACCAAACAACTTGATAATCTTTTGATAATGCAATGATCTCCATGTGGCATGGATACTCGGTACATTATTTCATGAACCGTATGACGTCACAGGGTAAGAGTCAATCATTGAAGAGATCTACACGATTCCATTGGTGCATAATCGAAAATAATAAACCGAAAACGGTTTATATTCGTGCAACAGGTAAAAAAATGTTCTTGCACTTCAAGTTTTAGAGCATTTTGAATAATTTTATAAGTCTTTTATCTGAATAATACGAGAATAGATTTCTTAGCACAAGTGAGTTGAGGTACCATATAATAGGTACCATATTGTTTGAGGGTTGCCAAACACCATGTGAAATTCGTCATAATTTGGAAGTAATGCCTTGTTACCACTACTTTACGTACCTATGACTTTATTGTTGCGTCTCCATTACGATTGCACATTCCTACATTACGGTTCATTAACTAATACCAACTTGATACGATACTACTTACGTAGGAGACCGACAATGACATTGATTTAAAAATAGAAAGATAGGTAAGTAACGAAGACAACGCGGCCAATTTCATCACATCACATCTATAGGCATACTTCTGTATCTTTATACAAAAACCGTGCATAAATATTTAACCGGTAACCACAATCTATGCGGCGGAATCCTAACTAGAGCTTAACTCTTTTTCGATAAATTCAATCAAAAATAGTACTTGTTATGAGACAAGATTCACACGAATGAATGACTGCATCATTTTGCCGGAAACGGACTTGAAAAACCTTCAACTTACCCTTTCGCGGAAGAATACTTTATTTCCATATAAAGGCCCTAAACTAATTATTAAAGACATCCAGTTCAACACTGTATTGAAAGTTACCAAGGACGTTGATATAGATAGCGAATATTGAATAAGTCCTGAAAACCTGAACAAACTGAAGGATAAAACTACCAAAGCTAAAAGAACCAAAAAGCGGTGCCGGAAATGCGGGCCGTGGGGCTAACTGAAGCTCGACCTTCACCTGTTTCTTTCGCATCTCTCCCGTGTGTCATTTTTCTTCTTCTGCGTTGAAGCGTAGGAAAATGCCCTCCGCGGGAATAAGAAAACGGATCATTGAAAACCCCTTCTTTTGGAAAATTACCGTTTGGAATCGGTCGAAGTTGCGGAAATTTTGACCAATTCATTTGCAAGAACAACTAATTAATTATTCATACATATTATCTCCGTCAGGGGAAATAGTTCAAATTTGTCGAATTTCAATTGTTTCTTTTGTATCTCTTCTGTATGTTTCCCCTCCATTTTCCATAAGAATACAAGTCGACGTCGGAAACGGTAGTATACTACATAAGTAACTATTATACTTTATTATTACCATATTGCTTCCGAGTCTACCAAGGTAGCGGAAGCTTTGTTTTCACTTTTCAAGGACGAAAAAAAAGTTCTCCAAAATCAAAATTTTCACTCGCGTTTTGCGTTTTAGAACACGTTTTGCGACCTTTTTGAACACTTTTGGTTCCGTGTCTGTCTGTCTGTGTGTCTGTCATGAATTCCTTGTAACGCGCATTGTTGTTGCCCCCTCGTTTTTAGGACGTCCCACAATTTGGGCGTCCTTATGCGATCGATCTGGGGTGAAGGAGGACAACACTCAACAGACAAAAAAATAACCACACAGTAATCCGTTTTAGACCATTCTGAATCCAAATCCGCGAAAAAACCATAGGTGTATGTCTGTCTGTCTGTGTGTGTGTGTGTGTGTGTGTGTTTAGGTGTGTGTGTATGTGTGTGTGTGTAACAAAATCTTGTGTCGTCTGCACAGGCCTTAGTTCTCAACCGATTTTCTTGGTTCTTTTTTTGTTCGACGCGGAAAACTATCTAGTTGTGCACTACGTCGCCGGAATTTCGAATTTTGCCTTTTAAGGGGGGGGGAAGGGGGGGTTAATCCTCAAAAAACGTGCGTTTTTGGGCATAATCTTGTGTCGTTTGCACAGGCCTTAGTTCTCAACCGATTTTCCTGGTTCTTTTTTTGTTCGACGCGGAAAACTATCTAGTTGTGCACTACGGCGCCGGAATTTTGAATTTTACTTTTTAAGGGGGGGGAAAGGGGGGGTTAATGCTTTAAAAAACGTGCGTTTGCGGGCATAATCTTATAAGCTCTGCCCAGGCCTCAATTTCCAACCGATTTGTGTGTTTCTTTTTTTGTTTGACTGAAATAAATTCCGAGTTGTACATGATTTCACCAGAGCACCAAAATTCTCATGTGGAGGGGATAAGTGGGGGGATAATATTCACAAAATATCCAATTTTTCAATATTTCGGTTCCTTTAGTGCTTACTAATTGTACCCAAGCTTTGAAATTGAGGAAAAATTCTCATTATAGGTACCTCCGGATTTTCATGAATTATTCTCTTACCACCATGGAACTAATAGTGGTACCATGGTGCCATGATGCCATAAACCGCTTATTTCGTGTTTTTTTTTTTTTTTTTTTTTTTTTTGTGTTTCACCTTGAATACGTATGTGAACCTCGACGGACCGCCTACTAAAACTAATAGATGAAAGTTCAATGTTGCGACGTATTTCCACTATGGTGCCAGACCGGCACCATTGGATGGGTGGGAGGGGGGGGGGGTGAACTCGAATTCGCATGTTGGGTATCGTAGATCATGGATTTTAAAATGCTGTTCGGATTCGAGGCTCCCATGCCTCTAGAAATGTTATGGTGGGTAATGGTGAGGGGGGGGGGGGTCACTTTTTCTTGCCTAAAGGAATAAATCAACTACATCGAGTGAAACAGTTTTATCGCTTACCAACTGGTTAAACTGATCTAATGCTTATCCAATGGGACGTCCCCCGGAATGCATGCATTACTAAACAATATGTTTGACTGTTGTTTCGGATTGGCGTGTAGATGGTTCCTTATTAAAATTATCACCACTGGACTGATAGTTGCCACTGCACCTGTAATTCATTGCATAAATTCCTTGTAACAGTCAAAGCTTCAACATTTTTCATCCGATTTCGAATAAATTTTCAGGGATTATGCGGATTGGCCTTTAGATAGTCCTCTACAAAAATCATCGCCCCCGGAATAATAGTAGCCACTGCGCATGCGCTAACATGTATTTCCTTAAAACAGCCATAACTTCTACATTCTAACTGATTTCGATGAAATTTTCAAGGATTATGTGGATTAGGGTGTGGATGGTCCCAGAGGAAAATCATCGCCTGCGGATTGACAGTAGTCTATCCGAATTTGATTCAACTTTCAGGAATTGTGCGGTGTTATAACATTATTACTACCCATCTCCTGCATTTTGCTCAATGAAGCATTCATCTTTCGGTAAAGGTTTATCTTATGCGGGTTGAAATGTAGATGTTTTTTTAAGAAGGTAGTGAAAGGTACTTCAGAGATTGATGTTATGAGATTGGCTACAGTGCATTGTATCATTAATACAATCGGGTTATTGATACGAGGAAGATATGCGCCACACTCACTTGGCAGACGTTTTTGACATCGTGCGGGTCGGCTTGTTAGGGTTCCATTGCTAAGAGTTTGATGTTTTGAGATCAGCTATAATACATCGGACCCCCCTATTCATTGCAAACAGTATTTCACAAGTACCTATCTTCGGCAATTAGATTTATTCATTTACAAGACGACAATGTGCTTCTGCTACCAAGAGATGTGATGCGTACCTACCGAAATCTTAAAACCTCTAAAAATACACCGTAACAACGACAAACGCCAAAACTTGTGCACCAGCAAAGAAAAAAATCCTGACAATACATACATAATAGAATAACATAACATACCTATCATGAAATTTCATTTCACGAGTAAATTGGACTAGGTACGACATCAACGACTTCAATCATGTTTAACATGTTAGAAATGGCAGCGTATCGTAAGTATTGACATGACTATGTGAATTGAAAAAAAAATCAATGTTGTTCGGTTTGGTCGGGTGAGTGGTTAAGCTTGTTAGTATTAGGATGGTTAGTGTTCAATTTATTATTATTATTTATTATTTTCAATAACGAACCGTTGGGATTGACCAAGAAATTTTTATCAACCTCCCCTCAAAATTTGTTTACCTATTATGGATCGATTTTGATGAATTTGGTGTATGGGCTCCATTTGGAGTCTAGTTGTGCCCTAATGTTTTTGATTGATGTCAGTCACTTTTAAGGGTTGAAAAATAAGGGCTCAAAAACGTTCAATATGAAGGTGTTGTTTTTTCATCAATTTAAAATAGTATTAAATTTTTAGAACCGAATGAGACCACCCAGAGCTCTGTAGGACCAACCGTTCGGTCCCCATGAGAACTTAAGGGGTTGACTAACGATTAACCTGAAACACGACTGTGAATCGCTAAGGAGGCCTAATCTCCGTTCAGATTTTAACTGACCAAAATGCGATCGTTGTTCGTTCCTTCGAGTTCATTTTTTTTTTTCAAGATCGTTGTTCGTTTTTGCGTCCTTAGCAACCAGTAATCAAATTTCCTAATTTCAGTCTAAAATGAAAATCTATGTACTTATAGGTCAACAACATTAATTTTTAAAGCATCAGAAACGAAAGAATTAGGCACACAACACACGATACCTACGTCACATAAGCCAACTGATAAGAGAGCGCTTACGCCGTTCCACTACTTTCTTCCTCTAGAGCAGGGGTTCCCAAACTTTTTGTACCGCGCCCCCCTCTGGTTATTTGGAGACCCCCCATGCCCCCTACACATATCAGCTTTCCATTTTGCAATACCCTATTTCCACGGTGCCGTACATACCAGCTCCTACTTGTACAAGTATGTGCCTACTTGATACGGTGAGTAGGTAGATTTTTCGATCACTGTTGAATGCGGTAACGCAGAATGGAAAGATTCAATAATTGTACGTATGGTGAAAATTAAAACAAGTATTACATGAAAAACGAATATAATTGCTGATACAAAATTTAACATTGTAACACAGATACATTTTCAATTTAAGGAAGGTGAAACAATAGGCCTACCTACTTACAAAAACAAAACATAAAATGTAATTTAGTGAGATGAGTGCGCTTGCATGTTCTGGATAAGTTGACAGATCCTGAGAGGGGGACGGTTTTGAGAATGTTGAACTCTTGTGTGTTTTGATCTGTTTTATTTTAAACAATGGCTTTAATTTTTCACAAACACTTGACCATTATGTCAAGTGAATATTCTTTATTTGGAAGAGTGGAAATTTGTAAAAAAAAAAACGTGGAAATTGAAACATTACAAAAACAATTTTGAAAACTTGGAAAGACTTTATTTCAAAAATCTGAGGAAATTATTTTTGTAATTTTTTTTATTTATTTCATTTGGGCGTCACGCCCCCTCTGGACTTTCTCCACGCCCCCCAGATTGGGAACCACTGCTCTAGAGGCTCCTGAAGGCACCCACAACTCCTTATTTCTTCGAATTGAGTGTGATATTATATTTCTTCCAAACAAACTTGATTGTGAAGTGTAAATGTAGTAGGTAGGTAGGTGGTCATAATGGCACAGGCCTGTTCTTTGTAGACGAGTGATCTATACAGAAAAATAATAAACCATTGTGTAATAATATACAGCATTTTTAACATGTTTAATGTTTTAGGGCTGGGGGTCATTCTGTGAATTCCGACACGCAAATCTGCAACGCTTTTTTTTCTTAGTTACCACGGACCGATTTCTTAGTTACCACGTTATATCGGCTCCATTTGGGGTCTAGTTGTACCAAGATGGTCACTGATCAGCTGAGTGAGCTCCAAGGCCATTTTCTCTCCTGTTGAACGCAGGAAGCTGAAATTTGAGAAGCAGGGTCAATGGAGAATGCTGAAGGCGCCTGAGTGGTCACTGATCAGCTGAGTGATCGGCAATCTAATTTCTCCCTTGCGAGGGAAAAACATTAAACATGATTTAATGTTTTTCCCTCGCAAGGGAGAAATTAGATTTTTTTTGTTTAGCAGTTGAGGCAAATTTTCATTTTTTCTTTAGTAGTTGAAGTAAATTTTTGTTACTGATGTTGACCTAACCGTCGAAAAATATGAGATTTGCTCGTTATGTTTAATGCTTTATTAGTTTTACCGTTCTTTAGTTTTCTTCTTTGAATTTAGTTAAAGTTGCTGACAACCGCTCATACACATTGTGTTTTACGGCAAATAAAAAAAATTACTGATTGAGATAGATTGAATGCCGGAATGCCCATTATAATATTTCATGTTTTCTGGAAAGTACCAAAGCTGGAAAAACTGGCGTCGAGCCTGACGGAAATCGAGGTCAACGAAGGGCGCGCGTCGCCGGCAGCGAAATCGTCTCGGCGCCGCTCGTCGCGTAAGAAGTCGAAAACCTCCAAGAAAATCGTCCTGGTGAAGAAGCCAACGCTTCCCGAAACGATGCCAGTCGCCAGCGTCGTCCCACAGTACCCGCAGTTCCCTCAGCCCGGGATGGTCTACGTCCCGGCGTCCTGGATCAAAAAGATAGTACGTACTCTTCAGATTTCCATTTTTAAGTCAAAATCAACATTTTCCAGGTCAATTCTACGTTTCTCGAGCAAAAATCAACATTTTCCGAATCTAGATCAACATTTTACAAAGTCAAAACAATCTTTATTAAGCATTTATCAACATGATAATGTATGTCTGGTCGAAATCAACATTTTCAAGTCAAAATAATGTTTCTTTAGTTAAATCAAAATTTCTCAGGTTGAAATCAACAATTTATTTCAGTAGGTAGTCAAAATGATTATTTCCAATGATTCCCAGTAGCTGGGAGAATAAACACTCACGACCGTACTGGAGAACAGTTTATTATGCACTAAGAACATTCCAGATAGACTGAGTACAGGTAGCGGGAAAAGGAACCCCTCTAGTGCGCATGTGCACAACCCTCCTACCTAGTCTACATCATCATTTCCCCCCTTAAAAATTGTATCTCAAAATAGTACCTATACAGCACATTTACAAATAGATATATTTTTTTAAAAAATGGATGGATACCCTCAATGAAATTGATTCAAATTGAACTTCTTATATAAACAACTCAAAAATATACTTACATAACAAACAACATATACCTACTATGAATATGCGAAAAAGAGAGAAAAAAAATATAGTACACAATTCAAGGAAGAAAATGGAAACATTGGTTTACCTAGGATTACTATAAACTCGTCCTGAACGTATATGTGGGGGAGAGACAGGAGGAATTGGGGTTCTCACTTCTGCCTGGCCGTTATTTTGTCTAGTAGCTGGAAGAACCTTATCAGGACCAGCCAGAACTACATTGGGATCATCAGGTATTAAAGGAGGAGCCATCGTTACAGAAGGGAAATTTGCATTACTCAGCATCCGTGGATGAAGTTGAGACCGGTGTACCCTGTGCTGAGCACCCTCCTCCATTTGAACCAAATAGGTAACCTGTGATAGCTGCTGGGTCACCATCCCCTTATTCCATACTGGGGGATGGACAAATGGGTGGAGCAGAACCCAAACTGGTCCTCGAATATCAGGCTGGAATGGTTCCATTAATTTCTGTGGTGCTGCAGACTTACGCAGCCTTGAAAGAACAGTTCGAGGGTGGAACGACAACATTGAAATCTTGGGGGCCACACCTGTGGACACAGACGGGGGAGCCCGATTGGTTGCTAAAGCGTGCAGCGAAATAAGGGTAGCCTGGGCAGAAGGGCGTTGTAAAGTCAATTTTCCGATGGATTGTTTCATAGTAGAAACAAATTTTTCTACTTGACAATTAGAACGTGGATTGTATGGTGGTGTGAAAGTTAGGTTAATGTCCATTTGTTGGTAAAATTGTCTAAAGTCGTGAGAAGAAAACGGAGGCCCAGTATCAGTGACTAATCGAAATGGAACTCCAAAACGACTGAACACTTCCTCAAGAAAGGCACATACAGATGAATAGGTGTAAGTCGATACAATCTTAGCCTCCGGCCACTTTGTATAAGAATGTACTAACAGAATGTAATTATTTCCCTGAAAATAAAATAGGTCAACCTGAACTCTTTCAAATGGATAATGTGAAGGTGGCCAAGCAATCCGATTATGAGGTTCTGGCAAATGAGGGGCAAAAGTACGACAGAACTCACAAAGCTTTGCAAAATTCGTGATGTCCTTGTCTATCCCATACCACCACACATAAGACCTTGCCATTAACTTCATTCTGGTTTCACCATTGTGACCCCCATGAAGTGCTTGCAACACCTCATGGCGCAACACCTCTGGAACGACCAACCTATCGTGGTAATAAAGGCAACCAAACTGCTCAGACAAGTCGAATCTTACGGGAAAATATGGTTTTAAGGACACATTTGTGCCTTGTGACGACCAGAAACTTTTAATATACCTCATAACTACGGTGAGAATTGGATCTGCAGTGGTAGCAGAGGCAAGCCCAAAAACTAACCGTTTATAGTGGTATAGTCCATGGTGTGTTGACAGTTAGAAGTTCTTGACTAGAGGGATGAACAAGCAACTGTAAATAAGCATTGGCCAAATCAAGACGACAAAAAAAAACTACAATTTAGAAATGAATGGTACAGTTCATCAGGTCGTGGCAAAGGATAAACATCCATAACCAATTGAGGGTTCACCGACTTTTGGTTTATTATTTTCAATAATGAACCTTTGGAATCGACCAAGAAAAAAAAAATTTTAACACCCCCTCAAAATTTGATGGTTTACGTTTCAAGGTACGTAGAATCCAAAAATCGAATAAAAATTTGGTCGTCCGTCCGCCGTACGCCGTCCGCCGTACGCGGCACTTTTGCCACTTAGCATTGACCGATTTTGATGAAATTTGGTATGTAGGCTCCATTTGGGGTCTAGTTGTGCCCCGAAGCTTTTGGTTGATGTAGGTCACTTCTAAGGGTTCCAAAATCAATTTTGAAATTTTGAAAACGCCCTAACTCAAAAAATGTCGATGTAAAGGTATTGTTTTTCCTTCAATTTAAGATTCTATAGAATTTTTAGAATTTTTTGAGACCACGCGGAGCTCTGTAGGACAAACCGTTCGCTCCCTACGAAAATTTAAGGGTTTATATTGAAATATATATACAGGGTGTTTCACGAAAATGTTACACCCCCCTTCATTTCCGCAAAATACAACGTAAAAAATTCCGACCAACGCAATTCTTCTTGATTTTTTGTGAGGATCTCAGGAAAAATACTTTTGTGCAAAAAAGTTGCGCGCAATCGTGCGCAATTGACACTAACTTCATTTTTTCAAATGGAACCCCCCCTTTTTTATTACAGATTCGGATTCTACGTCAAATTTCATGAGAGATTCTTACCCACATCGATTTGTTTTATTGCGCGCAACCTGGCTTTTTGAACGCTCCAAGTTGCGCAACTCCACAATTGCACAAAAATTAGATTTTGGAGAACCCTTACTGTGGCACATGTTTTTTCATCATTTTTTAACGCTGAATCACAGGGTGTCATCCGTTTTGAGAAAAACCAAGATTAAAGAGGAAAAATTAACATTTCTTTCACGAAAACATCAGTTTTGAGGTCGAAATCATGTTTATTTTTTATTTTCTCACCTCCTTTTGAACCACGGGCTTGGGGCCGTCTACGGTGGAGTTAAAAATAAAAACTGACAGCATGATCATGCTTGAACTGAATAAAATAACCTGAAAACTCATAACGATTTAAAAAGAGCGATTTTTTCACTTAAAACAACCGAATTTTTGGCCGCTATTTTGAAAAATTCCAGTCAAATTGAAAAACGAATGACAATCTGTGATTCAGCGTTAAAAAATGATGAAAAAACATGTGCCACACTAAGGGTTCTCCAAAATCTAATTTTTGTGCAATTGTGGAGTTGCGCAACTTAGAGCGTTCAAAAAGCCAGGTTGCGCGAAATAAAACAAATCGATGTGGGTATGAATTTCTCATGAAATTTGACGTAGAATCCGAATCTGTAATAAAAAAGGGGGGGTTCCATTTGGAAAAATTAAGTTAGTGTCAATTGCGCACGATTGCGCGCAACTTTTTTGCGCAAAAGTATTTTTCCTGAGATCCTCACAAAAAATCATGAAGAATTGCGTTGGTCGGAATTTTGCGAAAATGAAGGGGGGTGTAACCTTTTCGTGAAACACCCTGTATATAAATGAAAACACGAGTGTGAATCGCGAAAGAGGCCTAATCTCCGTTCAAATTAGAGCTGATCAAAATGCGATCGATGGTTGGTGATTTTGATTTTTTTTTTTTTTTTTTTCTTCTCTTCATATTGGATGGTTGGTAATTTTGTAGACGAGTGATCTATATAGAAAAATAATAAACCATTGTGTAATAATTTGCAGCGTTTTTCAAATCAGCACACAGCCGGATGGAACCAGACTTTTTTAGTACCACCACCAAAGGAGAAGCCCATTCAGAGGAAGAAATAGGAGCAATAACAACCAATTTATGAAGTTTCTCCAATTCAAGGCGAACTGAATCCCTTAAAGCAAAAGGAATTGCATATGGTTTTTGAAATATTGGTTTGCTACCCAGTTTCAAGTGAATGTGAAAAGGAACCCCTCTAGTGCGCATGTGCACAACCCTCCTACCTTGTCTACATCACCCATGAATCAAAATCAACTTCAGCGACGTCAAAATAATGTATTTTGCCAATACTTTTTTCAGGTAGAAACCAATTTTTTCAAAGTCTATTTTTCAAGTATCAACGATTTCTGAATCTATAACAACAATTTTCTGGCCAAAATTATCATGTTCAATGAGTTTTTCAAGCCAAAATGAACCATTCTTATGACTAAATCAACATTTTCTCAATCTAGATCAATATTCTCCAAGTCAAAATAATCTTTCTCTCAACAAATGCGTGGAACCACATGAACTTAACTCAAGTCAAAATCGACAACTCCTTACTCGAACTAACATGCTTCAAGTTAGAATCACCATATCAGTAGTCTAAATCAGCAATTTCCAAGACACAATCAACATTTCCAATTTTCAATGACAAGTCAAAAGGAACATGTTGATGCCAAATGTATTTCAAGGTTTTTGAACACCATTCTGTAGCATATGAGATTCCAGTCAAAATCTGTGAAATCGTTCGTGATTGCGTATCAGGTGGCTACGTACAATAAATTGACAATTTATCAAGAAGAATTGACAAGCTAGGTAGGTTTAATTACTAACCGTAGAGCTTGCAAGTAATTCGATTCCATTTTCAGCCCTCGAAGTCTCCCAAAAAGCGGAAATCCGTCGACTTCTCAGAAAAACACACTATGGCGTCGATGGCTAAAAGGAGACACACGGTGGTTGAGCAGAACATTCTACTGCAACATAATCCTGGAAAGAATAACAAGTAATCATTTTCACTAGTGCAGGTGTACAATTTACTATGCGGTCACCCTTGTGTTGCACACCTGCAAGTGGCATCATATGTACGAAAATGGACGTACCTATAAACACGTTTGCGCATGCCCAGCGGCTACTATCAGTCCGGGGGTGATGATTTTCATAAGGGACCATCTACACACCAACCCGCATAATCCCTGAAAATTTCATCCGAATGTCCGAATATGTTGCAGACTCGTATGCAGGCGTTTTGGTTTATTATTTTCAATAATGAACCTTTGGAATCGACCAAGAAAAAAAAATTTTAAACCCCCTCAAAATTTGATGGTTTACGTTTCAAGGTAAGTACGTAGAATCCAAAAATCGAATAAAAATTTGGCCGTCCGTCCGCCGTACGCGGCACTTTTGCCACTTAGCATTCACCGATTTTGATGAAATTTGGTATGTAGGCTCCATTTGGGGTCTAGTTGTGCCCAAAAGCTTTTGGTTGAGGTAGGTCACTTCTAAGGGTTCCAAAATCAATTTTGAAATTTTGAAAACGCCCTAACTCAAAAAATTTCGATATAAAGGTAGGTATTGTTTTTCCTTCAATTTAAGATTCTATAGAATTTTTGGAACTTTTTGAGACCACGCGGAGCTCTGTAGGACAAACCGTTCGCTTCCTACGAAAATGTAAGTGTTTATTTTGAAATATATATATATAAATCAAAACACGAGTGTGAATCGCAAAAGAGGCCTAATCTCCGTTCAAATTAGAGCTGATCGAAATGTAATCGATAGTTGGTGATTTTGATTTTTTTTTTTTTAATTTTTTTGATTTTTTTTTTTTTTTGATTTTTTTTTTTTTTTTTTTTTTCTTTCATATTGGATGGTTGGTGATTTTGTAGACGAGTGATCTATATAGAAAAATAATAAACCATTGTGTAATAATTTGCGGCGTTTTCTTGCTCGATTCCAAAGATATATTGAAAATAATGAACCAATAAAGGCTCTCATGTTTGTCGAAAAGTCACGAGTGATATGAGCGATGTTAATTCGAGAATAGAATGAATTTTCACAGTATCCATGTCATTATAGGAGAGGTTTTTAACTGTGAACGTCATTGGAGATAATTTACGTAAAACTCTGTTATAATTAAGTAAATCAAGGTTGATTTGTTGCGAGCAACTCCAACTTATTACCTGTCAGGCTGTTTTTATCGACAAAATATTTTTATGCACGTTAATTTTGGTTTATCAATAATAAGCCTAAGGAATCGAGTAAGAAAAATGTTAACCCCCCTTCCCCTCAAAATTTGATGTTTTACGTTTCAAGGTGCGTAGAATCCGAAAATCAAATAAAAAATTTTCCGTCCGTCTGCCGTACGCCGTACGTGGACTTTCACTTTCATTTCTCGACCAAACCCCAACGTAGGCAGATCATAGATATTTATATACTATTATAGTATAGATATATACTATATGCAAACTAGATATATACTATATGTATAGTATAACTATAACTATAGTTTAACTATATCTATAATAGATAGTTATAGTTATACTATACATATAGTATATATCTATGAGGCAGATAGGCCGTTTCCTCTCTACCTTCTACCTTTATGGTTCCACGCGTCATCACAAGAAATTCAAAAAACGCTGCAAATTATTACACAATGTTTTATTATTTTTTTATTTTTCTATATAGATTATGGTGCGTTTGATCTTTTCTAGGAATAATTATTTTATGAAAACAGTCCGCACAAGTTTTAGAGAGCGAATGAATACTTTTATTTTAACACATGAAATAATAGGGTAGTAACATGATGTGAGGAAACTTGGTTACTGAATTTGCCGAACTAATCATTTAAGTCTTGAAGCCGTGAAATTTAACAATTTAGATTAAAACGTTGGGAATAAAATAAATAAATAAACTTGTGGCTCCGCCACAAACCACTTCCCCCCTTAACCGAGGACGTAGTCCTGGAATCGGACAGGTATTCTCCGGATTCGTCCAGAATGTCTCAAAACGGGTGCCTCAACATCTCCTTCTGTTCTTCTGACTCCAATTGGCTGTCGGTCTGTGACTAGTTCAGGTTGAGCTTCTGCCTGCTGATCCTGCTGCCTCTGTGGTGCTGGCCTTTCCATCTGTATGCTCCTTCCAGCTAGGCTTTCCTCTTCCCTTTCCACGAACGCAGGTTTCAGTCGGTCAATGGGTATTGGGGTGTCTTTTCCTTTCATCTTTACCACAAAGGTAGTTTCACCCGATCGTACCACTGGGAAAGGTCCTAGATATGGCGGTTGAAGTTTATTCTTCAAAACTTCGTTCCGCACCCAGACTTGCTTACATGATCGGAGCTCTGGATGAACGAAAATTGAGCGAGTATCGTGCCAGGATGTAGGTTTAGGTCGAATTTGCTCCATATTGTGGCGCAAGTGCTGCAGAAACTCATGAGTTGAATTTGGTGCTGATGTAAGAGGTTTGTTTTCGACAAAATCATTCGGTAGTCTCAGGGTGGTACCATAGACTAACTCTGCGGCGCTACTATTTAAATCTTCCTTCAATGCCGTCCGGATTCCTAGCAAAACCAAAGGTAAAACTTCTACCCATCGCTCCGTGTTGTGACACCGGATTGCTGACTTCAGCTGACGATGGAATCGCTCCAAAATTCCATTGGCTTTTGGGTTGTAGGCTGCCGTGAAACAGTGTTTTGTACCCAACAGTTGAGTGAGCTCTTTGAAAAGTGAACACTCGAACTGCCTACCTCTATCAGAAACAATCTTTTCTGGGGTTCCAAATCTGCTAACCCATCCGCTACAAAAGGCTCTTGCAACAGTGTCTGCTTTGCAGTCCTCCAACGGGATTACTTCCGGCCATCGTGTAAAACGATCTATCAACGTCAAAGCATACGTGTAGCCTTGCGAAGGTACCAGCGGTCCCACAAGATCAATGTGAACGTGAGCAAACCGTTCCGCGGGTGGAGAAAAGTTGCCCCACGCGCTATGGGTGTGCCGCTGGACCTTTCCACGTTGACATGCCATACACTGCTTTACCCACTGTGCACTATCTTTAGCCATGCAGGGCCAGACAAACCGTTGTCGCAACAGACGCAAGGTTGCTACCCTTCCTGGATGCGCTAAGTTGTGCACACTCTCGAAAGCATGTCGACGAAATTCGGGTGGAACATAAGGACGAATGAAACCAGTTGATGTTTCACAAAACAAAGGGGTTGAGATGCCTGGCATATTAACACGTTTCCAGGAAAGTGTTGAACCAGACTCGTTCCCTGGCAAATCTTCTTCCTTCTGGGCTTTGGCAAGGTTGTCATAATCTAGCTGCTCGATTTCTACACTGTCCAACCGGGACAGAAAATCAGCTACTACATTGTCCTTCCCAGATATATGCCTAATGTCAGTCGTGAATTGTGCGATATAGTTCAGCCGGGATGCCTGCTTAGGTGAAGCTTTATCTAGCCGCTGATTAAAGGCAAAAGTCAGGGGCTTATGATCGGTAAAAAGGACGAAAACTCTTCCCTCAAGCATGTGCTGGAAGTGTTTGAGACTAGCATAGGCTGCAAGAAGTTCCTTGTCATAGGCACTATTGTTTTGTTCGGCTGGGCTCAACTTCCGCGAGAAAAACGCAAGAGGTTGCCAATACTCGCCTACCTTCTACTGCACGCTACCTCCAATCGCCTTATCCGATGCATCAACCATGAGACCCCATGTGGTCTCAGATTTCGGATGTGCAAGGAGGGTAACTGAACTGAGTGCTTCTTTGGAATTCCTAAATGCCTTCAAAGTTTCTGGTGTCCAATCAATATCCGAATCTTCCTTACCTACATGTCCTTTTAGCATGTCATTTAAGGCTGAAAGATGTGTAGCTGCTAGTGGTATGAAACGTCTGTAGAAATTGTACATTCCTAGGTACCTACGTAGGCTCAGAACCGTTTTCGGAGGTTCAAACTCAATGATAGCCTGTACTTTCTTTGGCAACGGTTTGACACCTTCGGCACTAACCATATGTCCTAAAAATTCTACTTCCTGCTTTCCGAACTCACATTTTGCTGCATTTATAACTACTCCGAATTCTCTACACCTCTCAAAAAAGGTTTTGAGATCTTCGAAATGTTCTTCTTCAGATGAGCTGGCAATGAGACAATCGTCTAGGTAGATTTCAGTATTTTTGAGTCCTCTAATCAATTCATTAGCAAATCTTTGAAATGTTTGAGCGGCATTGCAAAGTCCGAATGTCATCTGAGGGAATTCATATAATCCAAAAGGTGTGATTATAGCAGTTTTTTCTACGTCTTCGGGCGCTACGGGTATCTGATGATAGGCCTTCAATAAATCAATTTTGCTAAAAATTTTCCTGCCGTTCAAGTCATAGTTCATATCCATGATATGCGGCAGAGGATAACGGTCTGGAATTGTAACTTTATTCAGGGCTCGATAGTCTTCACAGGGTCGCCAATCCCCTGTCTTTTTCGGAACCATGTGCAGAGGGCTGGCCCAAGGGCTTTTAGATGGTCTGCACACCCCTTGTTCTACCATGAAATCAAATTCCTTCTTAGCTATTTTGTACTTACAAGGATCTAGCCTTCAAAGATGGTACAGATCTAGCCTTCCTCAACAGGTGGTACAGCAGGACCGTCTCCTTCCATTTTGATTTACTGACGAGGGAGTCACCAATGATATGGTGCGTTTGATCTTTTCTAGGAATAATTATTTTATGAAAACAGTCCGCACAAGTTTTAGAGAGCGAATGAATACTTTTATTTTAACACATGAAATAATAGGGTAGTAACATGATGTGAGGAAACTTGGTTACTGGATTTGCCGAACTAATCATTTAAGTCTTGAAGCCGTGAAATTTAACAATTTAGATTAAAACGTTGGGAATAAAATAAATAAATAAACTTGTGGCTCCGCCACATAGATCACTCGTCTGCAAAGCCACCAACCATCCAAAATGAAGAAAAACATCGATCGCATTTCGGTCAGCTTTAATTTAAACGGAGATTAGGCCTCTTTTGCGATTCACACTCGTTTTTCTGATTTATCGTACGTTCAAACTTTAAATTCTCGTAGTGAGCGAACGGTTTGTCCTACAAAGCTCCGGGTGGTCTCAAAAAATTTTTAAAATTCTAGAGAATCTTAGAAGGGTCAAATTTTTATTCGATTTTTGGATTCTACGTACCTTGAAACGTATAAACCATCAAATTTTGAGGGGGTGTTAAAAATTTTTTTTTCTTGGTCGATTCCAAAAGTTCGTTATTGAAAATAATAAACCAAAATTGGAAATCTACTGCTCGTGTTTCGCAGGTGTTCGCTCGTGTTTTCCATGATGTGCCACAAGGGGCCCTTATCAGAGATCCTCTTTCGTTTTGAACGACTTTCCCTCCTAATATCAGAGTGTTCCAGTTTCTTTAGTTCATGAACAACCACCTTATGATCACTTCGAAGTGATTCTTCTTTGAGAAAAATTGTTACATAAGTTCATACGTAGATTACATTGACTGAAATTTTTAATTTGACTTTGCTTAAACTTCAAACACTCGCTTCAAGAGCTTGAAATGTATTTGTCTGAATCCTGCCCTTCTTTTGTATTCAGAACGACAAAAAAAAAACCGATGCTGAAAGATAATCCTGAAAAACCATCGATGGATTTGGCGATGAGGGTGAGCGCAAAAAAGGCAGCTATGGCACTGGAAAGGAAACGGCTCGAGTTCTTGCAGTATCTTCAAGAAGTTCAAGAAGAAATTTCAGGTAAGTAAATGCCTTCTGTAAACGCGAAGATCATAGTTGAAAATGAGTCCATATCACTGGTAGTCAGATAGGGACTCAATAAAATGACCACTTGTGGGGGAATTTGGGTTCCGAGTCTACTAAGATAGTGGAAACATTGTTTTCACTTTTCAAGGTTGAAAAAAAAAATTCTCCAAAACCAAAATTTCCTCTCGCGTTTTACGTTTTAGGCCTTCGTGAACAATTTCGATTCCGTATCTGTCTGTCATGAAATCCTTGTAATGGGCAAAACTATACGAAGTTATTGTCCGATTTCGATGAAATTTTTAGGAATCGTGCGAGGTGGTCTCCTTTGTAGATTGTCCCCTACGAAAATCATCGCCCCATGACTGCTAGTAGCTGTTAAAATGTTTTGGAACGTTTTAAAACTATTCTTGAAGTTCTTCCAAAAATTATATGTAAGAAAACATTTTTTTTTTAAAACAAGTCCATAATAAAAAAATTTGAGCTTATTGCAATAGTTTCATTTTTTCAAAAATTCGCTTAGTAGGTATTTTGTAAAATGCATTTTATTAGAAAAAAAATAATTATGATTTTTCAGCGCTTGAATTCGCGAGTGGCCAAAAACTGGCCAAGATCCGCCTCAACAACAAAAGCAGACAAAAACGAGACGCCGTCGCCATCAAGGCCAAAGTCAAAAAAGGGACTGCCGACCCGCTCCAAAAACCTCCCGTCAAGTCCAAAAACAAAGCCGCCGGCACCCCTAAGAAGAAGTCGTACAAAGTCGACCATCCGAAGAACACCGTCAAGCCGGCGACGTCCAAAGTGATCAAGAGTAAGCAGAGCTTGACGTCGATGTTGTCGCAGGAGTCGTCGTCGATGACGCAGATCAAGATGATGGACGACGCTTTCAACAGTAATCACAGGTTTGTTACACCATTGGTTATGGAAAGTGCTTGGCGAGTTTCCCATTCTCAATAACCGATGCAAGGCAAGTTTGATCGTCGTACGCAGGTCAAATGTCAGTAATCCAAAAATACCTACTCGTAAAATAAAAAATCTACACTGCATGCAGATACATCTGTACATGGATATGTCTTATGATGGCAATAGACGATTTCTATTAATGAAAGTCTCAGTGCGCGTGCGCGTCCGGGAGGTTACAATCTCGCAGGTTTCGGTAAACGATTTCCCCGGTTCTCGTTGTTTCTGTGTTTGTTTATGGCTGGATTGTTCCGTTTTCGGAAGTTACAATTATTTTTATATAAATTTTGCGATCCTAAAGTACTCGAGACAGTAAAAATGGTTTACGATTAGTGCTACGGCATATTATGCAATAGTGATTCCAAGTCAGGAGGCCGGGTTACGATCCTTCCGCGAAGTTCTACAGATTTCTCCAGTCGTGTTTATTTCTACGTGATAATGTTCTAAACTGGAATGACCAACAAGGGAAATCTCACGTCAAAGGCTGTTTCAAATGTAACATTTGTTGGACGTGGATAATTCGTTGCAACGAAATGACTCCAAGTTTCAAAAAGTTCGTCAAATCTACTAGGATACCTACTATGATTCGCTCAGTGAAACGCCTCTAATTTTCGCCTAAAACGCCTCAATTTTCGGGAACCTTTAGTTAAATAGTTGAAATTGTAGAGTTACGTTGCAACTGCATGTATTATTGTACCTACAATTAAAATAATCTCTTATTTTTATCAATAAATTGTTTGAACCTTTCCGTTTACTTTCTTGTTTGTTTACTTTCTTTGCAATGATCCCTTTCAATCCAACTCTACTGGGTAAGTATACAATTTGGGCTTTGTTCTTATTTAAATTTCAATACTAGTTTTCATTGTCTGGCCGTACCATATATCCGATGTGTAATATTTTTGAAATCACGGACATTTCTGACGCATCATATTTTAATTTTAAATGATCGTAAATTTTACGATGAATTAATAATTTTAGGTTGCACCTATCTATATTATTATTAGGATAAACCCATCCATCTTTTAACATGCGTGTGACTTTTATTGGGATTAAATAAGTACCTTTTGGTGAATTACGTTAATATGTTTATGATGTATAGGTATCGAATAAAAAAATCTAAAACCAAAATAAACGCGGATCCGTCACTCTCCAAGTGAAGTTCATTTGCAGATATATCCAAGATACATTTTTCTTCCTCATTGCATTAGAAAATGAAAAAAGATATGTCTGACAGGCGTAGGTAGTACATTCTATTTCGGTAGCGGACTACAACAATATAATGTGAGATTGGGAAAGACAAATTTTATTCGTATAAAAATGAAATAACTCTTATTCGGTGGAGTTTAAACAACCCTATATCAGATTATTTGTTTATTTAAAATTAGTACCGACTAAAGTAAGGAAGGAGATAGGAACTCTTCAGTGAGAAAACAGTCGCTCACTATTTTGCCTAGGTAGGTACTGTAGAGATAGGTACTGCACTTACATTGTATTTTTTATGTAGGTATGTCAAGTGTTTGAGTTACTAGTGCAGTGACAATACGTTTTACGGAATTCCTAGGATCGAAATTCAGTGCTTCTGGCCTGTAGGTACCTACTATAAACAAAAAAAGTGTACCACAACTTACTGTCCTGTGTGTGTTTGACTTTCAATTTCAGGTTCACAAAAAAAAAATCATGAGTAATTTTTACGAAATACTTTTATTATGAAAAAAGTAGGAACTCAAGAAACACATTTTGTTAGTATTAGGCAAACCAAAATTTAAAAACATTTGGAAAATTTTTTTGTAAAATTAAGTACCTACTTAGCTACGACAGTTTCCTTTTTGTTTTTACTTTCAGTTTACTTTTAAAAACTCAGTTCTGTTCATACATATGACTAGGCTCCAAAAGTTTACACAGGTACATCAATGAGAGCAAAGAAATTGGTAACAATATAAAACGAAACTGGAATGGATCATCCACAAACATTCAACCCATAGCAATATGTAAAACTAGCACAACGGGGAATTCGACTCAATTTTAGATCGAGGAATTTCAAGTCAAATCCTATGGGCCGTGTCGTGCCTTGCGGTAGTTCTCTTCATTTTTCTCTTCTTTTTTTTCATTTTTTCCCAATTCAGTGTACACGTTGCTGAAACAAGATTCACACATAAATAAATACATAAATTCATTTTATTTATTATTAATATACTTTTTGCCATTATTTTGGTTTATTATCTTCAATAATGAATTTTCGGAATCGAGTCAGAAAAAGTTTAATCCCTCCTCTTTTCTTCAAATTTTCACTGTTCCATTTTCCCATCAAGATGGTCATTGAAATTTATGACAAGTTAGGGTGAAACTTACACAGAGTTTTTCGTATTTTGAGGTCCTGAATCCGAAATGATCTCCTTTCTTTCCAGGAGCCCTTTTTAAGGGAAATGGTCAATTTCAAGGGTTTTTGTTTCATTTTGAGATTGAACATTTTTAACAATCCCCCACGGAGTCCACACTTCTAAAAAAACATGCATTCCTTTCGAGAAATGTGATGCTGAGGTCTGAGTTGGGGTCTGAAATCTTGCCGAACCCGTAGGTACTTTTTGCAAACAAAAACGCGAGAATTTGTCATTCTTCTGTTTTTGAAAATAGTTTTTCCCCCTAGGTTCGAGCTAAAGCCAGTAAAAAAAAAGCCGGCACCCCAGCGTTTACAGCAGGCTATTCCGCGTTGAATGAGACGCATCGTATTGTATTTGCGCATCGTATTGTATTTGTGAACGCATCGTTCTGTACTGTAGTTCATAGTAGGAGAGCTGAGGTCTATGAAAAGTTACTTAGCGAATAATAAAAGATACAATTGAAAGGTTCACTTACCTGAAATGTGGTTTTGATCGATAGGACGGTTCCAGCTAGGTACATCATTTTCGATTAGACAAATCACTTTAAACGGACCCGGGCCGCCCTTCTAATGACAAACAACGTCTTTTATCGAAATTGCACAAATTGAAAACTACAAAACTCGACAACTGCACATTAGAAAAGAAGATAAAACGACTAAACTTCATTCAAAACTAGTAAACAACTCAATCCGAGTACCGAAACCTGCTCTTCGCGGAAGGTTGCAACCAGGCTATATGGGGTTACTGCGCAGGCGCGCAAATCGTCTATTTAAATGATGAGCTCACTCAGCTGATCAATGACCACTCAGGCGCCTTCAGCATTCTCCATTGACCCGCCCTCTCAAATTTCAGGTTCCTGCGTTCAACAGGAGAGGAAATGGCCTTGGAGCTCACTCAGCTGATCAGTGATCATCAACTTTGATGATGTATAGAAGTAGGGTAAGGGAACCAGTTATAGACACGAGACCAGTTATTGACAGTTGCGCCTTCAGGCACAAATAATAAGAATTAGGTGCCTCCAGTAAATTCCGGCTGGTCATAATTTATTACTAGGACTACTCAGCTGCAATTTCTCCTCGAAATCATGTCGCTACGGAGAAAATCAACGGGATTAGGTACGTAGGGATGGCATATCGAATGAAATATATCGATGTATCGATCAAATGATATATCGTCAATGAGATATCGATACCTCCGATATATCGGAGAAAATATATCGATATTTCGATATATCGGAGAAAATATATCGATTTTTCGACGTATCGGAAGATCTACTGTAAAATGTCACATGTGAAGTAGGTAGGTGAATTTAATAGTTTTAAAGCAATATAAAAATAATTTAGGATGTCATTTATGGACATATCGGAGTATCTACTTGGAAAAACTTGAAGAAGTAAGTAGGTAGGTGAATAGAAAAGTTACTAACATCATTTTGGAGGAAATATTATCGATATACTCGACATATTGGAAGATCTATTTGGAAAAACCGTGTGAAATAATATTTTACATATTATGTATTAACCTACTTTCAAAAGTTACTGGGTAAGAATGATCGAAATTCATTGTTTAAAAACTGGAAAAAAGTGCGAAAATGTCATTGCAATGTTAAATTAATTTATAAATTGACAGGGGTATAGGTACTGTGGACGATCATGATCCTTCAAAATTGAAAATAATTGTTGTGAAAACCTGCTTCACTTCGTAGAGTAGGTAGTTTTAAGCTGGACGAGCCTCCATTAATTTTGGCTTAAGTCAAGTATTTGAGCCTTGAGAGCCACTGTAGGTGAATACTATGAACACAATCATATCTGAGCTGAAGTCAGCAGTCTGAAATCAACCCATCAGTTGGTACCTACAAAATTTGGAATAAAATTACTTGATGTTTTTATAAGTACAGGCGTCCCTTCTCGTCCATTTATTTCAATATTTAATTTTTACTAAAAAAATTTTTTTTTTTACTTGAAAACAGGTCGCGATATATCGTTAAATATATCGATATTGACCGATAATATCGGTTCTCTATATCGATATAAATATATCGATATATCAAACGTAATATATCGATATATTTCATATATCGATATATCGTTGCCATCCCTATAGGTACGTTTGTTTTCGTTTTTCGTGTTCAGCTGTCGACGTTTTCTTGAGCAACTCAGTAAGGAGGTTAGTCACTTCCACGATTTTTTACATCATATTATAAGGTTGCAGGGGCCAATCTTTTTCGTCACACTCATCCTATTTGTATTTTAATATTTTTTAACTGTAAAAAACTTGAAAATAACTAAACCAAAGAGTTTTGGAGGGTGTCGATAACTGGATCTCGGATACATCAACTTGCCCAGTTATTGACACCAGTGTCTATAACTGGATTTTTTTTGAAATCTTTGTTTTTCAGCGAATTAAACACAGTTTTTTATTTGAAAGCGAAAGGTGTTGAAATTGTAACAAAATTATGATAGGATCCAGTAATCGACAGGGGGTGTCAATAATAGGTTGAATTTGTAGTCAATGACTGGAGGATTCCACTCCATATATAGACAGCAGGAAATACCAATTATTGACATACCTACCTAGGTACTGAAAAAAACTTGGAACTGAAATCGCAGTAAAATTAAAATTATATTTCTTAAATCTGTTGTTAGGTACCTACAGGAAAAGTTTGGTACCAAGCTATTGAGTTCGCTCATTTTGCTTCCGAGTCTACCAAGGTTGTGGAAGCTTTGTTTTCACTTTTCAAAGAAGAAAAAAAAAGTTCTCCAAAATCAAAATTTTCACTCGCGTTTTGCGTTTTAGACCTTTCTGAACAATTTTGGTTCCGTGTCTGTCTGTCTGTCTGTGTGTCTGTCATGAAATCCTTGTAACGCTCATAACTATACGAAGTTGTTGTCCGATTTCTATGAAATTTTCAGGGATTGTGCGGGTTGGTGTGTAGACGGTCCCCTATGAAAATCATAATCCTCGGACTGATAGAAGCGACTGCGCATGCGTAAACGTGAATTCCTTGTAACGGCCATAACTACCACATTTTACACCCGATTTCGATGAAATTTTCAGGGATTATGCGGATTAGGTTGTAGATGGTCCTCAATGAAAATCAAGGCCTTAAAATTTACAGAAGCCTCTGCGCACGCGCATACGTAAAATCCTTGTAACTGCGGTTACAGGAGATGAATTTAAGGGATGGATCTAAGAACAGAAGACTACTTGAGAGAGCAGTCGTTGTTTGAGATATTGGAAGATCCTAAAAGAGTATTCAATGGAGACGAGAGCGAAGTTTGGAAGCGAGTTTAATTCTCAGATTTTATACCAATTGAATTGAGAAAAGATTAAGTTGAATTTTATATATATGTGATGGATTGATGAAAACGAAGACTGAAACCCTGATTGAACCAGATTGAACGTTTTCCATTTCACTTGCATTATCATCAGATTTACTGACATTGTTATTTTAAACAATTTTTATTATTTGAAACTCGAAAACACAGTAGTGTCGCCACAAGCTGCTCGTAAATCCCCTCGTGACAGGTTTTGAAACTATTGAGAGAAGAGAGGGGGCACCTGTTAAGCCCTCCTTCAGTTCTGCCCGAACAGTTATCGTTGTATCTCGCTTGAGTGTGAACCTTTGAGGTGTCATGTGATCATTTTGATATCAAATTTGTAGTAAATGCTGTCCGAGGGGGAGTATCGCTAACTCGAGTTCCGTTTCTGAAATAGTACAGTTTCGTCAGGTAATAAAATTAGTTTACAATTCGGAAGTGTTGTTCCTTTGCAAATACCATGTCTTCCGACGAAGAGGAAGGTCGGCTTCGAGAGGAGGAACCCACCATAACATCAGAAGATGGGATAAACAACTTACGTGCCGGATTTAGTGAAAATCGTGAATTCAATAGTGGCTCTGTGAACAATTATTTCGTGAAAACGTCGGAAACGCTCGGGATGTTTGTGAAAACTTCGGTCATTCAAGTCTACGTCCGCCATTTTCAGGACGAGTCGAAAATACCTCGAGGGGGAAAACCCTCCACCGGACCAGAGAGGATGGACGAGGCGAGGGGGGGTACACCCTTCCAAGATCACGCACTTCCGAACGCGATGTTGCCGAATTTTTACGAGTGCTGACGAAACACGAGTGGAGATCGTCGGAGACCTCCTGTTCCTCCACCCCCCTCACCATACGCTCATGACAAGTATTATTTCAGGAATGAATTACACATTTTATTATTTGAACAAGCGAGAGTTATGAAAGAAATGGATGACAAAATCTCTTTGAATCAAGAATTACCTCTTCAAAACGCTGCCCAAATGATTAAACCTCTTTTTTCTCATCTCCTCAAAACTTCAATCTTCGCTGTGGGCATTGTCAACGAACTGAACACAAAGTTTTTGAGCGTCACACATCAGTGTTTGAGACTACCTCAGCAAGTCACCTATCAAAGCAACCCATCACCAATGCAATTATTACTTGCTTTGCCTGCAACCAAGGAGGATACATCGCACCGAACTGTCCCAAGAAGAAGCAGTTATCAAGACCAGGCCCGGGAGAATACAGGAGTCTGATGCCCAAGCCAGCAGAGAAGCACGTTGGCCTATGCGTTGCTAATCCAGAAGGCACTTTTACTTACCGAGGTGATGTATTCCACTATTTTTGGTTTATAATTTTCAATAATGAACCTCTGGAATCGACCAAGATTAAAACAATTTCTAACCCCCTCCTCAAAATTTGTTGGTTTACATAGAATCCAAAAATTGAATAAAAATTTGGCCGTCCGCGGCATTTTTTTTTAGTTTCCATTGACTGATTTTGATGAAATTTAGTATATGGACTCAATTTGGGGTCTGGTTGTGCCCCTAAGATTTTGGTTGATGTCGGTCACTTCTAAGGGTTAAAATTTTGAAAACGCCCTAGCTCAAAAAAAAAAAAAAAAAAAAAAAAAATTGGTATAAAGGTATTGTTTTTCCTTCAATTTAAGACAGTATCGAATTTTTGAGACCACACGGAGCTCTGTAGGACGGACCGTTCATTCCCTATGAGAACCTAAGGGTTGGACTTAAGATGAATCAGAAACACGAGTGATCTATGTAGAAAATTTATAAACCTTTATGTAATCATATTCAGCGTTTTTCGTCTCAGGATCAGAATGCTCTCTCCTTCGTATGTCCATTAGTTCTAAATTACAAGGCACTTCCTTTAACAATATAGTTCATTTGCATGGAATAGGATCTGCAGTAACCATTTCTAAATGCCAAAAACGAGTTTTAATTACCACCAATGGTCGTGATACCATGTTTTGTTTCACATAGTGGCAGATAGAGCTGTCTTCCAGTGCCCATAATTTTGGGGCGAGAAATTCTTGTGACAGATTATTATATGGTGATTATCCCAAATACGTGCAAATTGAGGAAGGACATCCTCCTATCATGTCTTCTACTACTGAGAATATTTTACTGGACACTACTGGACTTTTTATGAATGAAATTCGTGTTAAATCGAGGACACAATTCTTGGAATTGAGTCAAAAGTTTTATTGGATAATGATATTAAGAGAGATAAGCATTCTGGAACTGATAACACTTGCAAATCTAATTATGAATTTTCTGATTTTTGATAGATCGATGTTCTCTGGATCGGTTTACAAAGGATGTGGTTGTGTTGTTCAGTGAGATCCCAGGCTGTCACACCATAATCGTTCCATTCTTTGATTTACCCACACATACAGACTCATTATCAGAAAATCGTCAAGTTTCACCAGTAAATGATGTGAATTTCAACGAATTACACACAGATATTCCTATTAGTCAAAAATCAAAACTCGTTAATATTTTACAAAAATATTCAAAATTCTTCATCACAGGAGTTCTAACCACACGCATTACCACTGGAACATTTAAAATTCTTCTCATTGATTCAACTAAAACAGTACAACAACGTCCTTATAGACTCAGTCCTGTTCCTGTACAATGTGAATTAGTTCGAGAGCACATAAAAGAACTTGAAGATGCAAAAGTAATTTGTCCTAGCTCATCCCCTTTTTAGTCCAATAGGTACTTCTTGTTCAGAAAAAGACTGGAGGTTTTCGGATGACTGTTGATTTTCGTTCCTTGGATTTGAACACAGTCCCAGAACATTTTCCTTTGCCGTTGATTACTGATCAAATTGCTCGATTTAGTGGAGCTAAGTATTTCACCATCTTGGATGCTGCCTGTGGATTTTATTAAATTCCTGTTCAGGAAGACTCCATTGAAAAAACTGTCTTTTGTAACACCAGATGGACAGTGGGAATTTTTGGTTTTACCTTTTGGGGTACGTAACGGACCAAGTGTCTATCAACGAGCTATCATGAAAGCTTTAGGAGTCTTAGCACATGATTATGTCACATGCAACATGTACGATAATTATGTTGATTTCTGCTAGCACTCCGAGTGAGGCATTAGAACGCTTAGATTGTATTCTGGGAATATTAACAGCTGCTGGTTTCTCATCCAATTTCTCTAAATGCTCATTTGTTGTAACTAAAATCAAATATGTAGGTTATGAGATAGAGAACGGAGAGTTGCGACCCAATAAAACTAAAGTTGAAGCTCTCACAAATTGCGACCTCCCACAACTCTTTGTACACTTCGCCAATTTCTTGGTCTAGCTTCAAATTTTAGACAATTTGTGCATAATTTTGCACAGTTAGCAACCCCTTTGTTCCAATTGATGACAACAAAGGATGGAAGATCATGAAAAGGTTAGACAACATTTTATTGGCCTCCTAATTGCAGAGCCAATGTTAACCATTTTCAACCCTTCTTATCCAATTGAATTGCATATTGATGAAAGTTCTTTAGGTTTTGGATCAATACTGATTAACATCATTGATGAAAGCCAAGACCTGTTGCATACTACAGCTGTTAGTGTCGTCTCCTCCGCTGTTTCAGTGGTTAGGCCTGACTTATTTTTGCGCCTACTTGTGAATTAAAATTATTTGCAGTAAATCTCTTATGTCCTGCCTAGGTACTAAGTTTCCTAACAATCCTAGCTGGGGATTGGGTAAGCTGAAGTTTCAAGACGTATGACTGACCTGGCGATCCTCTTGGGTCCAGATAATCTTTAGAGATTTGTCCCATACGAAACTTTGTCAGCATGTGCGTCTGACAATAGCAAAAGAACCACTCTATCAGAATCACGTTACTGAAGGGTTTTTATTGAATTAATGGGAACAAGAACTTGTAGAAAAACTATTTATTCAAATAACGAAAGGTACGAGAGCGGTAAGTATGACTAGGCAGATAACGGACAACAAAACTAGTAATTAGAGTGGGGGAAACTTCTTCTTGTTCACTTTCAAATGTTTATTCACCCGAACAACAGTTACCACTCTTAAGAGCTGAAGACCCTTGTTGTGGTTTATGCCGCAATTCATTCTCATAACTATTTACAAAGCTACCAATTCATTGTAGTAACTGACTGTGCTTCGCTTCGTGCAACACAGAATAAACAAGAACTAATACCACGAGTCCAAAGAAGGTGGTCCTTTTGCAAGGTTTGAAAACCCATTGATGACAATAATGATAGTACTGTAACTTCGGAACCAATTATTGAAAATCCAAATGCAAATTCTTTGTTAATCAGCACCCTCATAGAGCAGCAACACCAAAAACTAAGACCTCATGGAAAACATCGTATATTGATCCTGATATTCAAAACACTTATGAAATTCATGGAAGAATTTTGTGTAGGAAAGTACAGAGACATACACGCCCAAGATATCTTCACATTGTACAACATTCACTACGTTATGCTGTTGTCAACAATGTACAAGAGTCTCTTTTCCATTTTGGATATGAAAAAACCTTAGAAGCATTCTATTCACTAGCACACATGAATTTCGAGATACTGCTACTCGATTGATGCATAAGTCGATTTGACAGCATAAAGCTTGAGGAAAACGATTTGGTTTTTGCACAGATGGAGGTGAGGAATCTAATCATATTGGATAACGCTTATCGAGTACCGTTTAAATTGTTAAAGTTTTACCAAATGACCGCTACTTATTGCAGTATGTTTCTGGAGGATCAAGGAAGTACTTGAAATACCCTCACGAACAGTTGCGCAAGGCTCCTAATTTTGATGGCTCTAGCACTATCCCTGATGATAGCAGGGATTTATCGAAGTAATTTTGACTTTCTTGACTGTTTTTGTTCATAGTGGACTACCCACTGCTCTTCCAAGGTGACTGTGGATTCGCCCAGTCTTGTTATTTTGTTGAATGTGGATTATTCCACCTATGTTGACTTTGGATCCCCAAGTCTTCTCAGTGATCATCATGTTGAATGTGGACTATCCCACCTATGTTGACTTTGGATCCCCAAGTCTTCTCAGTGATCATCATAATCATTTTCTCAGTCAAGTATGAGTCTAATTTTGGAATGTGGGCTGGAGTCTACCTTGCTTGGCACCCTTACGTTGGCTGCGTCATAGTTGGACCCTTGTTCTATGTCCTTCCCTTTACGTGGTCTACGTCTTACAGTCATTACTTTTCTGATAGTGTGACTGTCAAGCCCAAGTGAGATAGACAACCTTCCCAAGCAGTTCTTTTGAATGAGTTCCTTTTGAACGAGTTGCTTTTAATGATTCCTAACGACTGGATTCACCTGGCTCGAATATATTGATCAAAGGATAATTCCTGTACCTCCTTGCACAATTTGTTTGTTACTTGGAATTGTTTGTTCATTGAAATTTTCCTCGTGCCTCCAACCTCCACTGTGCATGTGCATTAATTTACTTGCCAGTTCTAAGCTGTTATTTTGAATTGTTTGCCTGAAGGGGAAACCCTTCACTTATGGAGACGGGAGTAGGCTGATATTCTCTTCACTAATGGGCTGTGTCTGGTCCCCTAGGTGAACTGAGCTCCCGAGGACGGAAGCAACGTCAGGATCGCCGTGTGATGGATTGATGAAAACGAAGACTGAAACCCTGATTGAACCAGATTGAACGTTTTCCATTTCACTTGCATTATCATCAGATTTACTGACATTGTTATTTTAAACAATTTTTATTATTTGAAACTCGAAAACACAGTAGTGTCGCCACAAGCTGCTCATAAATCCCCTCGTGACAGGTTTTGAAACTATTGAGAGAAGAGAGGGGGCACCTGTTAAGCCCTCCTTCAGTTCTGCCCGAACAGTTATCGTTGTATCTCGCTTGAGTGTGAACCTTTGAGGTGTCATGTGATCATTTTGATATCAAATTTGTAGTAAATGCTGTCCGAGGGGGAGTATCGCTAACTCGAGTTCCGTTTCTGAAATAGTACAGTTTCGTCAGGTAATAAAATTAGTTTACAATTCGGAAGTGTTGTTCCTTTGCAAATACCATGTCTTCCGACGAAGAGGAAGGTCGGCTTCGAGAGGAGGAACCCACCATAACATATAACTAGTCTTAATCCCAGTGACCAATTTCTATAAGTTATTATATTATAAATAAAGTTACCCATTTTCAATGTTCAATGTCGTGTCAATAATTGGTTCCTTCGTGTGTCGTAAACTGGATTTTGCATGTCATTAAGTGGTAACAAAACTCACTTTCGTAATTTCGGTGGAAAAATTGTAAATTCTAATCTTTTAAGGAAATTTGTGAACATAATTTATTCAATAGACCCAGATCAACATGACACAGCAAGAAAAAGTCGAAAAAATCTTAACACGAACAAGTAATCATGAAATCACCCGAAAGTTTTGGTTGTAGTGTCTATAACTGGTGCCCTTACCGATCGATTGCCCTTACCTTACGTATCGATTGACTCTGCCTCTCAAATTTCAGCTTCCTGCGTTCAACAGCATCAGAAAAAAAAACGTTGCATTGTTTTGTGTGTCGAAAATTTTGGAATGACCCCCAGAACTAAGACATATCCATGTCAAAAAGTGGGTGAGGAAATATCCATAAAATAGGAAATTGGAAAATTTCCAATGGATATTTAATATCCATTGTAACAATCGGCGGTTTTGCTTCAGAACTGCGAGTCCGCCCTATTAGTAGCACAGCGACTGCTGGGAGCTCCGGTGCTCGGCGAACATTCTGAGACCTCCTTACGGCTCCCGCTCTCCTAATACGGCGGACTCCCCGTTCAATGGTAAAATGGCATAACTCCAATAACTGAGAAAAAAGTTTTGTGCTGAGTATTTTTGTTGTTTTATGAGTAAATTTTGAGAGTATTTTCAGTCACTTTTGGTTTATTATTTTCAATAATAAGCCTTTGGAATCGAGCAAGAAAAAAAATTAACCCCCCCCCCCAAATTTCCGAAAATCGAATAAAAAAATTTAATCCAAATTCAATCCGAAAATCGAATAAAAAAATTTCCGTCCGTCCGCCGTACGCGGCACTTTTATTAGCAACCCTGGACCGATTTGGTTCAAATTTGGTATATCGGCTCTATTTGGGGTCTAGTTGTGCCGCGAAGCTTTTGGTTGATGTCAGTCACTTCTAAGGGGTGAAAATTAAGGGTTGAAATTTTCAAGAGTGCCCTAGCTCGAAAGCTCTCGAAATAAAGATATCGTTTTTTCACCAATTTTAAATAGTATTAAATTTTTAAAAATTTTTGAGACCACCCGGAGCTCTGTAGGACAAACCGTTCGGTCCCTACGAGTACTTGAAGGTTTTCCTTCGATAAAACAGAATCTTGAGTGTGAATCGCAAAAGTGTGAATCTCCGTTCAAATTTTATCTGACTAAAATGCGATCGCTGTTCATTTCTTCGATTTGTATACAGTTTTGCCTTCTGCGTAACCAGTAATCAAATTTCCATATGAAGCTTTCTATTTTTCTAATCGAGTGTGAAGCGTTTAGTTCTTTCTAATAAACTTGACTGTGATGGTTTGAAGGCGGTATGGTGTGGTAGGTAGTACCTGCCAATAATTGGTAGGTAAAATACGCTGCAAATCATTGCCCAAAGGTTTATTATTTTCTGTATAGATCACCCTTCTGTATAGATCATTCATTGATGGTTCTCCATCAATAGCACCTACCACCATCTGTATTCTCTCTTGACGTTCCCTCTCAAATTTCAGCTTCCTGCGTTCAATAGGATTGAAAATGGCTTCGGAGCTCACTCAGCTGATCTTCTTCACTCATCAGATCACCGATCAGCTGAGTGAGCTCCGAAGCCATTTTCAATCCTATTGAACGCAGGAAGCTGAAATTTGAGAGGGAAGGTCAAGGGAGAATACAGATGGTGGTAGGTGCTATTGATGGAGAACCAGTGATCTATACAGAAGGGTGATCTATACAGAAAATAATAAACCTTTGGGCAATGATTTGCAGCGTTTTTTTTTTTTTTTTTTCAAAAGAGCATGGATCAGGACTAACGGTAATTGGTTCTGTTCGTCGAGAAAATGTTAAAAGGAATTAGGGAAATTAGGGTACATGGAGGCGTTCATGGAGGTCGCCTTTTTCTCAAACGCGTGATCACTTTATTTAATTTTTCTACGCCATGTTACAGTATCAATGGGCAAAAAGTCGGAGTGTAGGGGTTTTCAATGGTGCTTAATCCAAATTTTAGGTCGAAAACCTAAATTTCCGACCAACCGAAATACCCCATTGGGGTGGGAGGAGGTTATACGCCTGTTCCGAACACCACTGGAGGTGTTTTTGGTTGCGAAGAAAGAGGGGGGGGGGGATCAGTGAAACATACCTAACTGCCATGTGGGTGTGGCTTCTGCAGCATCTCTCAATTTGCTTTTGGTTTATTATTTTTCAATAATGAACCTGAAATCGACAAAGAAAAAGAATTTTCCAACCCCCCTAAAAATTTGTTGGTTTACGTTTCAAGGAACGTAGAATCCAAAAAACGCTGCAAATTATTACACAAAGGTTTATTATCTCTACGTAGATCACTCGTCTGCAAAGAACACGGCTTTGCCACTGTCACTACCTACCTACTAGGTACATACCTACCTACTTCACAATCAAGTTTATTTGGATGAAATAAATCACACTCAGTGAGAATAAATAAAGATTTATTAATTATGGGTGCCTTCATTAGGAAATTTGATTACTAGTGGCTAAGGACGCAAAACTGAGGGCAACTCGATCACTGAGTGCAATGCGATCGTGCAGCAATTGCGTGTTTCTGATTTATCATAAGTCCAACCCTCAAGTTCTCATAGGGACCGAACGGTTGGTCCTGCAGAGCTCTGGGTGGTCTCATTCGATTATAAAACGCTGCAATTGATTACAAAACGGTTTATTATTTTCCTATGTAGATCACTCGTCGGCAAAGAGCTCGGCATTTGCCATTATCACCACCTATCAACCCTAGATACTACCTACCACGTACCTACAGCGGTCGCATTTTTTTCAGCTAAAATTTGAAAGGCGATTAGGCCTCTTTTGCGATTCACACTCGTGTTTCTGATTTATCGTAAGTTCTACCTTATGTTCTCTTAGGGAGCGAACGGTTTGTCCTCCAGAGCTCCGCATGGTTTCTAAAAATTCAATACTATCTTAAATTGATGGAAAAACAATACCTTTACATCAAAATTTTTTGAGCTAAGGCGTTTTCGAAATTTCAACGCTTAGAAGTGACCGACATCAACCAAAAGCTTCGGGGCACAACTAGACCCCAATTGGAGCTCACAAACCAAATTTCATCAAAATCGGTCCGTGGGAACTAAAAAAAGTGACGGACGGTCAAATTTGTATTCAATTTTTGGATTTTACATACCTTGAAACGTAAACCAACAAATTTTGAGGGGGAGGGGTTACAATTTTTTTCTTGGTCGATTCTAAAGATTTATTATTGAAAATCATAAACCAAAATTCAATACCATTTCAAATTGACCTCTACAGGGTGGTCCTTAATGAACGTACCACCCTTTAAATTTCGTTGTTTGTGGGGAAATCAAAAAACTTGTCGAAGTAACTCCCCTTATTTTTTTGTAAAGAATTCAGGAAAAATACTTTTGCGCAAAAAAATTGCGCGCAATTGTGCGCAATTGACACTAACTTTGTTTTTTCAAATACGAACCCCCATTTTTTATTGCAGATTTAGATTCTACATCAAATTTCATGAACATTTTACTTCGACAACTTTTTTTTTCCGCTGCGCGAAACGGGCGCCAGGAGCGTTCAAAGTTGCTAGTCATGAAAATTGCGCAAAACATGGATTATGGTAACCCCAAGTGTGGCACATGACTTTACATTGTTTTTCAGCGCTGATTCACGTGGTGCTGTCAGTTTTTAGATTTAGCTCAGTTTTTTCGATTTCATAAGCTTAATCTACGTCTTTTGGTGAAATATTACAGTTTTTCCGAAGTATCAACTTTGGCAGTAGATTTATTATTTTCCCTCACCCTTTCGCACCCCGGGCTTGGGACCGGCTAAGGCGGGCTTAAAAATAAATCACACTCCTCGATAATTTTTCTGCTAAAATACAACAAAAACAATTCCTTCTTTTTTAAAAAGGAATAAATGAAAAAAAAGAAAATAAATCGTTCACAGTAGTCGTTCAAATGGACCGCCGTCGTCCTCCAAACAGGCGGCAGCTCGACGATCCCATTCGGTGGTAACTGCCTCGAGCGTAGATGCCGGAGATACCGATTCGCAGGCGTCGATGATCCGCTGTTGCAATTCGGCGTTATTTATTTTTAAGCCCGCCTTAGCCGGTCCCAAGCCCGGGGTGCAAAAGGGTGAGGGAAAATAAATCTACTGCCAAAGTTGATACTTCGGAAAAACTGTAATATTTCACCAAAAGACGTAGATTAAGCTTATGAAATCGAAAAAACTGAGCTAAATCTAAAAACTGACAGCACCACGTGAATCAGCGCTGAAAAACAATGTAAAGTCATGTGCCACACTTGGGGTTTACCATAATCCATGTTTTGCGCAATTTTGATGACTTTAGCAACTTTGAACGCTCCTGGCGCCCGTTTCGCGCAGCGGAAAAAAAAGTTGTCGAAGTAAAATGTTCATGAAATTTGACGTAGAATCTAAATCTGCAATAAAAAATGGGGGTTCGTATTTGAAAAAACAAAGTTAGTGTCAATTGCGCACAATTGCGCGCAATTTTTTTGCGCAAAAGTATTTTTCCTGAATTCTTTACAAAAAAATAAGGGGAGTTACTTCGACAAGTTTTTTGATTTCCCCACAAACAACGAAATTTAAAGGGTGGTACGTTCATTAAGGACCACCCTGTATATCAAAATTTTCTGGGTATGTTTTGATGATGTTGAGAGTACATATTCATGTTCTATTCGTCCCCATGAACTCATAGAGTACTCACACGGCTACAGTTTGCTAACAGGGTTTTCTGAGTTTAGAGTCTGTGTTTTGCTCTTAAAGTGTAAACTCAGAAAACCCTGTTGGTAAACTGTAGCCTTGTGAGTACACTATGAGTTCATGGGGACGAGTAGAACAGGGGTCGTAGCTTTCTTATTTGTAAACACCTTGGAGCAACATTTAGGTAAGATACCTACTAATTTCAATTTTGAATGAGGCACAGGATTACACAATTTAAATAAATCAATTTATTGTTGTTCCAAATCTGGTGGGCATGTAGTCGGTAGGCAAACTTAGGAGATGAAAAAATGCTTGACCGTGTTATTGAGCACCTCTTTTCCCATGTATGAAAATTAATATCCATAAATTTTCATTTCGAGGGGGTTTTTTGAGTTTACTATCAGCAATACTGCTGAGAGCCGATACAGACTCAAAAAACGTCTGCCCATAGGGTATGACACGTAGCTTGCTGCTTTGCAACATCTTTGAAGCAACATTTTACTTAGATAGCTGCCTACTTTATTGCTAATTTCTTATAGAGATTCGCTTGTTTTGCTTGTGAGTACCTATTTTTTCGGAGAGTAAGGGAACAATTTCTCGTTAATCCAAGTTGGGTAGGTTGTGCATTAGGTATGAGGACTGGGTTGGTTACGTCGGATTCTCCAATAATATTGTACCATATTATGGTACGTTGACAATAATTATATTCTTACAACTTGTAGGAGTGACAATAATAAACAACTTAAATAGTTATTTTCACACAATAGCTGCTCTCATTTGGTCATCTAATGATGTGAATGAACCTGAACAATCGATTTTCTTCAAGTGGTGAGAATGAATCAGGTTTGAATTTATTAAGGCTAAAGCAAAATGATAACGCCAAGATTTTACATTATTTTTGTATAATTCAGCGATTTTCCAGGAATTATAAAGCATCTATGAACGAATCTAAACAAACGAGACTGAACATCGCGGCGTCCGTCACCGAGCTTCCCGGATTCTTCCAGTGGAACCCGATACCCAATTGTCGATCCACAAATTCCATGTTGAAGGTGCACTGAAAGCACATTCAGATCGCGGATGAACAACAGGTCTTTTAATCTCACATTCCCTCAAATATTGTTGCGTCTGAAGTTTGAATGAATAAAACCTACAGTATCATGTTCAAAATGTCGATTGCATTTAGATTACATTATCGAACTAACTATTACAGACAATTGGGGAACACCGACCCCCCTCTTTGCCGATTTTGCTCCCAATCGGTTGAAACTCCAGAGCACATGATTCTGGAGTGCCCTGTCCACGATGAAGCTCGACTCACTCTTTCGCGAGAGCTCCACGTAACAATTCCCAACCCTTTCAATTTCGACACCATCCTTGCTGAAAACGACGTGAACATCTACATGCTAAAATGATTTTAACAAAAAAGTTAACATTTCAGTTTGATTAATACATAAGCGAACAAAATGATTTCAATTATTATTATTTGAAGCCAATAAAAAATTCCAAGTGGGTGTGGCACATAGCTTCCTCGTATCCATAACCCGATTATATAGATAATCTCAAAACACCAATCTAGCGATTGGTAGAGAGGGTCTTATGGCCCTAATTTCTGTGCAGGTGAATAAACAGTCAAACAGTCTCTCTCTCTCTCTCTCTCTCTCTCTCTCTCTCTCTCTCTCTCTCTCTCTCTCTCTCTCTTAGAAACGTTACTCAAAACAAACGTTACTCTATCTTAGAAACGTTACTCAAAACATATAACATTACATTTTTAAAAATGATATGAAAATAATGTTAATTCAAAAATAGATTATTATATTACGTTATGAGTTATATTATTTTATTATATGATTATTTTTATACGTTCAACGAAATCGAGGATGTAAAAACTTATGTTTGCCAGGGGGGATGGAAGAGAGGGCCACTTGGCCCTAATCTCTCCCTGGTTTTTTAAATAAACACGTTCAATCAATCAATCTCTCTCTCTCTTGTTCCTAGTTGCTCACTGAAGTTTAATTATATTTTAAATGTCAAATTCCTTGTAGTTTTCAATTCAGCTTCACTTGGTTCCCTCAATAAGTGGTAAAATAATCAAGGTTTCAAGCAACGAAACTCCACTTTTAGGCCATTTGGTTACCTTCACAACCTGCCTGTATTCCTTCTTTTATTCTCTTTGTTGCCAAGCAACTTGGTGGACCCCCTTCAGGAGAGTTGCTCTTTTCAGGTAAATATTAAGTCTACGACGTCTCCACTTCTGACCGCTACCATTGCTACCATTGCTTCACAGATAAGTAAAATTTCAGCTATTTTCTTAATTATAAGTTGCGGAATTTCAACACAAAACACACACACTAACTCAACAACGTTATTTTATTGCCCCACTAGTGGGTGTAATAAGCGAGAGGAAATACCTTCTGAAATGAGGCTTTATTCAGCGAGAATTACGCAATGAACAAATTATAAAAGAAGAACACGTAGTTTAAGCGGTCCATGACAACGTAGTACCATGTGACTATAATAGCGCTGATGTAGTCCATCACCACAGTGGGAGCTTACAAGTTGGTGGCAGCAACTCCCAGAACTACGCCATCGGTAACATTACTGAAAAGGGACGGCACCTCCGCTTACAAATTGATGGCAGTGAACTCAATTTCATTTTGTAATGCTAAAACGTTTATTGAGTTACTTCGCAACGCAACTTTCAAATCAAAAACTGCTATTGATCAGGTAAAAAGCCGTAGGTAGGTAGGTTGTACAACCTCACAATTATTTGTTTTGTATACCAAGGAAAAGTGATAAGCACTGCATGTTTTTTCCAATTTATAACAATTTATTAACAAGGATGAAGCTAACGGATGGGCACAGAAGAGGCGCAATAAAGACATTGAGTTCTTCTTTCGTATTGATTATGAGCTTGATCCACATCTCATTGTCACTATTGTGACTTTATTTTCATTTTTTTGTTGTGCAACGTTTGTCGTTCAAACTTTTACAGTTGCGTCGTTGCGCAACGAAAATTCATTTTGGTTTATTATTTCTAATAATAAGCCTATGTGATCGTATCGCAAAAAATTTTTATAACCCCCCCTCAAACTTTGTCACTTTACGTTTCAAGGTGCGTAGAATCCAAATTTGCAATGTCCGTCCGCCGTCCGCCGTCCGCCGTCCGCCGTCCCCCGTCCGCCGTCCGCCGTCCGTGGCACTTTTCTTAGCAACACTGGACCGATTTGGTTCAAATTTGGTATATGGGCTCCATTTGGGGTCTAGTTGTGCCGCGAAGCTTTTGGTTGATGTAGGTCACTTCTAAGGGGTGAAAATTAAGGGTTGAAATTTTCAAGAGTGCCCTAGCTCGAAAACTCTCGAAATAAAGGTATCGTGTTTTCACCAATTTTAAATAGTATTGAATTTTTAAAAAATTTTGAGACCACCCGGAGCTCTGTAGGACAAACCGTTCGGTCCCTACGAGTACTTGAAGGTTTTCCTTCGATAAAACAGAATCATGAGTGTGAATCGCAAAATAGGTCTAATCTCCATTCAAATTTTATCGGACTAAAATGCGATCGCTGTTCATTTGTTCGATTTGTATACAGTTTTGCCTTCTGCGTAACCAGTAATCAAATTTCCATATGAAGCTTCTATTTTTCCAATCGAGTGTGAAGCGTTTAGTTCTTTCTAATAAACTTGATTGTGAAGGTGTGAAGCCAGTAGGGTGAAGTGGGGTAAGTGCGTTTCTGGGGTAAGTGCGTTTTCCTTTAATAACTTCCGTTCAGGCCACTCTACATCATTTTTATTGTACATATGTTAATTCTTCAGATGCCTGCTACCAGCTGTAAAATAGTTTTATTAGATCATGTGTTTGGAAGACCCGCAAAAATTAGTCCATTGTCGCCTAGTCATTTTTACTGTGAAGCCGAGTTTACAGGCATGCACTTTCAAGTGAAATTAAATGGGTAAAATCCGTGAATTTCTCTGAATGTTTTTTGTAATAGTTTACTCACATGATGTAGTTAGTATTTTCGTCAAAATAATTGGATAAAGGTGGAAAAGTACTCTTGAATTTCACAAAACGCACTTCCCCCGCGGTTTGGAGGGATCGGGGGAAGTGCGTTTTCCCAGCATGGGGGAAGTGCGTTTTCCAGCATGGGGAGCATTTTCGGACCTCAATTATAAATTCGGAATTCAATTATGCATGATGCATGACCTTGACATGTATTTCTTTCCAGAATGCCACGTACATATATTAGAAAAACTTTTATTTATTTATCTATATTTATATTTATCTTTTTATGATTATTTATTTTATTTCTAAGTATCTGGGACTTATTTTGGAATTTAACCAATTAAATTTGACATTTATCAGAGGAAATGTTGGATTTTCTTTATTATTAGTGTTAAATTGAACATTTGGAGATTCAAATGAACAAGTTTCCTTAGAAAATACGTTGAACGCACTTACCCCGTGGTAGAAACGCACTTACCCCAAATGCCGGGGAAAGTGCGTTTTTGAAAGGCTTTTAGGAAAGGTCAATTTTTTTCACTTGAGGTGGAGATAGAAAATTAATTTATGTCGCATTGAATTCAGGATAAGCAGTTGGTTCCGATGGTTTTTGTTTGAGAGAAAAATATTAACTTATGTGGAATTGACAGACCGTAGAAGTGCCACTATGCGTTTTTTGCTACGCACTTACCCCACTTCACCCTATGGTGTGGTAGGTAGTACCTAGCTGGTAGGTAAAAAAAAGTTGGTAGGTAAGAAAAATGTTGGTGGGTAAAAAACGCTGCAAATCATTGCTCAAAGGCTTCTTCACTCTTCAGATCACTGATCAGCTGAGTGAGCTCAGAAGCCATTTTCAATCCTATTGAATGAAAGTGCTCTTCCAGGCGTCTCCAGCATTCGAGGAATCTTCTTCACTCCTGAGATCACTGATCAGCTAAGTGAGCTCCGAATCCATTTTCAATCCTATTGAATGGAAGTGCTCTTCCAGGCCTCTTCAGAATTCGAGGAGATCTTCTTCACTCTTCAGATCACTGATCAGCTGAGTGAGCTCCGAAGTCATTTTCAATCCTATTGAACGCAGGAAGCTGAAATTTGAGAGGGAAGGTCAAGGGAGAATACAGATGGTGGTAGGTGCTATTGATGGAGAACCAGTGATCTATACAGAAAGGTGATCTATACAGAAAATAATAAACCTTTGAGCAATGATTTGCAGCGTTTTTTACTTTCAATTGACAATAAATTGCTTTGCACCATTGCGCAACGCTGACATGCACTATTGACTGACTGTTTCTTTTGTGTATACTATTCCTTTACTTTGCAAAAATGTCTTTCCGTGGAGATTTTGAAGGAGACCAACGAGGCAACTATCAAGCCGAAGCAACGGGTCATAAACTGCGGAGAAATGGAGCAACGTCAACAACGAGCAACTCAGAGTAGGAACAGTGATGATTGGGGGAAGATAGTTGTGACTGATCAACCTGGTTTAAGCAGTGGGTTGGTCTCAACGCTTCCCAGCACCTCTCCGGAAGCAATGGTTCCTGCAACAATCAAATCGACGTTATGCATTTTATACGGACTAAACGTTATTTTATTCCTTATTTACTCACTAATAGATAACCCCTAGAAGTTGCGATGTACTAGTACCTAGCATGAATGCACGTGCGAACGTGAAACCATGGGGTACCATGTCCGGGGTAGATTAGCAACAGAGAAGCTTAAACGGTAATAAACAGAATTAAAATACTCGAGACAGCAACATACCTAATTCATCTGCAACATTTCAACACATCACATTGGATGATACAAAAGTATCATGCAACTGAAAGTGATTGTTGATGGTTCAACACTATTTCACATTACCGCAGTATGAGCTCAGTCCAGAACAGGACATATTATGGATTTTGATGTTGGCAAGGACTTGACATGCACTCGAGGAACAGGGCGTATCGATGTCAAACCCGGAAATGTGGATCGTCGAGCTCCAGGACGACTGTTCACCCAAAGTCAGCCAAGGTCAATAAACTCGGTGAAGGTGACAAGTTGAAGTCGACGATCGAAAGTACCATAAATTCACCGGCGCGATGCCCGTCCGTCGAGATGGACGATCGTGAAAGTAAGTTCTACCTGTGTTATGCGAGTCTACGAACAATTTTATGGACGTTTATTGGGGTGACTCCAATCAAATCACTCCATAAATGGTGTTAGAGAAAAACTTCCCCCTCGACATTCTAAAATACTTTATAAATTTTTGCTTGTCTCTTAGCAAATCTTGGAACAGGTGATTGTGCTCCCCATCCTCTTAGCGATTTGGTCCCAAAATTTGGTCTTCTTCTTCTGCTTCCAAAGCTGCCAGTAAAACGAACATTTCTTCGTCGTCCGATGAAAACATAATATCTATGCCCGACATTTTCCTTAGAAGGCACTTTCACTCGATGATGGTCGACGCGGAACTGGCAAAACGACGGGCTGCCATTCATTTCCCATTATATTTCTAGAATTTTTTTTTTTTTTTTTTTTGCGCCGCGCTGTCGACCTGCTGTTTAGAGTGGTCGATTGAATCAAGAGGCCGTTCAGGCTCAAAACAATCTTTTCAGTTCTTGTTATGGCAGTATGGGAGTTCTCTTTCTCTAGTTCTAGTTCTCTAGCTCTCTTTCTTGGCAGTGAGGTTTTCATCTTGCTCCCTTTTGATACAGCAGGCCCTCCTGCCTCCTCTGGCGTTAGCCACATTCTGTACGAATGTGCCCGGGATGGCCCACGTGGAGGTGCCAGGTTTTAGCAGGATGGTGTTTCTAGGGACAGGAGTGAGCAGACCTAGTTACTCTTCCCCCTCTTCTTGTAGCTTGGGGTTTTCGCATTGTAGGTAGCTGCTTGCATTAATATTTGACCTTTTACGACAGCACCTAGGTCCTCTTCCCCCTCTTCTTATATCTTAGGGTTTCCTCATCATCGGTTTTTGCAGGATTTGTTATTGGTGTGCTGTGGAGGCAGGGCGAGTACTGGAATAGCCTCCCCTGCCTAATACGTGAAAGTACATGGAGCTAAACAAATAAATATCACAGGTCTATCACAATCAGATTCCTTACACAACTATCAGGCATTCAATAAATACTTTCATTCAGTCTTGCATTCGTACTAGCCAGCAGTGTTGGGGAAAAACACTGACCGGCCCTCTCGAGCCCACCCATCCTAGGACGGCCACTCTGGTTCCCGTCGAGGCCCCGGCAAGAAGAAACCCACCACCACCTTACTGTCAAGACTCTTTTAGCATGGACTCTTTTGGCATGGCTTTAGCCTTGGACTAACCACCCGAAAACGTGGCGCGGGGAGGGTGATGGACGAGTTTCACGCGGGGGCCACCCATCGACCCCATCAACACTCAGCCGAAAAGCTCGGCTAAAGCATGTTCCACGTTTCTAGAATTTTAGCCGAATGCTGTAAGCTTTGAGCATTCTAGATCCGCAGGCGAGGCCCGAAGGGCCGAGCTTGAATGACTCTAGATGTCCAGATAAAACTGACTGAATAGTAGTCAATTGTCAGAACAGTGGTCGATATAGGAAAAGATTGTCTGGTAGTACCTATCTATACAAAAAAAAACAATAACTCTTTATGTAATAATTTTTTGTTTTTTGAGTGTTTTTGCTGCATATTAATTATCGATCTAACAGGCACGTTAAATTTGATGTCGGAAACGTTGATGTCAGTAGCAGACAAATTGGAAAAAGTGTTCAACAATCCCAAAAAGCGAAGACCTGTTTCCCGACCGACCATCAAACGCGTCTACGTCATCAAATTTGACGAAAAGGGATCGCAAACAAGTAAACATCTTCGTAAGTCTCTGGAGAGGAACGTGCAGAATACCAAAGAGACGGGTAAAATACCAAAATAGCTCGAATTCGACTATATTAACCCGAATTATTATTTTTCAGCGTTTTTAATTTTTGAGAATATAGTTTCGTTATTTAGTTAACAAAACTGTGTGGAAGCATTGTGAAAAAGCTTCCGCTACCTTAGTAAACACGGAAGCAAAAAGAATCAATTAAAAATGAGAAAGTTAATCTAAGAGGTAAAATACTATATTATTGTATGAAATCCAAAAAACTATAATTCAACGGTGGGCCTGGACGCCCTTTACCTACTAGCTTAAATCACTACATTCTTCTCAACGTAAACCGGAGAAAATCAAGGGGAAAAAATTATTTAGAGATACCTATCTATAATTTTCTCTAAAAGATTCTTTTTTTTAAGAATCGATTGTTTTTTGCCATCCTTAGTTTGGTTGCTGCAGGAGATGCACTCTCTTTGAATCTCTTCTCAATGTAAACCGAAGTAATGGTTTTTTCTCATACGACTTTCATATTTCATTCCCGCGTAATTAGGTGTTGGGTAATTAGTTCCCCGTAGATTTTTACTCTACAAGTTTCAAGTAACAGTTTTCTGTGATTGTTTACGCCCGAGTTCAGGGTTTCGCTTTCATCTTGAGTGTTTTGTTAATCGATTTCAGAGTGGTAACGTTCCGAATGAAGTGCCGCACTTACCACCCCTACTTCAGGCCTAAAACGATTTTGCATTGCGGTACATAGTAATTTCGCTTACGATTCGTGAGCTTATAAGCGGAAACGGTCAGCTTCACGTAGGGTGAAGGTTGATCACAGCTGGATCATCATACACCAATATCATGAGGTTGGGTATCTTACTACCAAGGTAGAAATTAGAATGGGGGGGGGGGGAAGAATCTACACTCCAATTCACATAATCCCTGAAAAATTCCTTTGAAATTGGATAGAAAATGAAGAAATTAAGTTTGGGTGTTACATGGAAATTCACTTTCGCGAATGTGCAGTGGCTACTATCAGTCCGAGGGCGATGATTTCCATAGGGAGCCTCATAATTTCGTTGAAAGTGGTCAATAACTTCGCATGGTTTTGCCCGTTACTAGGAATTCACGACAGACACTAGAACAGACACGGAACCAAAATTGTTCATGAAGCCCTAAAACGTACCTAAAACGCGAGAGAAATCTTGATTTTGGAGATCTTTCTTTTGCAAATTTGAAAAGTGAGAGCAATGCTTCCGCTACCGGGGTTATGTGGTTTGGGCTGTCGATGGTCCCTACAAAAACCATTGCCCCGAATTAACAGAAGCCTCTGCTCATGCGCAAACGTGCATTTCCTTGCAACAGCAATAACTTCTACATTTTTCATCCGAATTTGATGCAATTTCCCGGAATTTTTCAGATTGGCGTTTAAATGGTCCTCCATGAAAATCATCGCCTCTGGATTGACAGTAGCCTATGCTAATGCGCTAAAGTAAAATCCATGTAACAGCCACAACTTCTACATTTTCAGTCGAATTCGATGGAATTTTCAGGAATTGTGTAAGTTGACGTGAAGATGGATCCCTATTAGGGTAGTGCAAGGTACTGATGTTCTGAAATTAGCTACAATGCTTGGGATCATCTAAACAATCGGGTTATGGATACGAAGAAGCTATGTGCCACGCCCACTTGGCTTTTTTATTTTAAAATGTCCGTAAAATTATGATCACACTTATACTTTAGTTTATTTATAACCCTTGAAAAAGTCGAAAATTGACTCTGGAAAACTCGGGGAATTTATTTTCGAGGAATTGCGGGAACCCTGTGAATCTTTAGTGAGCAAAAAAAGTAACACACTTTTGAACCAGTTACCCACAATTGAGTACGTAAATCTTAAAGGTAAATCCGTTTGCAAAAATTTATATATCTTGTTCCGTTCTCAACTGAGAAGTAAACGGAATGCTCTGAAGGTGTTGCCATCGCTAACTTCGGAATCTCACTCAAACCTCTTGACATTTATCCTAACTTCTACAGTTTCGATCCGAATTCGGAGATATTTTCAGGGTTTGTGCAGCTCCGGAAAGTCTAAAATTTGATTGTCATCAAATCTTTAAATTCGGAGGGAACGTACCTACTTGAAAATTTATGTTGTGATAATTGAGTACCTATTCTTAGGATCATCTTGTAACGTCCCACCGGCAGAGGGTTTTCAATTTAACAACATTCTTTCGCAACGTTGAGATACAAATGATGATAATACGTTACGAATGACCCCCTCTTTCTGCCTAATTGCATAAAGATGGTTAAGCGAGGTTCAAGAAAGAAATCACCGCTTATGAGTCACTTTCATGAAATAATAACATTCAACCAGAAGTGGTCGTGTATTTCTCTCATCCGTAGTTCGCTAGTTCAAATCCGGATTGAAGGACCAGGATGTGAATAGGGTGTGCGCCTGGGTAGGAAAAACTGTTTATTGATATTAAATCTAAGGTAGACCTCATTCTGAGAATTTTGGCACCAACCGCGACCTTCTAGCGTGTGTAAATCTTTTCCTATGAATTTTTAAAGTTTCGACCGTTTATGACGTCACAGTGGGCTGGGGGGTCCCGCCCAGGCGAGAGGAGCGCGTGACGTCATAAACGGTCGAAACTTTGAAAAATCATAGAAACAGATCTACTCACGCTAGAAGGTCGCGGTTGGTGCCAAAATTCTCAGGATTTAGTCTACTTTCGATTAAAAATCTAAAAAAAATCAAGGCGCATCCCCCATTCACTCAGTAATTATTACTCTACTTACAATAGCCCAGACGAATTAGAGAAAATAGGAGAAATAATTCATAGTAAAGAAATTCCTTCACCAGCATTTTCCTTTACACCTGGTTAATCATACCTCAAAAGTCCCCTAGGGTGGGAGGTGAGCTCGAGGAGGGGAGTTAACTTTCTCCTATTTTTTCGACTTTTTTTCGGTTTTTTGCACATACTTCTAAAAGTAAGCGTTCTAGCGGATTTTTTACTACTACCAGAATTAAAGTGCATAAAATTTCCTACAATTTGCATCTCTGACTTAAGTCTCTACGATTACGCCTCCCGCCGCTAGAGCGCGTTGAAAAGTAGGTATAATTTTAAAAAATCAGCAAAACGGTCTTTTTATGCTTCTTTCGCTCGGAAATTTTCAGGAATTATGCGGGTTGGGGTGGAGATGGTCCCCTATGAAAATCATTGTCCCAGTCGATCGTTGCCACTGCGCATGCGCAAACTTGTATTTCCTTGTCACTGCCATAACTTCTACATTTCCCATCCGATTTCGATGAAATTTTCGGGAATTATGCAATTCAGGGTGGAGATGGTCCACTATGGAAATAATGGCCTCCTAATTGAAAACACTTACTGACTTAACTCTCTACGATTACGCGTTACACCGCTAGAGCGCGTTGAAAAGTAGGTGTCATTTTAAAAAATCAGCAAAAAGATCTTTTTATGGTCTTTTTACTCAGGAATCATTCGTATTAAGCCTGATCACATCTTGTAATACATGACTTGTTTTCCGAACATCAGTAATGCTCGGACAATGACTTAAGAAGGTTTCATGTAGGTTTTTTTTTTTTTTTTTTTTTTTTTCACTTACATCCAGAAAAGTCTATTAATATCACATATTTTCAGCACCATTACCTACAGTTAGTTAACTATAGGAATTATAGGACTATAGGAACTATAGGATTCATTTTAGGATTCATTTTTGGAGCCTATCAAAAATGAAAAGAAAAACATAAGAGACCAAATAAAATGATCTGTATTAAACAGAGTATGTAAGTGTATTCACAGAAGTAGTAATAGTAGTTTATTCAAGTCACAGGAGGTGCGTGCATTAACAAAAGGTGTGGGAGGGGGAATCAGCCGTCGATCTTTACAGGTGTCTGCTCTGCATCCGTAAATAGTCTACATCCAACAGTCAACCTGAAAATGGGTCACAGTGAAGTAAAGGTGGGTTCACAAGCGTCCAACTCTCTCCGTTCTGCCCGCTGAATGGCCAAGAACAGACGGAAAGAGCCAATCAGCGGGCAGAACGCAGAGTCGGAAACGCTGAGTCGGACGCTTGTGAACCCAGCGTGAGTGCCTGTAATCTTATATTGATAGATAGATGAAGTTCATGCAGATGATTAGGATCAAACTTACATAGTAGTCTTATAGTTCCATGTATGTTTCCTCATCTTCTTCAGTTTTATTGTCGTCGGCAAGTGGGGGGTTATTTGTGCAGGAACCCGAACAGTTGGAGCAGAGTGTTGAACAGTGGATCCCAGCTCTGCGACATCCACATCGACCATTACCGCAGCTTTTGGTGCAGCTGCTAAGTATGTTGTGCAGAATTTCAGGCGTGGCTGGTGGATCCAAAGTTGGAATTGGTTTAAGGAAGCCATCGTTTTCCCTACTCCAACCCCAATTTGTTGCTTCCAACTTGTTGCCCAGCCATTCTTGAACTTGGAAGCAGACTCTGTATGAATGCTGCCGGGCAGATCCTCTGGTAGGTGGTAAGGAGTGGAGATCTGGCTTCACTCTCGTGGTGGATTTCACAAAACCAAGGTAACGTTGCTTATCCAGATCACCTTGTGTTGAACTATACATGGCTAGGAAAATCGGCGAAGACGTGGATCTCCTGGTTCTACTCGAGTAGGACAAGGAGATCCACGTCTTCGCCGATTTTCCTATCTACCTAAGCTACGATCGTAGCTTTGGTTCCCAAAGGACAAGAAATAAAATTCTTTAAGCCTGGGAAAGGGAACGAGGAGTTGGAGTAGGGAAGACGATGGCTTCCTTAAACCAATTCCAACTTTGGATCCACCAGCCACGTCTGAAATTCTGCACAACATACTTAGCAGCTGCACCAAAAGCTGCGGTAGTGGTTGATGTGGATGCCGCAGAGCTGGGATCCACTGCTCAACACTCTGCTCCTAATTTGATCCTAATCATCTGCATAAACTTCATCTATCGATTAATATAAGATTACAGGCACTTACTTCACTGTGATCCGATTTTGAATTTTCAGGTTGACTGTTGGATGGAGACTCTTTACGGATGCAGAGCAGACACCTGTAATGATCGATGGCCGATTCCCCCTCCCACACCTTTTGTTAATGCACGCACCTCCTGTGAATACACTACTACTACTACTTCTGTGAATACACTTACATACTTTGTTTAATACAGATCATTTAATTTGGTCTCTTATCTTTTTCTTTTCATTTTTGGAGCCTATAGTTCACTAACTGAAGGTAAGGGTTCTGAAAATATGTGATATTAATACACTTTTCAGGATGTGAATGAAAAATAGAAGAAAAAAAAACCTACATGAAACCTTCTTAAGTCATTGTCCGAGCATTACTGATGTTCGGAAGACAATTCATGTATTACAAGATGTCATCAGGATTAATGCGAATGAGTCCTGAGTAAAAAGACCATAAAAAGATCTTTTAACTGATTTTTTAAAATGACACCTACTTTTCAACGCGCTCTAGTGGTGTAACGCGTAATCGTAGAGAGTTAAGTCAGTAAGTGTTTTCAATTAGGAGGTCATGATTTCCATAGGGGACCATCTCCACCCCGAATTGCATAATTCCCGAAAATTTCATCGAAATCAGATGGGAAATGTGGAAGTTATGGCAGTGACAAGGAAATACAAGTTTGCGCATGCGCAGTGGCAACCATCGACTGGGACAATGATTTTCATAGGGGACCATCTAAACGCCAACCCGCACAATTCCTGAAAATTTCCGAGTGAAAAGAGCATAAAAAGACCGTTTTGCTGATTTTTTAAAATTATACCTGCTTTTCAACGCGCTCTAGCGGCGTGAGGCGTAATCGTAGAGACTTAAGTCAGAGATGCAAATTGTAGGAAATTGTATGTACTTTAATTCTGGTAGTAGTAAAAAATCCGCTAGAACGCTTACTTTTAGAAGTATATGCAAAAAACCGAAAAAAAGTCGAAAAAATAGGAGAAAGTTCACCCCCCTCCTCGAGCTCACCTCCCACCCTAGGGGACTTTTTAGGTATGATTAACCAAGTGTAAAGGAAGACGCTAGTGAAGGAATTTCTTTACTATGAAGTAGTATTTACTGAGCCAGACTCTATGTATACGGAGCTAGTCTCTGTATTCAAACAAAGATATGACTGTAAGAACATTTTTGAAATCTTTTTTCGAAAATAACATAGAATTGTACAATTCAATCAAGTGACTCCACAATATGAAATGGTTTTTTCAGTTTTCAAGTGTTTTTTTAAGTAATAATAGTGATTTTGGAGCTTATGAAATCTGGGGATGCTTCACTTGTAAGTTTGCTTGATTATATCTGAAAGTAGGTAGGCACCTCTTGGTGTACATTCGTTCAAGAATCTGCCCTTGAAGTTTTACTCACCTGTACCACGTTTAAGTAGGTTCCTTATCTTCTATCTAACATGATAATAATATACTTGATACGGTATTTTATTCATAACAGATAACAAAAAAGACAAGATGAGGAGCTCTCGGGAGAATCCGACTGACTACATCAAAAATGACTCGTCCAGCAACATCAATTTGAATCATTTCCAGAACGCCCCAAAAGTTCTATCCAATGGGGACGATCGATCAGAGAACGACCTCAGCAGACCGTTCAAGGATCGGACTGAACCTACCAACGACTGTTCTGTCCCTGAGTTGAAGAGGCAAAATAAGTCTTTCGAGACGGACAATTCAATCAGCTACTTGATCAACGACGTGACGTCATCAGCGAAGAAGCCGAGGCACAAACCTTTCGAGGTTCTAGAAAGGGAGAAAACGCCAAGCAGAAATCGGATTCCCGAAATCTTCAATGCAATTTTGAAAGAAATTGGCTCGATACGCCTCAAAAACCAAGAGACGTCAGAAAGGTAAATCCTATCGTCATTTCACTCGGTTTTACATGAAAATTGAGGATGTGGGAGAATTGTTTTTTAAAAGCTGCAAATGATTACACAAAAGTTTATCATTTTTCTGTATAGATCACTCGTCTGCAAAGAACAGAGCTTTGCCATTGTCACCTACCAACCATATTTTCGCTTCATAATCAAATTTATTTAAAAGAAATAAACGATTCACACTCAATTCGAATTGTGAGGGCATTCATTAGGAAATTCGATTACTGGTTTCCAAGGACGGAAAACTGAGTACAACTTGAAGAAACAAACAGCGATCGCATTTTGGTCAGCTAAAATTTAGACCTCTTTTGTGATTCACCCTCGTGTTTCTGATGTATCGTAAGTCCAACCCTTAAGTTCTCATGGGGAGCGAGCGGTTGGTCCTACAGAGCTCTGGGTGGTCTCGTTCGATTCTAAAAATTCGATGCTATTATAAATTGATGAAAAAAAACAATACTTTTATATCAAAAGTTTAGTTTTTGAGCTAGTGAAAATCGGCCCATGGGAACTGCGAGGAAAGTGCTGCGAACGGCGGACGGACGGAAAAATTGTTATTCGATTTTTAGGACGTCCCACAGTAAGACTTGGGCGTCCTTATGCGATCGATCTAGGGTGAAGTTGGACAACACTCAACAGAAAAAAAAATAACCACACAAAACAAACTGTGTGTAACAAAATCTTGTGTCGTCTGCACAGGCCTTAGTTCTCAACCGATTTTCCTGGTTCTTTTTTTGTTCGACGCGGAAAACTATCTAGTTGTGCACTACGTCGCCGGAATTTCGAATTTTGCCTTTTAAGGGGGGGGGGGAAAGGGGGGGTTAATGCTCGAAAAACGTGCGTTTTTGGGCATAATCTTGTGTACTCTGCCCAGGCCTTAGTTCTCAAACGATTTTCGTGGTTCTTTTTTCGTTTGACGCGGAAAACTATCTAGTTGTGCACTACGGCGCCGGAATTTTGGATTTTGCTTTTTAAGAGGGGGAAAGGGGGGGTTAATGCTTAAAAAACGTGCGTTTGCGTGCATAATCTTGTAAACTCTGCCCAGGCCTCAATTTCCAACCGATTTGCGTGTTTCTTTTTTTGTTTGACTCAAATAACTTCCGAGTTGTACATGATTTTACCAGAGTACCAAAATTCGCAAGGGGAGGGGGTGAGTGGGGGGATAATAATAATAATAATAATATTATTATTATTATTATTATTATTATTATTATTAATATTATTATTGTTAATATTATTCACAAAATATCCGATTTTTCAATATTTTGGTTCCTTTACTACTTACCAATTGTACCCAAGCTTTGAAATTGAGGAAAAATTCTCATTATACCTCCGAATTTTCATGAATTATTCTCTGTACCACCATGGAACTAATAGTGGTGCCACCATGGTGCCATGATGCCATAAACCGCTTATTTCGTGTTTTTTTTTTTTTTTTTTTGTGGTTCACCTTGATTATGGATGTGAACTTGACGGACTGCCTACCAAAACTAACAGATGAAAGTTCAATGTTACGACGTATTTCCGCTTTGGTGCCAGAGTGGCACCATTGTTGGCGTTGTGAGGTGGTGTGGGGGGGGGGGGTGAACTCGAATTCGCATGATGGGTATCGTAGATCATGGATTTTAAAATGCTCTTCAGATTCGAGGCTCCCATGCCGCTAGAAATGTTAAGGTGGATAATTGTGGGGGGGGGGGTCAGTATTTCTTGCCTAAAGTAATAAATAAATTACATCGAGTGAAACAGTTTCATTTCACCTAGAATACGGATGTGAACCTCGACGGACTGCCTACCAAAACTAACAGATGAAAGTTCAATGTTACGACGTATTTCCGCTTTGGTGCCAGAGTGGCACCATTGTTGGCGTTGTGAGGTGGTGTGGGGGGGGGGGGGGGGTGAACTCGAATTCGCATGTTGGGTATCGTAGATCATGGATTTTAAAATGCTCTTCAGATTCGAGGCTCCCATGCCGCTAGAAATGTTAAGGTGGATAATTGTGGGGGGGGGGGTCAGTATTTCTTGCCTAAAGTAATAAATAAATTACATCGAGTGAAACAGTTTCATTTCACCTAGAATACGGATGTGAACCTCGACGGACTGCCTACTAAAACTAATAGATGAAGGATCAATGTTACGACGTATTTCCGCTTTGGTGCCAGACTGGCACCATTGTTGGCGTTGGGGTGGTGGGGGGGGGAACTCGAATTCGCATGCTGGGTATCGTAGATCATGGATTTAAAAATGCTCTGCAGATTCGAGGCTCCCATGCCGCTAGAAATGTTATGGTGGATAAAGGTGAGGGGGGGGGTCACTATTTCTTGCCTAAAGTAATGAATAAATTACATCGAGTGAAACAGTTTTATCGCTTACCAACTGGTTTAACTGATCTAATGCTTATCCAATGGGACGTCCCCTGGAATGCATGCATTACTAAACAATATGTTTAGATTCTACGTACGTTTAAACGTAAACCAACTAATTTTAATGGGGTTATAACAATTTTTTCTTGGTCGATTCCAAAGGTTCACTATTGAAAATAATGAACCAATAAAATAAAAACATAAAAAATGGCAGAAAATTGGTTGGATTAATTACATTGAAAATTTACGCACTTTCTCAGTACGAACGAAATTTTCGCTCGGAATCAGCCTGACATTTGAAGACTACAGGGGAAAAACGCACCATGTCCCATTTTGTAAACTTTTCAGGAAATCATTTTTTCCGGCAAAAACCCAATATTAGTTCGAATTTGGTCGATACAATTTTTATAAAAATGGAATTTGTATCTCAGCGTACTGTAGAATGCGGTGGTACAATCAAAACTACTGCAAAAAGTATTTTAAAACTCCATATTGCTATCCAAAGTTGCAAAGGTCCATCTGTAATGGGGAAGAACGCACCATGAACGTGTATTGCTGGTTTTATTCATAGTATCCTACCATAAGATTTCTCTCTTTATCAGGGCATAACGGTTTCGTGACATTTTAATAATATATACCTATAATGATTTGGTATTTTCAAAAGTTCACTCACGAAGAAGTTTTGCAAAATATAAATAGAATAAAATCCAGGAAATTCAATTTTGTTTCACCGTTTTTAAGAAAACAAACACTAGTCTCATATAAACTTATTGGTATGAAGAAAATAATAATGATCGCCGCTAACAATCGAAAATAATACTGTGAAACCCAGGAAAACCGCATGAATGCGTGAATCACAGAGATCCATCAGGTAGGGGAATACGACCTGGGGGAGGGAGCCCGAAAGTTGGCATCTTCCCCGGTTGCGCTCGGCTTGGTGCGTTCTTCCCCTGTACGGTGTTTCGTTTCTCGCATTTTTCTCCTATATTGGATCGTTTTTACCCATTTTGGTTGTCACCATCGAGTCCGCCGTGAAAAAATCTATAAGAAACCGTCATAACCTATTTTTCGCAAAAAATCGACTTGGTGCGTTCTTCCCCTGTGGTCTTCATTTCAAATATTGAAAATAAGGTCTAATATAATTAGAGTCTAAAACATAATGGAAATTATCTTAAGCGTTATTGAAAGTGGTTTACCTATTTGAAATCATCACGACATTTCCTGTACGAATACCTCATCAAAAACAAAACATATTCGTGGTTTAGAAAATTTTCCAAAGATGAGGCCATTTGGGGTCTGGAGAAGAGTATTGTTGGCAACAACCGCTATAATAGAAGCCTAGCTGTACCAAGCGCATTCTATCGGATCATATTTGAAGGGTGGACAATAGAGAACGTCGAAGAATGAATACGATCCCTTCAAAAGGAATTCGCTCATTCACTCATGGGACTTATTTCATTAATAATTTCATGTTTCTCATCTAAAATTAAAGTTTTTTGTGTTGATGTGAAAATCTGAAAATTTGTCATTCGCACATATTCAGGCGGAGACCCAGGGAGTCCAAAATTAAGACGCTCGCGGAAGTTTTGGAGTCGGAAGAGTCTCTGATCACCGCAGAGTACACAATTCCTCGTTCGATGATCAAAAAGGAGGCGGTCGATCGGTTGCAAACGCTTCTTGATCGGCTGAATGAGAAAAGCCCAGTTGCTCCTCACATTCAGACCGATTTTCAAAAAGAACGATCAGTCGGCTCGGAAGAAGTTTTCGAGTGGAAGGAACTGCCGACTACCATGAGTTATTATACAACGGTAATCAACGACCCTTCTAACATCGATTCAAGGTAAATATGGCAATTTTGAATAAAATTCAAGGAATTTTCAATCTTGCAGACACCCTGCACATGTTGGGCATAACTTCAGGGTTCGATTCTTCAAGTTATTTACAACATAAAATATCTCTAGCAATTTTGTTTTGCCCCTTGTTTATTTAATTTAAAGATTTTTTTCGTGCTTCCGACCTTATGTCATTGAAACTGTCATAACTCCTGTTATTTACCAAGTCAATTCGAATTTGAGGATATCGTTGGAAAGAGCGTTAAATTTCCAAGCTACCCAGTGCATAAGCACTATCATTTAACAATAAAACTCATATCTACGCATAATGCGTATTTTATACAAGAAAAAAATGAACTTTTACATCGAAAAATCCACTTTCTAGCGGTCAGAATTATTCAGAAGTTTCACCATTGAATTCAGCGTGAAAAATTACATAGGTGACCAAAACCTGATGATACCAAACTCATCAAATCATCTTGAGATCGAGGGTGACCGTACACCGCGTAAAACGATTGATTTTCTTGTAAAACACACGTTTTTTGGCATTCAAATTTATAGAGTTCATGTTTTCTGAAGAGCGCCCTTCGAAATGGGCAGGGGTTCAAAGTAAAAACTTCGATCCAAAAAAGTCAAATTTCGAAAAAAAATTAAAGTTTGCTTTTCGACTTGTTTTTTTTTTTAATGTTTGATAGCTAAAAAATTTTTATTTTGGACTAGGTAGCTTGGAACTTTATAAAAACCCAAGGGAACCCTCCAATTTGAATTTACTTGGTGAATAATCGGAGTTATGACAGTTTTAATGACGTAAGGTCGGAAACACGAAAAAATGTTTAAATTGAAACAACTTTGAAAAACAAGGAGTTAAAGCAAAGTTGCTAGGAGTTGCTATTTGTTGGAAATAACTTGTAGAATCGAACGCTGAAGTTAAGCCCAACTCGAGTTTAGACACCCTATACATATACTCGTAATACGGTATATTCCTTCGTTTCAGTTCGTCCATGTTGAGCGGTCCGATCTGCCGGATTTGCCACGGGCGTCACGGCACGTTAGTGAAGCCGTGCAGGTGCCGTGGGACGCTGGCTTACGTCCACGTCGAATGCTTACAGGTCTGGCTGACGGAGAAGGAAGTGAATTTTTGCGAACTCTGCAATTACACCTTCAAAGTCATACACGTCCCCGAGTATGTGAATAGAATTTTTCTAACAACCATTTCAACCTATTTTGAGCGATACCTGAATTGGGCTGTATTACGATTTCCTCCTAGATTAAAAGTTACAATTATTAGACTAACTATAATGACGAACTGACGACATGTGCGCCTGGTGACTGATCGGACTGGAGACGCCTGAGCACCCACCTATCCTGAGGCAGTTATATAATATAATATATTATTATAATAATTAATAATAGTATATTATTAATAATAATTAATACTTAATAATTAATAATAATTAATAATTAACAATATAGTTAGTAAATTAATAATTAATAATAATATATTATTATATATTATTAATTATAATAATATATTATTATTATCTATTATTAATTATAATAATATATTATTATAATAATATTATTATAATATAAAGACAAATTATTGTGACAAAATCAGTTATATTATATCTGATTTTGTCACAATAATTTGTCTTTCCTGCTTAACCCATGTTAAATCACATAACAGCTTTCGTTGGTAAAAAATTCATGACATTTTCGAAGGCGAACAATTTTGGAAATTTAGTATTAACGTTTTTTTTCGAGTTTCATGGTGCAAATTGCCAACATAGGGGAATATACTAATAAGAACAGTCCCAGCTTACTACGAGTCTATTTCTGACCCTGTTCACAATTTAGAATTTGAATAAATTGACTAAATTTGAACTTTCTATAGATTTTGCGAGAAGAATGGATGGGGAGATCCCTCGAGCAGGGTATATATTATATACTCTCTCCCCCTGGATGGATGTCCCCATCCATTCTTCTCGCAAAATCTATAGAAAGTTCAAATTTAGTCAAATTATTCAAATTGTAAATTGTGAACAGGGTCAGAAATAGACTCGTAGTAAGCTGGGACTGTTCTTATTAGTATGTTCCCCTATGTTGGCAATTGCACCATGAAACTCGAAAAAACCGTTAATACTAAATTTCCAAAATTGTTCGCCTTCGAAAATGTCATGAATTTTTTACCAACGAAAGCTGTTATGTGATTTAACATGGGTTAAACAGGAAAGACAAATTATTGTGACAAAATCAAGATGTTTTAAAAAGCAAAAGCCCACTAACTCTCGTACGTCCAAACGAAGATAAGAACAACGAACATAGTTGCCTATAGAATAATAAAGTCAGTTTTGCCAGTATGAATTTTACAAGCTGGGACTTTTCTTATTAGTATGTTCCCATATGTTGGCAATTTGCACCATAAACCTCGAAAAAACCGTTAATACTAAATTTCCAAAATTGTCCGCCTTCGAAAATGTCATGAATTTTTACCAACGAAAGCAATTTTGGTTTATTATTTTCAGTAATGAACCATTGGGATCGACCAAGAAAAAAATGTGTTACCCCCCCCCCCCCTCAAAACTTGTTGGTTTACGTTTCAAGGTACGTAGAATCCGAAAATCCGAATTTTTAGGATTTTTTGAGACCACGCGGAGTCCTGTAAGATGAACCGTTCGCTCCCTACGAGAATGTAAGGGAGAATCTGTCTCTTCAATTCTCTCCCATGCGATGGGAAAACCTTAAACTACTATACTATATACCATATACTATATACTGGACTCGCTGGCACTGTGGTTACGCGCCAGACTCTCTCCCTACCGTTCCAGGTTCGAATTCTGTGAATTCTCTCTCGTCAAGAAATTTTTTGATCCCACCACATCGACTGTTGGTTTATTATTTTTATATCTGCTTGCGATCGATGTTTTTCTTCATGTTATGAAGTATGAAAAAGTTGTTCTTCATGATAACAATGGCAAAGCCGTGGTCTTTGAGGACGAGTGATCTATACGTCCACGTCGTAGAAAAATAATAAACCATTGTGTAATCAAAATGAATTTGCAATTGATATTATAACGTTCTACCGTAATTTAGGAATCATTATACATACTTATGCAAAGTGTACATAAATATGAAATTTAAGATTGTCTAACTTTTAGAAGCGAATGAGAACACCGAGAGCTCTGATCAAGCGTCATAATTTGCAGCGATTTTCGAATGAAAAACTCTGGTTTCCATTGTGGGTTCTGATTTCATTACTCGTAAAAATTACTCTAGAGAGAGAACAACCATTTTTATTACAATAAAATTGGCAAGCTACCCATATACTAGTTCCCATCAGGCACAGCACAATCATTAAAATTTCTAGTCCACGTCATAACAACACATTATTAAAATAATTCATAACAATGATTTGAAACTAATTAAAATTTATCAACAACAACAAAAAACATATATTATTAAATATGCCAGTGTTGAAAGGAACTTCCCGACCTCTAGTGGTGGAGGGCACTAACTAAACAGTTAGTTCCTTTAAACAAGAAAGATTAGTCACAAGAGAAATTAGTTTTTTACCCTCAGATGATGAGATTTGCCAAGAATTGCACTAAAAAAAGAAAATCGGTTTTTTGCACTTAGTTCCGTTCACCACCGGCATGTTCTAGATGGGTTTTCCATTCGGAAAATTCTCAAATTGATAAGGAAAGTTCTCAATTTGATTTGGGAAATTCCCAAATTGATTTGGAAAGTTCTCAATTTGATTTGAAAAATTCTCAGTCTGTCTTGGAAAACAGTAATATGTACCTAATATCTTGAAGGAAAGAGAATTACAATTACCTATAAATATTTGGACTGCATTTGGATTAACTGTCGCCGCTTAATAGATATTCAAGTGTTGATTTCTTTTCTACAATACATTTACCAAGAATGAAACTAATTTCAGGTACAAAATTATTCCGTCGATCGGTTTTTGGTATAAATTTGCGGCCACCAACCACCAGAAGAGGACTATTATGGTGGACCTGACTCTTGGGATCGTACTGATTCCGTTCCTAATTTTCCTTACGATGTTCGTAAGATCAGTCACGTGCGACGAAAAAACTGAATTCGACGAAGACGACGAATTCGTAAGTTCAATGGTGAAATTCAGTAAAAATAATGCACAGCGGTTCAAATAGTATAAGTTGGTACCCCCTACACTCCTGTTCCCTCCCAACAATGGTAATTCATCAATTTGGTACCTAGCAGATTGAAATAATTTTCTTACTTACTTAACTTGTTTTTTTTTTTTTTTTTGTTTTTTTTTTACATTCAGGAGGACAATGTCATGTGGCATTTTGGGCAAGCGACTCTTCAAGTGGCCACTTTCCTCGTGATCTTGTCGTACATCGCGGGCGTTCTGGTCAGAATCAACCACCATCTCAGCACTTGGTTCACCTGGTACGTCAACAAAAACGTCACAATTGTGCTGGAAGACGGTACCGATGAAGCTGATTGAACGCACTGCTACAAAATAAACACCTACCACTCAATATTGCTTCTATAAACCAAATTGGCGGGGCTTGAAAACGTTATTTAATTCTAAACGAAATTACTTACCATATTGTAATTCAAGAGGTAGCCTTTTAGATGGAGAAAAATTGCGTAGAAAAAAAGTCTGCCAAGTAGGTGTGTGATTATATAGTTTTTGGGTGAACTAAGTTGTTAAAAATAGGAATTTCTGAGACAAGATGTAGAAGGGGCTTACCTTGGTTTAAGGGGAATTGTGCCAGATTTTGATGTTGAGTAAGCGATTACTAAGGAATTTGGAGGGAATGGTGCTCACCCTTGTGCCGAGCTTGGATCTATGAAGATCTCCGTAGCAGGTGCTGCGTCCAGGGCCTCTTTCCTTGAAGGCTTGTATGTGTGGGGGCAGTGCCAGGAAGCAAACCTGCCCCAGTTCGGGGTACGTTCAGAGGTGCGGTATGTACTTGCGGCAGTAGGAGAAGGCGGCAGTGTCCGGGATTTGCGCCGTGGCTACTCAAAGTCGCGGATCACTGACTGGTGGGTAGTTATCAGTCTATTTCACAACACTTCTCAGTCCTGAATAACTCGTTAAGATTAGAGGGGATGAGTCGTCACGCTTAGGTTCGTACTGCTCACTTGACAAGACGCATCGCAATAACTGACTGGGGTCCTGGTGGTGGGGGCACCCCCTTATATACTCTCCAGCCATCTTGGTCGGCGATGGGGGAGGCTCAATGGTGGCGCTGTGTCATGTCTTAGCGGCATGTGGCAGACATTGGTGCGTGGATGACTGTTGCTGCATGGAAGTAGGTTAGGCCTGGCTGCTGTATGGAGTTATGGTTGTGCATGGAACTTATGGTATTATGTGTTGGTGCCTGAGGGGCGGGGCCTGCATTTTATGTCTATTACAGGTGTGGCACATAGCTTCATTGTATCCATAACTCGATTGCATGGATGATCTGATGCAATTTACCTAACCTCAAAAATATCTAAGTACCTTGCTATGTCCTCATAGGGAACTATCAACACATCCATCCGCACAATCCCTGAGAATTGCACACAATTTCAGGTGAAAACAAGTCTTTGAAGACGTCTTGTCTCTCGTGTGTAACGTAGCTAAATGTACAAGTACCAGGTGGCCTTTTATTCTAAACTATGAAATATAATGATTATTGTTAGGTTGATCCCTACTTAATTACTCTTAACACTCTTACAACTATTCATCATAGAACTAATAACATAACACTCTTACAACTATTCATCATAGAACTAATAATAATTCACATCGGAATCTAATCACAGAATCGGGTTCTATATTTCAAATCTGTCGCTATTTACATTCCATCTCCATGGTAACAAGTGGAACAGCTCTCAGCTCGTTACATCCTCCCCAACTTGAGAAGCTGCATCATCCGATCTGTTGTGGTATTTCAGAAGGTTTTCAATTGCTGCCACTTGATCTCTATTCGAGTCGTCTTTGTAGATTACATTCTTTGGGTAGCCGTTCATTGCTATGATCTTGTGGATAACGTATGGGCCCTTGACGATAGGAGTTTTATTATCATATCCCGCTTGAACTAAAATGTGATCATCTACTTCCAGGGAGGGACAGTTTTTGCATGACGTCGGTCAAAGTTAGCCTTCATAGTCTTCAGATACTTCTCACGTTGCTCATCAGTGAGGGGCGTCTCTTGAATCATATCCTCTGTTACGCCGTATGAAGCATCAGCAGGATACAGTTGAATCTTCCCGTACGCTTTATAATATGGAGAGCAGCCTATCCCAGACGAGTATGAACGACTCAAATGCTTCACAGCAGCTTCCAGGCATGCCTTCCAGCCACCTCTGAAGAGAGGATACATAGCCAAAAACTGCTTCACATCTCGGATTTTCCTCTCAGCCAAGTCGTTACCAGGTGGATGATACGGTGCAGTGTGGATGAGCCTGATACCTCTGTCCTGTGCGAATTTTTCAAATAACTTGGACGTAAACTGGGGACCATTGTCAGTAACTACACTCTTTACTTTGTCTATTATGGGGAGCCCTTGAAGAAATTTGATTACAGCAGCGGATGTTTCGTTCATACTTCTCGTGAATGTGAAGCGACTATCCTACTGACTGCGCCATATTGTTAGGTTGATCCCTACTTAATTACTCATAACACTCTTACAACTATTCATTATAGAAATAATAATAATTCACATCGGAATCTAATCACAGAATCGCGTTCTATATTTCAAATCTGTCGCTATTTACCTACATTCCATCTCCATGGTAACTTGTAACTTATTATTTTTCACCCAATTGTTGGGCATTGTCAGGTAATAAATCACGATTGACAAAATCCATCTAATCACCGTCAATATTACGTAGGTAATGAAAATCGTAATTTACCAACTAGTTAGTGTTTTATTGCAAATAATTGTAGGATGATCAAAAATCATGTATAAATTATTATATTACGTAAATTTGAGAGATGGTGATGGGATGCTCAAAAAGAATCGAGTATTTTTTTAATAACCAATACTTTATGTATACGAATATTTTATCAATTTTTACAAACGGGAGATACGATTTTGAATAGGGAGAATAGAAAACCGAAACTTTTCTGGATCAGACAAGATGTATTTTTGCATTCAGATGTTTTTTAAAACATGATTTCAAAAATCAAAACTACAGAGAGTGTTATGTTACTGAGCTCTAAATTTATAAGATTCCCTCCTAGAGCCCTTTTAGATTATTTGTATCGTAGGCAACTTCAGTAACCTGGCAATATAGTTTCTACAATTCTAGGACTGTAAGAACATACACACTTTATTTAATTTTTAATGATTTATTTACCTACCTTCCTAGGGTAATAAGAAACCTTAAAGAACAGGAAAGATCTGCGACCTCAGAAGATGGAAACTCTCCACGTAAGATATGTAGGTAATAGCGTAAAACTCATCAGGCGCCGGATTCGAAGCAGAATTATTTTCTCAGGGTATTTAGCCACGGGAATACTACTCGGTAAAGTTGAACAAAAATCCACATTAGACAAGCGTGAAACGATTGTAGCAAGTCCTCGTACGACGGGCGAGATAGATGAACTGAACCTTTTTACTCGGATTTCGTTTCCATCTTATCGGATCGGGTTATCAGTTACTTACCGGAGTAAAGTATCCGTTAAGGTAAACACTCGAACCGATTATGTCACGTTCGATCATTGTACATCATCTATTCAAAATCCTATAAACTATATCTACTAGTTACCACTGCTCAATGAGTAGTTGGCCATGTTATCGAACGTGACAAGACATTTTTGCCCTTATTTTTCATCCCCTAGACCGTGATTGAAATCAACCAAAAGCTTCGGGCACAACTAGACCCCAACTGGAGCCCATATACCAAATGTCATCAAAATCGGTCCATGGTAACCAAGTGCCGCGTACGGCGGACGCCAAAGTTTATTCGATTTTCGGATTCTACGTACCTTGAAACGTAAACGAACAAATTTTGTTGATTAACTTTTTTTTTCTTGGCCGATTCCAAAGGTTCATTTTTGAAAATAATAAACTAACAACGATTTATAGGAACACTCGTAATTAATTTATTAAGAACACTCGTGAAAACTATTTTTTGTTATTAATCAAAAGTCATTGTCATTAATCAAATAAGTCTGGCAAGTGGGTATAGTAGAGTCAAAACGCATGACAGTACTATTAATACATTTTGAACCCACACTCATAATTTGATGTTTTACTTTTCAAGATACGTAGAATCCGAAAATGGCCATGTGAAATTTCACTGGAAATTTTTATTTTGGAAGATTTTTAACTCAACGCTTTCTTTCTATGTTTTTTAGCTTGTAAGCAAACTAGTGGTACTACGAAATCACACTCGATTCGAAATCATAAACTCAATTTTAAATGCTTGCATACGAGTCTGCAACACATTGGGACATTTTCATGTCAACCACTACACAACAAGGTAGTGAAGTAAGGTTGTTAGTTCATGTACCCAAGCATCAAAGTTTTCGTGACGATTTTTCAGTTCATGTGCCAAAGCAAAATGTAAGGTTGTTGATTGTTCTCTACGCAACACAGTGAGTCTATTTTATTTATTGGTCGCGTGAGCAAGATTTGCTTAGTTTTCGTGACGATTTTTCAGTTCATGTGCCAAAGCAAAGCCATGAAAATGTCAAAAACTCATCATCTTTGCAGACGGGTGTTGTTGATTCTCTTCTGATAGTCTTCGGTATTAATTATGCAAGTGTCAGTTGTGGGGGCTTTGGAAGCAAAAGGCTACTAAACAGCGCATGTAAATACGAGTAGGTATGTCGTAGGACTAGAAATTATTAATTAGCGTATTCATGTATGTAACCTAGGATTCAATTAATGTATTTAAAAAAGTAATGTATTGTTTAGTAATGAGTATACTAATAACTAAGTGTAATATAGGTATAGTAAGTATCAATTTATTTGATACTTGATTTGATACTTTGATACTTGATACCGAGATTGCCGCGAAGATCCTACTCTACAACATGGGCCAACCCTAACGCCGGGTAGGAAATCTGAGCAAATCGCATCTGTTCATGCATTTTTCTTCCTGTGAAGTGTACAAAATGGCGCCAAATAAACATAATCTATCGAATTAACTTAAATTGTTTGTGGTCTGCGTAGGTTTCGGTTTCTTTTGGGCATCTGTGAAACGCGGCCGCACGCCACCTTTCTATCGATCTTCCGAACTAGACGAAGTAGGGTGCAAGGCCAGACGGCTTGTTGCGATTTACCACCTACCCTTCTGTGCTTGGATGAAGAGTGCATTCCAGACCATCGAAATCAGACAACCCAAACCCTATGCAAATCTCTCGCTAGAGTCGACTCTCACCCTCCAACGCATCTCTCGCAAGACCTCACAGAGTACTGGAGACAAGTACTACTTGTACTAATGCACCAACTCCGAGTTGAAGTGCCAGTTTCACCGACCCAGCCGAACCATGCATGGAATTACTTTTTTTGGCCGACTTCAACAGCGCCGGCGTCGCTCGAAGGAAAGAGGTATACAGTTTGGTGTGTCAATTTTCAATAACGAACCTTTGCAATCGACCAAGAAAAAAAATGTAACCCCCCCCCCCCCCTCTTTTCTCAAAATTGTTGGTTTAGGTTTCAAAGTACGCAAAATCCGAAAATCTAATAAACATTTTGCCGTTGGTCCGCCGTACCCGACACTTGGTTGCCATGGACCGATTTAAAATGGTATTGAACTTTTAGACCCGAAATGAGACCACCCAGAGCTCTGTAGGACCAACCGTTCGCTCCCCATGAGAACTTAAGAGTTGGACTTTGACAAATCGTAAAAACGTCTGCCAAGTGGGTATGGCACATAGCTTCCTCGTATCCATAACCCGACTATATAGATGATCCGATGCATAGTAGATAATCTCAAAACATCAATCTCTAAGTGCACTCTCTCTCTTGCACCACCCTCATAGGGGGCCATCAACACGTCATCCCGCACAGTCTCTGAATATTGTTGGAATATGTAGAAGTTGTGGCTGTTACAAGGATTTCACGTTTCGTTCAATATTCAATTGGGGGGCCATGATATTCATAGACCATCTCCACCTCAACTCGCATAATTCCTGAAAATTTCATCGAAATCAGATTGGAAATGCAGAAGTTATGCCTGTAAAAAGGAAATAAGCAGGAGGAAGCTACACGAGTGTGAATAGCAAAAGAGGCCTAATTTGCGTTCCAATTAGCCAGAAATTTAGGACAACCCAAAGTGGTCCAAATTTCCAAAATAATAAAAAAAGGGGTTTTCCCGTTTTTTGTGGTTTTACCTTCACAATCATAGTAATATATGATTTATTCGGATTCAGCACAAAATGTCTGATATCAATGCGTTTTCCAAAAATGAAAATTGTCTAAAAATTAAAAAAGTACCTATGTATCTATTTATATAGCCTAACTGGTCTGCCATACGGTACCAGTTGATTTTACAACTAATTTGCAACAAAAAATGTCTATTAGCGATTTTTTTTAAACCCTTCGTTTTTGAGTTATTTTAACTTTAAACTTTTTTCCGTGATTTTGACCTTATGTCATTAAATCGGTCATAACTCCTTCAATTTGCTCTGTAAATTACAATTTAAGGATACGGTTTGAAAGAGCATTAAATTTCCTATCGGATAGTTGCCTTAACTTTTTTTGGTTTATTATTTTCAATAATGAACCTTTGGAATCGACCAAGAAAAAATTTTTTTAACACCCCCTCAAAATTTGATGGTTTACGTTTCAAGGTACGTAGAATCCAAAAATCGAATAAAAATTTGGCCGTCCGTCCGCCGTCCGCCGTACGCCGTCCGCCGTACGCGGCACTTTTGCCACTTAGCATTGACCGATTTTGATGAAATTTGGTATGTAAGCTCCATTTGGGGTCTAGTTGTGCCCCGAAGAATTTGGTTGATGTAGGTCACTTCTAAGGGTTCAAATTTGAATTTTGAAATTTTGAAAACGCCCTAACTCAAAAAATTTCGATATGAAGGTATTATTTTTTCTTCAATTTAAGATTCTATAGAATTTTTAGAATTTTTTGAGACCACGCGGAGCTCTGTAGGACGAACCGTTCGCTCGCTACGAGAATTTAAAGTTTGGACGTACGATAAATCAGAAACACGGGTGTGAATCGCAAAAGAGGCCTAATCTCCATTCAAATTATAGCTGACCGAAATACGATCGATGTTTTTCTTTATGTTGGATAGTTGGTAGCTTTGCAGACGAGTGATCTATAGAAAAATAATAAACCATTGTGTAATAATTTGCAGCGTTTTTGAGTCAAGGTTTGAGACATGAAAACGTCCTCTAAAAAGATAATTTTACGTAATTTTGGAAACCTCGAATTTCTTCAATCTCAAATTGAACTACGAGAACCCATACTTTTCCAAGATGCAAGAACAGTGAAAACTGCGCCAGAATCTCAGCTTTCCAACGGTATAATCAAAACATATTCTACAACCGAATTTAGGGGAGAAATTTCTGTTTGAACGCGGAAACACGTGCATTTTTTCAAAGAAATCAGCGCTCTGGCCTTCTGTTTCCGGAGGCCTCGCGGTCTACTGCGGCGCTGACCCACCCACTTTTATCGTCCGACCCCTCAGATCGACTAGGCGGAGCGCCGATTTCGTTGAAAAAATGCACGTTTTTCCGCGTTCAAACCCGAATTTCTCCCCTAAATACGGTTGTAGAATATGTTTTAATCATGCCTTTGGAAAGCTGAGATTCTGGCGCAGTTTTCACTGTTCTTGCATCTTGAAAAACTATGGGTTCTCGTAGTTCAATTTGAGATTGAAAGAATGCGAGGTTTCCAAAATTACGTAAAATTCACTTTTTAGAGGACGTTTTCATGTCTCAAACCTTGACTCAAAAAAAAGTTAAGGCATCTATCCAATAGGAAATTTAATGCTCTTTCTAACGGCATCCTCAAATTGTAATTTACACAGCTAATTAACGGAGTTATGACCAATTTAATGACATAAGGTCAAAATCACGAAAAAAAAAGTTTAAAGTTGAAATAACTCGAAAACGAAGGGTTTAAAAAAAATTGCTAAGGGACATTTTTTGTAGCAAATTAGTTGTAGAATCGACTGGTACCGTATGGCAGACCAGTTAGGCTTACACCCTGTATAATGAATACGTGCGTATATGTGTTGTACCCAAAAATGCAGTAGCAGTGCTAACACTATGTTGGTATGGTATAATGAAAATAGAAAATACCAACAATAGCAGTGTGGGTACTCTATGAGTTTGTGGAGAGGAGTAGAACGTGAATATGGACTCCTAACAACTTCAAAGCATACCCTGTGCTTACAGTATGTTGGTATGGTATTCTAAAAATCAAAAAAACCAAGAATTGTGTAAAACAACGTTCTAAAAGAAATTGCAACACCGTTGTTCCTTTTCTTAACCATACCTTCAACTGAAAGATTTCTTTGAAAATTCGCTTTAATTCATGCTGCAAGAATGAACTTTTCAGGATTTGTGTGCGTTGATTTGTAGATGGTCCCCTATGAGGGTCGTGCAAGGCACCAACTTAGAGATGTTTTGAGATTGAAATGCCATACCCACTAGGCAGACTTTTTTAGGTGGGTTGAATCAGAAGCCATGTTTAGCCAGAGAACGACCCACACAGAAGGTCAAGACTGAAACGGGTATGTGTTAGTAGGGGGTTATAAGGATGTATTGGGCCTTCATGACAGAAAAAACCATGATCTGGTGGAGAAGGCCCCTGGCCCTTGGGAAACCCCTGGGTACCTTCTGTCCTGTCAGTTTATTACAATCTTTCAGGTAGAAGTCCAAGCAATTCAACTGTGAGCAGAAGAAATGCTGAATAAGCATCTCAGTAGAGCCAAAGTGAAAACAATATTTTTAAAATATTGTTGAGATGAGATGCTTATTCAGCATTTCTTCTGCTCACAGTTGAATTGCTTGGACTTCTGCCTGAAAGATTGTAAAAGTATTAGTTTTACTACATTACATATACATAGACTCGTAAGCGAAAGTTTGCTTATTGAGAATTTCTTTTTTGCGCATGCGCAGTGTATACCACTGAGCGGATCGTTTTATTTTCGTGGAGGACCCACCCACACAATCCCTGTCATCATAATTGTACTTATATATTGGTATAGTTCAGCCCGTTACAAAGATCTGCACACACAGATTTTCTGACTGCGAGACAGACTCAAAACCGAACTAGTTCAATAAGGTCTAAATAGTAAAATTTGAGAATAAATTTTGCAGAACCTCTTATAAAGTGGCTTTGAACATCTTTCTAAAATTGGGGATAAATTAAAAAGAATACACGAATGTTAAAGTTTTTTTAATAATTCAGAGACTGATCGTAATTATGTTACCTATTGTCTTCCTTTGTGACTTATGTAAACCACCACCAAGCTCGCATATTTGATATGAATTTAAATTTGGTGGGGCACATAGCTTTCTCGTACCCATAATACTACTGTATAGAATATAATTTATAGACCACAAAATTGATCATAAGAGAGTAATGTATTATGTAAATGTAGTAATAACAGAATTTTATCTTCATATATTGTATGAAGAAACGGACTTGACGGTGGCAGGATTGAGGCCCCCCCCCCCCTCTAACCATGAAAAAGAGGAAAAATTCCCGCGTTTGCGCGGCACCGCCGATCGTCGGGGGGTCGGCAATCGATTCCACCAGTCAACGCACCGTCGCCCGCCGGAGCACCGATCGACCGCGTTCACCTCGTCGAGCCGGGCGCTGGTCTTCTTATCACCGCATCGCACGTTCGCTAAGGTGAGTCCTCTCCTTGTACTTCGTAACTAACAGCAGTACACCACCTCAAGTACTAAACCGTCGTAAAATGGAACCGGTTCTTCTTCCTATTTATTTCCAACAAAACATTCTTCATTCTAAATTCTACTCTCGTCCTCTCTCCAACTTGAAAGGTAAAAAGTCTCAATCGAGCAACATGAGTGAAAGGGCGAATTTTCAATGACAAATTTTTCCCGGTTTTCATTACCTACCAACGTAGTGAAAGTTTTCACTTTTCAAGGTTGGAAAAAAAGTTATCCAAAATCGAGATATTTACTCGCGTTTACATTTTTGACCTTCCTGAACAATTTTGTTTCCGTGTCTGTCAATGTGTGTGTCTGTCTGTCATGAAATCCTTGTAAAGTAACAGTAAATTCTTGTAACTATACGAAGTTATTGTCCGATTTTGTTGAAATTTTCTGGGATTGTGCGTGTTGGCGTGTAGATGGTCCCCTATGAAAATCGTCACCCCAGGACTGATAGTAGCGGCTGCACATGGGCAAACGTGAAATCCTTGTTACAGCCACAGCTTCTTCATTTTTCATCCGGCTTTGATGAAATGTTCATGGATTGTTCAGTTTGGTGTGTAGATGGTCCCCTACGAGGGTAGTAGAAGGTAATTAGAGTTTGCTGTTTTGAGATCATCTATACAATCGGGTTGTGGATACGAGAAAACTATGTGCCACACCCACTTGGCAGACTTTTGCTTCCAAGTCTATCAAGGTAGCAGAAGCTTTATTTCACTTTTCAAGGATGAAAAAAAACAGTTCTCCAAAATCAAAATTATCACACGCGTTTTGCGTTTTAGACCTTTCTGAACCATTTTGGTTCCGTGTCTGTGTGTCAGTCATGAAATCCTTGTAACGGGCATAACAATACGAAGTTATTGTCCGAATTCTATGAAATTTTCAGGGATCGTGCGGGTTGGTGTTTAGACGGTTCCCTTCAGAGGCTCATTTCTACATTCAATTCTTCAAAAAAGTCGTGAGAGAAGGTTGAAAACACCGGAACTTGTTGGTTTACTCAAGAGATAGGCACAACCACTTCAGAGGCTCTCTACCTCAGGCGCTTCAGAGGCGCTTTCTACCTCAAATTTTTGGAAAAAGTCGAGACAGAAGGTTGAAAACACCGAAACTTGTTGGTTTACTCGAGAGATACAACCACTTCAGAGGCTCATTTCTACCTCAAATTTTTGGAAAAAGTCGAGACAGAAGGTTGAAAACACCGAAACTTGTTGGTTTACTCGAGAGATACAACCACTTCAGAGGGTTGGTGTTTAGACGGTTCCCTTCAGAGGCTCATTTCTACATTCAATTCTTCAAAAAAGTCGTGAGAGAAGGTTGAAAACACCGGAACTTGTTGGTTTACTCAAGAGATAGGGACAACCACTTCAGAGGCTCATTTCAACCTCAAATTTTTGGAAAACGTCGACACAGAAGGCTGACAACACCGAAACTTGTTGGTTTACTCAAGAGATACAACCACTTCAGAGGCTCATTTCTACCTCAAATTTTTGGAAAACGTCGACACAGAAGGCTGACAACACCGAAACTTGTTGGTTTACTCGAGAGATACAACCACTTCAGAGGCTCATTTCAACCTCAAATTTTTGGAAAACGTCGACACAGAAGGCTGACAACACCGAAACTTGTTGGTTTACTCAAGAGATACAACCACTTCAGAGGCTCATTTCTACCTCAAATTTTTGGAAAACGTCGACACAGAAGGCTGACAACACCGAAACTTGTTGGTTTACTCGAGAGATACAACCACTTCAGAGGCTCATTTCTACCTCAAATTTTTGGAAAACGTCGACACAGAAGGCTGACAACACCGAAACTTGTTGGTTTACTCGAGAGATACAACCACTTCAGAGGCTCATTTCTACCTCAAATTTTTGGAAAAAGTCGAGACAGAAGGTTGAAAACACCGAAACTTGTTGGTTTACTCGAGAGATACAACCACTTCAGAGGCTCATTTCTACCTCAAATTTTTGGAAAAAGTCGAGACAGAAGGTTGAAAACACCGAAACTTGTTGGTTTACTCGAGAGATACAACCACTTCAGAGGCTCATTTCTACCTCAAATTTTTGGAAAACGTCGACACAGAAGGCTGACAACACCGAAACTTGTTGGTTTACTCGAGAGATACAACCACTTCAGAGGCTCATTTCTACCTCAAATTTTTGGAAAAAGTCGAGACAGAAGGTTGAAAACACCGAAACTTGTTGGTTTACTCGAGAGATACAACCACTTCAGAGGCTCATTTCTACCTCAAATTTTTGGAAAAAGTCGAGACAGAAGGTTGAAAACACCGAAACTTGTTGGTTTACTCGAGAGATACAACCACTTCAGAGGCTCATTTCTACCTCAAATTTTTGGAAAACGTCGACACAGAAGGCTGACAACACCGAAACTTGTTGGTTTACTCGAGAGATACAACCACTTCAGAGGCTCATTTCTACCTCAAATTTTTGGAAAAAGTCGAGACAGAAGGTTGAAAACACCGAAACTTGTTGGTTTACTCGAGAGATACAACCACTTCAGAGGCTCATTTCTACCTCAAATTTTTGGAAAAAGTCGAGACAGAAGGTTGAAAACACCGAAACTTGTTGGTTTACTCGAGAGATACAACCACTTCAGAGGCTCATTTCTACCTCAAATTTTTGGAAAACGTCGACACAGAAGGCTGACAACACCGAAACTTGTTGGTTTACTCGAGAGATACAACCACTTCAGAGGCTCATTTCTACCTCAAATTTTTGGAAAAAGTCGAGACAGAAGGTTGAAAACACCGAAACTTGTTGGTTTACTCGAGAGATACAACCACTTCAAAGGCTCATTTCTACCTCCAATTCTTGAAAAAAGACATTACTCCCCCTCTAGTACCTTTGGTACGTCATTAAATCTGTTGAACTGCAAAAAAATCAAGGGTTAAAATAAAAAACGCGTTCCAAATAACGTGAGGAAAATCTAACGGTTCTTCCGCTCTTTGTGGTCTTCTATTTTCCTGTTTCTTTCTTCTCTTGTCTTGGTTGAAGTTCTGGAACTGACTGTTGTTCTTGAGTGTGTTCTCGTTGTGAGTTCGTAGAGTTGTGTTGAGTTGTTCCTGGTTCTTGTTCTGCGATGAAGTATGCTGGTTTTAATCTGTCGATTGAAATTGTTGTTGTTCTGTTCTTCATATCCAGTGTAAAATATTTGTCTGTCTTCTCGATGACTTTGTACGGGCCTTCATAAGCTGGCTCTAGTGGCTTCTTCACTCTATCCACTCTTACGAAAACGTGTGTGCATGTTGATTGATCTTTGTTAATGAAGATGTCTTTCTTGGATTTGTTTTCAATTTTTCTTGGTTTTAGTACCTTCATGCATTGTTGTACATTGTTAACGAATGTATCTGGTTCTGTTTCCATTGTTGGTTCTTCAAAAAATCCTCCTTGTAGCTTTATTGTTGTTCCGTATGTCATTTGTGATGTTGTATAGTTGCCATCAGTTTGTAGGGCAGCTCGTAACCCTAACAAAACTGTGGGTAAAACATCAGTCCATTTGACTGTGTTGTGTGCTTTTATTGCTGTTTTTAATGTTCTATGTTGTCTCTCCAATTTGCTATTACTTTGAGGGTGGTATGGTGTAGTATGTTTAAATTTTGCTCCACATAATTCGGTTAACTTTTGAATAAATTTGATACGAACTGTCTACCTCGATCTGAGACCAGTTGAACAGGTACTCCGAATCGGGTAATCCAAGAATTGTAGAATGTTTTTGCTACAGTATCAGCTGTGACATCTTGGATAGGGATTGCTTCCAACCAATTTGTAAATCTGTCAATCATTGTCAAAATGTAAGTGTATCCGTCAGATGGTGGTAGTGGTCCAACAATGTCTATGTGTATAAAGATCCTCACAAAAAATCATGAAGAATTGCGTTGGTCGGAATTTTTTACGCTGTATTTTGTGGAAATGAAGGGGGTGTAACCTTTTCGTGAAACACCCTGTATATAATCAATACGTGCGTATATTTGTTGTACCCATAAATGCAGCAGCCGTGTGGGTACTCTATGAGTTTGTGGAGACGAGTAGAACGTGAATATGGACTCCTAACAGCTTCAATGCATACCCTGTGCATACAGTATGTTGGTATGCTATAAGAATCGGAAAAACCAAGAATCGTGTAAAAAAAACTTTCGAAAAGAAATTGCAACACCATTTTTCCTTTGCTTAACCACACCTTCAACTGAATGATTTCTTTGAAAATTCGCTCATTAATTCATGCTGCATGAATGGACTTTTTTTCTGTCCCACTCAACGCTATTGAAGTTTTTTTGTCGTTTCATCAGTCATAATATGACTGATGGCGTAAGACCAAATTGGTTGAAACCTGTGTGGAGCACTCTTGTGACCAGATCAAACGAGAAATGTCCGCATTATTTGTGGCTTCTCTCACTTCGCACTTTGGTCAGTAGATTTTACGAGAATTAGGAAAGAGTGCGTAGTTATTTTTTTAAAAGGAAATCATATTTGTGATCAAAATTGAGGTGTTTATGGAACAAAACGTTAAACCTTTTCTCCTTTGGTTTTTGGTCAAGAAACCCGAGATTCTCAATCCATAACGCGGGTGAGAGTATAATCACAACCGAGGCAATCATCTCCCGATGAATTCCTGAAAATGTCATCAAAATCCCCTTTGAACGCAGTTGGCTAGGCGACCAGGGTCTATTCCGCACAATCTCTGTAAATTTGATTCGTTTTGGGGGCGGAATTAATTTAACAGTTTTGAGCAAGTTATGGAGGATGAGGGAATTATTTTCCAAGACAAAGAAGCATATTCGTGCTGGTCAACAAATATGGGTCCTCCAAATCAAATGTTCCACTCGTACTTTCTGTTTCAAAGCCCTTTGAACAGCTTTGGTTCCCTGTCTCTCTGTCACCAAACCTAGTTTCTGGAATAACACCAGTCGACACCTTGGTCCGATTTTGATGCAACTTCCAGGGTTGATGCGGGTTAGCCACGTGCCGGTACCTCAAGGTTTGAAGTCTGAGGCTAGGTCTTGGAAGAATTCACTTGAAGAATTATGGTACCATCATAAACCGATAAGTTTGTGCCAAATTGCTCGTAAAAAAAGTAAAAATTAATCAACACAATCGCGAACTACTTATTTCACAATCATGTTGCTGTTTGTTGATACCAAAAATGAGCAACGCGATCGTGACAATCACGTTTCTTTTCTTAGTGAGGATTTTATAAGTGTACTGCTTATTAATAAGCAAATTTTTACACCAACTAATTGTGTAAGTCCATTTTAATTTTTTTATTTTATAAAGGCATAAATCCTTTATTAGATAAAGGAATTTTATAAAGGCAACGAACACTGTTGGAAATAGAAAACGTTGAGGCCGAATATGCTCCATCTGATTGAGTAATGTTTATGTTCAAGGAGTATGTTGGATGTTCATGTTGGGCTAATAATGAGGGACAGAGTTAGGAAAAGTAACAATAGGCTCCTGAAGATCACCGCACTATCCGTCTTCTTTAAAATAACTAGAGTCCCACACTTCCTCCTTTCTTCTCCAACCTCTCTCCTTTCCCCTCCTTACACCCTTCTACTACCAAAGGCTATAATCCCTTCAGAGCTGTTGGAAAAGAGCATTCTGTTCTTCAAATGACTACACACAAATCTCTCCTCCAATGGACGAAGTTCGTGGTTGAGCTCGCCGGAGTGGAGGGAAGTGGAAAGGGGTGAATCTGCCACAATCCCCTTCTTCCATTTCAACCACCAACTTCATTCGTCTGAAAAGAGGTTTTAAGTGATGGCAATGGAGGGTGGGAGGCTCCCCAAAATCTCGACCACATTGTAAATAGGGCGGAATTCCTTTCAGCCTTTATCCGTCAACCCTATCACCTCCTGAATTCTCCACTGTTCCTTCTACTCCCATATTCAACCCAAATCTCCCCGATCCTGGAATTTCCATTCAAATCTCTTCCTCTGAACTGCAGAAATTGTGATATTAGTGAAGCTGTACACAGTTTCACCACCAATCAAGCCCAACTGAAATCGCCGAAAGTACCTACTACCTATACTTATTTCATGTCGATCAGGTAATTTTGTCACAATAGCGGCATGCCGCTCTGCTCATGTCAGCTAGGACCAGCCGATCTCTTTTTGGAGCCGATCTCTTTTTCTATGATTTTTCAAAGAACTGCAGAAATTGTGATATTAGTGAAGCTGTACACAGTTTCACCACCAATCAAGCTCAACTGAAATCGCCAAAAGTACCTACTACCTATACTTATTCCATGTCGTTCAGGTAATTTTGTCACAATAGCGGCATGCCGCTCTTCTCATGTCAGCTAGGACCAGCCGATCTCTTTTTGGAGCCGATCTCTTTTTCTATGTTTTTTCAAAGAACTGCAGAAATTGTGATATTAGTGAAGCTGTACACAGTTTCACCACCAATCAAGCTCAACTGACATCGCCAAAAGTACTACCTATACTTATTCCATGTCGTCTAGGTAATTTTTGTCACAATAGCGGCATGCCGCTCTTCTCATGTCAGGTAGGACTTGAGATAATCTTCGAGTGAAATCGTGTTGTTTCGCTGCCACTGCTAAAAGTTGTAGACAACTCGTCCGCGCCCAAGGGTTTTGAGTCAATATCGCCGCCCTCCCTCCCTCCGTCAACTTACTGCCCCTTACTGTTGGTCTACCCTGCTAGTGTTTACTAATCCGAGGACCCAAGTTGATGTAGCACAATCCGACCAACTGCTATTTCTCCTTTGGCAAGTGGAAACAGTATAAATAGCTGGAGATCGTGACCTTCGTAACGGTTGGGTTAGACTCGAACTCCGTACGGAAAAAAGAATGGGAGGTGCACCGGATTTTTAAAAAATTTTAAATCAAAAGTAGACCTCATCCTAAGAATTTTTACACCAGCCGATCTCTTTTTGGATGAGTAGATCTTTTTCTAAGATTTTTCAAAGTTTCGAATGTTTACGACGTCACGCGCCCCTCTCGCCTGGGTGGGACCCCCCAGCCCACTTTGACGTCATAAACATTCGAAACTTTGAAAAATCACAGAAAAAGGTCTTCTCACGCTAGAAGGTCGCGGTTGGTGTCAAAATTCTCAGAATGAGGTCTAGTTTACATTAAAAATAACATTAAACAATTTTTCCGACCCATGCGCACACCCCATTCGTCAGTCCTAAGTGAAAAACGTCTGCCAAGTGGGTGTGGCTTCCTCGTATCCATAACCCGATTATATAGATGATCTGATGCATAGCAGTTAATCTCAAAACACCAATCTCTAAGTACCTTTCACTACCCTCATACACCATCTACACGCTAATCTGGACAATCCTAGAAAATGTCATCCAATTCGGATGAAAAATGAAAGTATTATGGCTGTTACAAGGAAATTCAAGTTTGCGCATGCGCAGTGGCTGCTGTCATTCCGAAGGTGGTGATTTTGGTAGGGGACCATCTAAATACTAATCTGTAACAGCCCTGTAAATTTCATTGAAATCGGATGGAAAATGTAGAATTTATGGCCGTTACAAGGAATTCACGTTTGCGCATGTGCAGTCGCTTCTATCAGTCCGGGGATGTTGATTTTCATAGGGGACCGTCTACACACCAACCCGCACAATCCCTGGAAATTTCATAGAAATCGGCCAATAACTTCGTATAGTTATGCCCGTTACAAGGAATTCATGACAGACAGACAGACACGGAACCAAAATTGTTCAAAAAGGTCTAAAACGTAAAACGCGTGTGAAAATTTCGATTTTGGAGAACTTTTTTTTTATCCTTGAAAAGTGAAAACAAAGCTTCCGCTACCTTGGTAGATTCGGAAGCCAAAAATTTCATTCAAACTTCAACTCAAAAACTCGGCCCATCGGGTTACTACATAGAGCCTTCGGCTAGAATTCAAGATACATGGAACATGCTTTAGCCTTTTTTTTTGCTGTTTCCTTTTACTTGGAATTTGTTGACTGTTGTTTTAATTTAGCTCTTTGTGGGCCTGCTTTTGAAATTGCTCGTCATTTCATTCACCTCTTGATGTTCCAAACGTAAGAAATAAAACGTAAGAAATCGAAAACATCTAAAACGTCGAAGAAAACATCGCAACTAAAAGGTTATAAGATCCGCTAAATCCAAGTTGGTTCTTACCACGCATAAACGTGTAGGTGACATAACTTCGACAGAAAAATTAACTTGGCAACAGAGAAGGTTTATGAATACAACAACACAGAGCAGGAATGCTGAACCATGCAACGAGAAGGATTGTGGACCAAGCAACAGGAAGGTATCAGGCTCTGGATCGGCAGAGTTTTACTATCAATGAGAATAGAGGTGGTTCGAAACTCGGCGCTTCGCCCCTCGAACGCCGCAGTGAAGAAAAAGGCCTATCCCATTGGATAAGCATTAGATCAGTTTAACCAGTTGGTAAGCGATAAAACTGTTTCACTCGATGTAATTTATTTATTACTTAAGGCAAGAAATAGTGATCCCCCCCCCCTAACCATTATCCACCATAACATTTCTAGCGTTATGGGAGCTTCGAATCTCAAGAGCATTTTAAAATCCATTATCTACGATACCCAACATGCGAATTCGAGTTCACCCCCCCCCCCCTCCACCAGAACGGAAATACGTCGTAACATTGAACTTTCATCTATTAGTTTTAGTAGGCAGTCCGTCGAAGTTCACATCCGTATTCAAGGTGAAACACCAAAAAAAAAAACCACGAAATATGCGGTTTATGGTGTCTTGGCACCATGGTGGCACCACTATTAGTTTCATGGTGGTACAGAGAATAATTCATGAAAATCCGGAGGTATAATGAGAATTTTTCCTCAATTTCAAAGCTTGGGTACAATTAGTAGGTAAGCAGTAAAGGAACCGAAATATTGAAAAATCGGATATTTTGTTAATATTATCCCCCCACTCATCCCCTCCCCTTCCGAATTTCGGTACTCTGGTGAAATCATGTACAATTCGGAAGTTATTTGAGTAAAACAAAAAATGAAACACGCAAATCGGTTGGAAATTGAGGCCTGGGCAGAGTTTACAAAATTACGCCAGCAAACGCACTTTTTTCAGCATTAACCCCCCCCCCTTTCCCCCCCCCCCTTAAAAGGCAAATTTCTAAACTCCGGCAACGTAGTGCACAACTAGATAGTTTTCCGCGTCGAACAAAAAAAGAACCAGGAAAATCGGTTAAGAACTAAGGCCTGTGCAGACGACACAAGGTTTTGTCACACACACAGACATACACCTATGGTTTTTTTTTCGCGGATTTGGATTCAGAATGTTATTTTTATGTTTATGTTGTTATGTTTTATGTTATTTTTTTTCTGTTGAGTGTTGCCGTCCTTCACCCCAGATCGATCGCATAAGGACGCCCAAGTCTTACTGTGGGACGTCCTAAAAAGGCCTACGTTCGGAGTGTTTAAAACGCGCGTTACACGTTCGCGTAACGTTTTTCGGATAGTTAACCTAGGGCAATAACATGTCCCATGTTAAAAACATTTTATTAAACATAAATGTTTAGTAGTACATGCATTGAAAGGGGCTTCCCTTAGATGAGGAGTGGAACGTTCTAAATGTGTAATAAGCCGAAAATCTAAATCTTCACACAAACTTCTTCCATGCGCCTTCCATACAGCAACCGCCAACAGCTGTCCGCCACCACCGATGAGGACACGCGAGTGCGCCACCATCGCGGCCCTTCCAGCAACCAGCCGCAAGATGGCCGAGGGGATATAGGGGCCTGCCCCCTCCCTCGACCGTCAGTCTGAAGTCACGCGTCTCGCAAGTTGTCGAACCCAGCTCCAGTACTCAATCCCCTCTAATCTTAGTGTCGCGGAACGAACTGAGAATCGTAGTGAAGTGCAACCCACGGGACATTTTCCAATAGCCGTTCCAAGAATCCCGCCAGTCTTCGTTCTTGAGACATCCGCAAGCCAAGGCCCGGACTCAAGACGTTGCCGCCAACTCTCCATTTTCGCCGACCCGAACTGGTACGCCGTTCGAACCCCGGAACGAGGCAAGTTTGCCCCGGTCCCAGGCATCCCCCTTCAGCACTGCAGGAAGAAGAGGCCCTGAAGCAATATACCGCCACGGAGATCGACACTGATCCAAGCTAGGCCAAGGGTGAGCAACATTCCCTCATAATTTCTGTAAGCGCTTACAAATTACTCAAAATCTGGCAAAACCTCCCCCTCATAATTTAACGTCCTGTAAAAGAAATAGGAAGGTAAAGAGAAACGCATATTGTAAAGATAGTTCAGTTGTAACGAGAAACCGTAACCTAAGAAGTTTTTGTTGTGAAGAACAATTGTATTTTTTTTCAGTAGTAAGTCAGAAGACTAAGTCATAATTTGTATAAGTAGAATCAAGTTCCTACATAAATATTATTTTCTTATAAGCATAATATTGCAAGTAACAACAAAGTACAATTATTTTTAGTAGCATACTTATTGCAAAATTTCGTACATAATTTCTTAAAGCCAAGTGTGATTTCATTGATCGTTATCAAATACATTCTCAATCATATTGATATATTTTCAAGTATCTTTTCGAATATATTACTGATTATTCTTGTCGACGGTTCCATCAGAACCCTCGTAAATCCGCTTCACGGTAATCAACTTATAATTTTCTGAATAAAAACCCTACGTGTTTTTAACCTTTGCAGTACTTATTTCAGAGTTTTGACCCTTTCCAATTCCGTTGGACTCAGGTATTTTGCACTTTAATAATTTGGGTTTTTCCTGAGGTCAATAATCGACCCAGGTGGTGGCAGCAACCCTAGGAACTTCTCAGGTAGAATCTTTTATCCTCTGGGCTCTAGTTCAAGATACCTTTCTACCTAGAATTTCCTAGCCTCACTTAGTTGGGATTTTTGTACCAGCTTTTAAAGGATTAGGATCAGTTCATAAAGTAAATCTTCATTCTGAAGTCAATATTTAATTTAGTATCACAAAGTTTTCAAGTAAACCTTTCGCCTTTTTGCTTTGGTCATCACGCACTACCATAATAGTAAAGCCATTTTCACCCTCGGAGATCTCGAAGCAGTCGTAGACTCAGGTAAGCAGAATCACCTAATCCCTTGTTGTACAAATATATATGTTTACTGGGGGAAGATAATTCAAATTTAAGAATCAAAATCATAAACCCTTTTAAATTCATAAATCCCAAATCATTAGAGTAATAATTTCTCATAACCTTAACTCCAAGTTAGATACCCAAAACCTAAAGATTACATCTGGTGACCAGCGGTAGGATCAACGAAAGTTACGATTTTCAGAACCCACAAACAAAAGCAAATACCAGTCCTGGAATTGAGAGGTGGTTGAACCACTGAAATTTGGAACATTAAAATAAGAATCATCAGTAATTTTGCATATATTTTGATATTTTATTTTCTTTATATTAACGCATTATCACACTTTTAGTACACGCACAAATTGTACAAACAAAAGATTCAGCCGGAGAGTGAGAGGAGCGCAGAGAGTTCAATTCAGTACGCAATTCGTACTAATTATTGTGCATATTGTCAACTATTACCACTCCACAATCCGCCTATTCCGTTTCGTACAAATATTTCATTCGAACCACCACGTGTTCGAGAACCATCGTATCGCAAACCGTTCGAACCACCACGTGTTTGAGAACCATCGTATCGCAAACCGTTCGAACCACCACGTGTTTGAGAACCATCGTGTCGCAAACCGTTCGATCCACCACGTGTTTGAGAACCTTAGTATTTTGTTCGGACCAGAACTCAGTCCGACCCAATTCCGAACCATAACCGTATCTCGTCCGAACCAGTTCCTAGTTCGAACCGAGTCAGTACGCGGACCAGACCCATATCATACCAATCGTAGAACGAACCGCTTCACGGTTCGAACCACGTCTTCGTTCGTACCGAATCGAATTTCGTACCGATTCGCGACCCGAACCATTAGTTTTGTTTTGTAAATTAGTATAGGGAACGAACCGCTTCACGGTTCGAACTAAATTCAGTATTCCAGTGGTACGTAGGTCGACCCAGTCACGGTTCGAACCTACACATTTAAGTAAATTTAAACAAAATTTTGAGCAATTAACCACATTTTTTTTTCTCTTCTTACATAGTAAATTTCATTAGAAAAGTTAATAGTAAAATTCGTCGATTACCCTACATTTTGACATTATTCAGGAAGAGTCCTTTTTCTTTTGGGTAAAAAGGATTGGATCAAATTCGCCAAACCCCCTCGACTACCGATTCAGCGTTGCGGGAAAGTGAAGTGAATTTTTTTTTTATATATTACCGGGCTTTTCTTGTATACTCTTTAACTGTGACGAATTCAAACAACGACATCATGGCTCCTGGAGATGACAAAATAACTGCAGAATTGGCCGATGCCATGACGGAGGCTATGAACAGGATGGGAGAATTCTTCCGAACCGCACAAACCCCAGCTCAAGGTCAAAACCAACAACCACGAGACCTGCCACGATCCTTGTTTCTAGAAATAGAACCTTGGAACCCGGACGACTCCGATGCCATCTCAGCAGCCTCATTTTTCGCCGAGGTAGACCAAGCCACCCATGATTTGGATCAGGAGCAGAAACTCAGATTTCTTCGTACCCGACTCCGTGGAGGGGCTAAGCGATTCCTTCAAGAAGATTTAGGAGCCCAACCGTATACCAACCTCCGCGACGCTATTCTCCAGTGGTACGAGAGTGAAGACCCTGAAAAAGCCATGATACGCCTATGGACCACTAAACGACAACCTGAGGAAAGCATACGACGATTCGCCGAGAAGCTCATCGCAACCGCGAAGACCGCAGTCCGCAACGAGGTTAACCTTACCGCAGCACAACAACGGGAGTGGGTGAAGACGAAGACCCTTCGAGCTTTCGTACGAGGAATAAATAAGGAAATTAGTCCTTTCCTCCAGAGTAACCTACCCGACACACTGGAAGAAGCGGTTAAGCGTGCGGAAGACCTCGACGATGATCATCAAAACGAAAAGACTGCCGACTTCAAATGGGATATAGCCGGAGTTCTTAACAAAGATTCCCTCAAATGCTATACGTGCGGAGAAGCCGGACATTTCGCCGGAAAGTGCCCTCAGAAGACAACACCACAGGGACCAAGTAGGAGTCAGATGACGACGCCGCCTCATACCGGACAAAGTAGACCCGGCTGGAAGCAACCCTCACCGAGCCCCCGATACCCGTGTCTGTACTGTGGAGACTATAGTCATTTCCCTGTAAACTGCCCGCACGGCATACAGAGTGCGATTTTCTGTGATTTTTGCGGAGCTCGAGAACATCTGGAGAACGAGTGCCTGCGAAAGAAGAAAATGATGCCAGTGTCGCAACCTCGAGGAAGTGTCACCAGTCCCACAGCCGCCGTAGTAACACTACCGCCCGAAGACATTCCGGAAGAAGAAATTCGCGGGGATGAGATAATAGCCTTCCAAGCCACCGTAAACTGTACCACACGCCCGATGATCCGGATGAAAATTGGATTAGGCAAATATAACCGCGATGTCATCCTGGATACCGGCGCCGCCGTCTCCGCCTTGTCACACCCTGTACCGGGAGTTCCAGTTCAACCCACATCCACTGAACTTTGGGGAGCGGATGGTCAGAAAATACCCCTGCTGGGAACACAGGAACTAACTGTGCGCATCGGCGACAGACGTGCCTCGCATCGGTTTTACATCTTTGAGAGGCCGGATTCGCACCTGGATCTCGTGGGGCTCGACCTTCTGAAAAGATTTCCCATTGGAATTCGTACCGACACGAAACACGTCACAATGACAAACGCCGAGTCGGGAGTACCGATGGTCCTCGGAGCCGTGTGGGAGAACCCCAAGACACTGACACGCTTACGTCAACTGAAAGTAAGAGCGGTAAAGGACAAAAATTCCCGACCAACCATTCCGGCGAGTTCCACAGTCAAAAGACGACCCTCGACGAACCCGAATCCACAATTTGTCGATCTACGAGAACCCTCAGTTAAGAAGCCCCGACCGACCGTCGACGGGATACCGGCTGAAATAGCGGTAGCAACGACGTCTGTACAACACCTGGAGGTGCCGCCTACAGAAACCTGCGGCGATGAGCCGTACCCCAACGACGCGATAGCCCCCACTGGACAACTGTCAACCTATCCCAAGAGCGAATGTCGGAAGGAAATAGAGGGATTCCCTTCGCGAAACGCGCATCCGCGCGGAGGAGTGAAGGAAGAAGACGGCTGTACGAATAGGTCGCCGGGGATTGAATCGATACAGAATGAACCAAACGGCCGTGTATCACACTCCGTACGGCGAGTCTCACCACCGTACCGCTGTAGCGTAGAAGAACACATACGGGACCTGTTAGCGAGGAGGACCGGAATAACCTCGGGAAACCAAGGGTCGGAAGCCCTCAAACCGGATGGAAGACTTACGGGAATGAAACCCGAATTAAAGGACGCCCTTTGGAGAGCGACTAGAGACCAGCATAGTCGTCTGAAACCAGCTTCCGTTGGGAGAGCACCGGACGAAGCCATCAACCGGGAGGAGCCGCACTCGCGCGAGGCCCCCGCACCAGCTCCGTCGCCCGGACCCTCTCAACCCAGCCTGGATCCCTGGTTAGAGTCCGACGACGAGAATGAGCCGGAACTCGTCGAGACCACCTGTGTGACTCTGGACGTCGAACGCCTGCTGCAGGACAGTACACCATCACAGGAGCACCCTACAACGGGAAACACATTGCCCACGACCACCACTGCCGGAACAACACCATACAACCTTCGACCCCGAAAGATCGTCGACTACAAAAGGTTACATACCGGCAGAGTCTCCGTCGTCGACATTGGTCCCGAAGAGGAGGCTGGATAACCTGTAACAATTAAAGAAATTATTATACCTGTAAAAAAAAAAAAAAAAAAAAAAAAAAAAAAAAAAAAAAAAAAAAAAAAAAAAAAAACAAAGGGTCATTATTCAGTTATTTATGGTTTAACAGTGTCATTAGCAAATCAAAAGATATCACATAACGACTTAGCATTCTTCTTTCACTTACCTCAAAACCTGAATCCGGACGTCTAGGGGAAACCAAGGCACTTGATCCATCCAATACCTACCGTAGGAGGGGGGTCGAGAACTGTTGAGCCCTTAACATCTAGGAGGTTGCTAACGATGTCGCGAACGCGCACGGTTAGGCGGAGTTGTGGAAGTGAGAGCATGCGAGGTCGGAGTAGTCAGTAAGACGGCTGGTTCTTTTGTTTCAGGACGATGGCGTTTCCAAGACCCCGACTAGAGCCAGTACCCGATATTGAGGTAGGAAGCGACGAATGGGTAGAACGCACGGTAACCTGCATTGCACAGCTACATACGTGGTTGGTCAAATTCGGGGAGATGCCGGAGCAACGTAAGGAGATCATGACCTGCATCGCAAACCTGTCGCACAACATGAGCAAAGCAGTTCGCTCCAGCGCAGCAAATCTCGCCCCAGCTGGGACGCCCAACCCCGTGGAGGAACTGCGATGCGAATTGCGTGGGCTACAGCAACGCGTCATGGCCATCCAGAGCAGCAACGAGCTCAACCAATCCACTGCTTCCCTGGAGAACGCTTGGGAGTCCGCGACTGGAGAAACTTCCACTCCGAAACGCAGAGCTCGTCAGTCCTCTTCCTCATCATCCTCCTCGTCTGATTCTGATGACGATGAGAAGACGAAGGGTGACACCAAGAAACCGGCAGCAAAACGTCTCGTAGAGGAGGAACCTTCACCAGCGTTCTCTCCTGTTACCCCAGCACGCAAAGAGGAGCCAGCTGAGCCGACAACCTCAGGAGCTGCACCCTGCCCCGTCTGTGATCGCATCCCGAAGGAATTTCTCAAATTCCGGTGCTCAAGTTGTAAAAGTTTCTGGAACCGTCTAGTCGCCTCCTGCCAGAAGTACGCCGTCGACCATCCCTCGTACCCACAGCCGTGTCTCCGTAAGGAACACGAGGAATCCAGACCACCAAAGTGCCCAGGCTGCAGACGTTGGCGCTACGAGGTAGCACTGCTGACCATCACCCCAGACACCAAGCTGCCAATCCCTTCGGTTACCAGAGCTGATAAGTAGCCGATGAGGGCATCGGCCGAGAGAGAAGGAGGGGGTGTAATAAGCCGAAAATCTAAATCTTCACACAAACTTCTTCCATGCGCCTTCCATACAGCAACCGCCAACAGCTGTCCGCCACCACCGATGAGGACACGCGAGTGCGCCACCATCGCGGCCCTTCCAGCAACCAGCCGCAAGATGGCCGAGGGGATATAGGGGCCTGCCCCCTCCCTCGACCGTCAGTCTGAAGTCACGCGTCTCGCAAGTTGTCGAACCCAGCTCCAGTACTCAATCCCCTCTAATCTTAGTGTCGCGGAACGAACTGAGAATCGTAGTGAAGTGCAACCCACGGGACATTTTCCAATAGCCGTTCCAAGAATCCCGCCAGTCTTCGTTCTTGAGACATCCGCAAGCCAAGGCCCGGACTCAAGACGTTGCCGCCAACTCTCCATTTTCGCCGACCCGAACTGGTACGCCGTTCGAACCCCGGAACGAGGCAAGTTTGCCCCGGTCCCAGGCATCCCCCTTCAGCACTGCAGGAAGAAGAGGCCCTGAAGCAATATACCGCCACGGAGATCGACACTGATCCAAGCTAGGCCAAGGGTGAGCAACATTCCCTCATAATTTCTGTAAGCGCTTACAAATTACTCAAAATCTGGCAAAACCTCCCCCTCATAATTTAACGTCCTGTAAAAGAAATAGGAAGGTAAAGAGAAACGCATATTGTAAAGATAGTTCAGTTGTAACGAGAAACCGTAACCTAAGAAGTTTTTGTTGTGAAGAACAATTGTATTTTTTTTCAGTAGTAAGTCAGAAGACTAAGTCATAATTTGTATAAGTAGAATCAAGTTCCTACATAAATATTATTTTCTTATAAGCATAATATTGCAAGTAACAACAAAGTACAATTATTTTTAGTAGCATACTTATTGCAAAATTTCGTACATAATTTCTTAAAGCCAAGTGTGATTTCATTGATCGTTATCAAATACATTCTCAATCATATTGATATATTTTCAAGTATCTTTTCGAATATATTACTGATTATTCTTGTCGACGGTTCCATCAGAACCCTCGTAAATCCGCTTCACGGTAATCAACTTATAATTTTCTGAATAAAAACCCTACGTGTTTTTAACCTTTGCAGTACTTATTTCAGAGTTTTGACCCTTTCCAATTCCGTTGGACTCAGGTATTTTGCACTTTAATAATTTGGGTTTTTTCCTGAGGTCAATAATCGACCCAGGTGGTGGCAGCAACCCTAGGAACTTCTCAGGTAGAATCTTTTATCCTCTGGGCTCTAGTTCAAGATACCTTTCTACCTAGAATTTCCTAGCCTCACTTAGTTGGGATTTTTGTACCAGCTTTTAAAGGATTAGGATCAGTTCATAAAGTAAATCTTCATTCTGAAGTCAATATTTAATTTAGTATCACAAAGTTTTCAAGTAAACCTTTCGCCTTTTTGCTTTGGTCATCACGCACTACCATAATAGTAAAGCCATTTTCACCCTCGGAGATCTCGAAGCAGTCGTAGACTCAGGTAAGCAGAATCACCTAATCCCTTGTTGTACAAATATATATGTTTACTGGGGGAAGATAATTCAAATTTAAGAATCAAAATCATAAACCCTTTTAAATTCATAAATCCCAAATCATTAGAGTAATAATTTCTCATAACCTTAACTCCAAGTTAGATACCCAAAACCTAAAGATTACAAATGTTACTAGTGCAAACCATTATCTACATCAAATTAAAACAGAATATTGCTCAGAAAATAATTATATGAAAATCTTGCTTTTTATGGAAATTACACCAAATTCGTTCAACCTCAAGACCGAGAAGTTAGAAATGGGAAGGTTGGTGGTATTAGGTGGCCGGGAAAAAGGAATAGTGACCATGGACCTAGTATCCCATGGACCGGCCCTCCAGCCGATCGCAGTGAAGCCTGAAAAGTGGGGAGCGACGACCTTGAAGGCGGTAAAGAGGGGGGTTGAAAAGAGCCCTGGGGGCGTGGCCTAAACGGAGCCGTGGTGGGGGGATCATCCTTCCAGTACGTCAGGAGCGAGCGTCGAGGTCAGCAAGAGCTACTCTGATGCTTCACCCCTCTGATGCTTGCCTTGTGTGCCGCGATCCCGGTGCACCCCTCGCTTTCGGGGCTGGGGCTCCACTGATTTCGATGCCACATTTTTTTTGCCTAAATAGTTGGGTAAGGTAGTTAAATACTGTTGAATTTTACATAGTTACAACCAAAGTTGAATGTTCTCACCCAACTATTTCCATTTGTACCTAACAAGGGAAAATTGTGTCAACTATTTTAAAAATGTATAGACATTCAGTTTAATTTAGCTACTCCACTGGTTTTTTTCAATAATATTTTGACTGAATAGCTATCTTTTCTGGATACCCTCGTGATGATGATTAATAATTTAATGTACAAAAATGTTGTAGTTTGTTACTGGAACAAGGTTTTCTACTAATGTGTCAATAAAACAGGCACTTTTACGATAGTACCTACTATTGTACATTGTAGGGAAAGTGTTGGGTTTCAAAATGAAGACTAATTAAAATCTGTAGGCAGTTCAATAAATTTATTGTTGATGAGTTGCAGTAAGAAATGCAATATTTCGACTGAATAGGGGTTTTGCCAATGAAAAAATGTGTGTTACGTACTACATTTAAATTATAGTCACTTGAATTAAGCTTTAATTTGTACACGTACCTACAACCTGTGATGGCAATACATCTCAATTGGTTCCTAACAACCTTGTATTTTTGATGAAAGTAAATTAACTCCTACACTCAATTTTTTTTATGCATATATCCAACTACGAACGATTTTTTTCAAATTTGCACATGAAGCACATTGGCAAATAAAGCATCAAAATTTATTTCTAAAAGACACCATTTTTATTAAAATTTTACTAAAAAACTCATATTTAAGGCACGGATAGGTAATTTACTGAAAATTAAAATTGATTTTGAAAAACTCCGATCACCATAACGTAGTACTACAAAAGTAGAGAATAAAAAACTAGAACACAAGTTGATTTTCACTTCCGAGAATTTCCAAGATGGATCTTACTTGTCATTCTGAATAGAAATTGAAATCTATTGTGTACCTTTGTACCTACCCATAGTGTTTCTCGTTGCTCATTTCGCATGACGTCGATGTCAACAGTATTAGACACTGTTGTAGAAACAATTTAACACAATTGTTTTAAAACAACAAGTTTTTCAAAAATTTGTTTAAAACCGTACCAACCCTGGTACATTCTCAAACCCAAATAATATACTCACAGAAAAAAAAGTTCATATATCTACAGGCAAAAATATGGTTTGAAAACATATTGTTTAGTAATGCATGCATTCCAGGGGACGTCCCATTGGATAAGCATTAGATCAGTTTAACCAGTTGTTAAGTGATAAAACTGTTTCACTCGATGTAATTTGTTTATTACTTTAGGCAAGAAATACTGACCCCCCCCCCCCCCACCATTATCCACCTTAACATTTCTAGCGGCATGCGAGCCGCGAATCTGAAGAGCATTTTAAAATCCATGATCTACGATACCCAACATGCGAATTCGAGTTCACCCCCCCCCCCCTACCCAACGCAAACAATGGTGCCAGTCTGGCACCAAAGCGGAAATACGTCGTAACATTGAACTTTCATCTGTTAGTTTTGGTAGGCAGTCCGTCGAAGTTCACATCCGTATTCAAGGTGAACCACAAACAAAAAGAACACGAAATAAGCGGTTTATGGCATCATGGCACCATGGTGGCACCACTATTAGTTCCATGGTGGTACAGAAAATAATTCATGAAAATCCGGAGGTATAATGAGAAATTTTCCTCAATTTCAAAGCTTGGGTACAATTAGTGAGCAGTAAAGGAACCGAAATATTGAAAAATCGGATAATTTGTGAATATTATCCCCCACTCACCCCCTCCCCTTGCGAATTTTGGTACTCTGGTAAAATCATGTACAACCAGTGGCGCCTCCTCCAGGCAAACATAGCAAACACTGTTTGCCTTACTACAAATATGCAAAATAAATAAATTAATTTTTGTTGAGATTCTCCTATATTTCCATTTTTTGTAAGTAATATTTAGCTGATTTTTAAACTTTTATAATATTTAGGGACTATTTCATTATTATCAAGGAAGTTAGATTAAATAGGAGAATGGAATAAGAAAGTTCGTATTTTGCCTTGGATAGTAGCCCGCAACACACCATAGACTTTGAGAGGTCGGTAATGTAGAAGATTGCGGATGATACGCGGTGCCTGGCGATCAAGGCAAGCAGTTCAAACAAATGAATTTTTCGGGACTGTTTAGAGTGAGAGGCGACGATCGGCGGGGTGGCGGGAGGTCAGCGCGGTATCAAGTATTGCTATACCCCCACTACCACCATGGCAAACAGTCAGAAAACTGTTTCGTGACCTTGAATGCAGAGAGCCATGGATACTAATTAACCCACGCAAGGCAAGACATAACATATCCATCCACCCACATTATCTCAAGGAAGGAAAGCAGTTCGTTTTTTCGCCGCCGCAAATAACAGCTGTTTGAGCTGGTGTCCCGTTACTAATTTTACTGTATTTCACTGTACCTAATCGTTTTTCTTGTTGATAGACACTTGGAAATAATTGCAAAACATTGTAGAATGAAGGTTTCACATCTTATTAAGTCTAAATTCAGAGTTTCCCTTTTTGGTTAATTATTTTCAAGAAAAAAGTTTGTCTACCCTCAAATTTGATGGTTTACGTTTGTGGTAGGTAAGTACGTGTAGATTTTGAAAATCGAATGTATAAAAAAAATCCGTCCGTCCGCGGATCTTTCCTAAATTATCATGGACCGATTTTGATGAAATTTGGTACGTGGGCTCCATTTGGGGTCTAGTCGTGCCGCAAAGCTTTTGGTTGATGTAAGTCACTTCTAAGCGGTGAAACGGAAGGTCTGAAACTTCCAAAGGCACCCTCTCTCGAAAACTCTCGATATGAAGGTATTGTTTTTTCACAAATTTAAGATAGGTACCATTGAATTTTTAGAATCGAATGAGACTACTCACAGCTTTGTAGGACAAACTGTTCGCTCCCTACGAGAACTTAAGGGTTGGACTTACGATAAATCAGAAAAACGAGTATGAATCGCAAAAGAGGCGTAATCGCCTTTCAAATTTTAGTTAACCAAGATGCGTTCGTCGATCGTTTCTTTGGGATGTACTCGGTTTTGCTTCCTTAGCAACTAGTAATCAAATTTCCAAACGAAGGAATTCTTTATTTCTTCCAGTGGAGTGTGAAGCGTTTATTTCTTCCAAATAAACTTGATTGAGAAGGTAAAACATGGTTGGTAGGTGGTGACAATGGCAAAGCTGAGTTCTTTGCTGGGACGTGATCAATACAGAAAAAAATGAACCTTTGTGTAATAATTTGCAGCCTAGCTGTTTGCCTGACGAATATTGTCACGCGACGCCCCTGTGTACAACTCGGAAGTTATTTGAGTCAAACAAAAAAACGTCTGCCAAGTGGGTGTGGCACATAGCTTCCTCGTATCCATAACACGATTGTATAGATGATCCAATGCATAGTAGTTAATCTCAAAACATCAAAACAAGTTAATCTGTAACATCTCTGAAAATTTCATTGAAATCGGATGGAAAATGTAGAAGTTATGGCCGTTACAAGGCATTCACGTTTGCGCATGCGCAGTGGCTACTATCAGTCCGAAGGTGGTGATTTTCATAGGGGACCATCTAAATACTAATCTGTAACATCCCTGAAAATTTCATTGAAATCGGATAGAAAATGTAGAAATTATGGACGTTACAAGGAAATTCACGTTTGCGCATGCGCAGTGGCTACTATCAGTCCGAAGGTGGTGATCTTCATTGGGGACCATCTACAACCTAATCCTCATAATCCCTGAAAATTTCATCGAAATCGGGTAGAAAAAGTGGAAGTTATGGCCGTTACAAGGAAATTCACGTTTGCGCATGCGCAGTGGCTACTATCAGTCTGAAGGTGATGATTTTCATAGGGGACCATCTAAATACTAATCTGTAATATCCCTGAGAATTTCATTGGAATCGAATGGAAAATGTAGAAGTTATGGCCGTTACAAGGAAATCACGTTTGCGCATGCGCAGTCGCTTCTATCAGTCCGGGGATGATGATTTTCATAGGGGACCGTCTACACACCAACCCGCACAATCCCTGAAAATTTCATTGAAATCGGACAATAACTTCGTATAGTTATGCGCGTTACAAGGAAATCATGACAGACACACAGACAGACAGACAGACAGACAGACAGACACACAGACACACAGACACACAGACACACAGACACTGAACCAAAATTGTTCAGAAAGGTCTAAAACGCAAAACGCGAGTGAAAATTTTTATTTTGGAGAACTTTTTTTTTCGTCCTTGAAAAGTGAAAACAAAGCTTCCGCTACCTTGGTAGACTCGGAAGCAAAAGAAACACACAAATCGGTTGGAAATTGAGGCCTGGGCAAGATTATGCACGCAAACGTACGTTTTTTAAGCATTAACCCCCCCTTTCACCCTCTTAAAAAGCAAAATCCAAAATTCCGGCGCCGTAGTGCACAACTAGATAGTATTCTGCGTCAAACGAAAAAAGAACCACGAAAATCTTTTGATAACTAAGGCCTGGGCAGAGTACACAAGATTATGCCCAAAAACGCACGTTTTTCGATCATTAACCCCCCCTTCCCCCCCTTAAAAGGCAAAATTCGAAATTCCGGCGACGTAGTGCACAACTAGATAGTTTTCCGCGACGAACAAAAAAAGAACCAGGAAAATCGGTTGAGAACTAAGGCCTGTGCAGAGTACACAAGATTTTGTTACACACACACACACACACACACACACAGACATACTGTAAGCTGCCGTCCTGAAGGGGATTGGCTAAATAACGTTGTGTAGGGAAAAGAGAGGGGGAAATGACAAAAAAAAAGTGAATGGTTGCAACTTAAAGTTAGGTATGAAATTTATACTTAGCTTCGTTGCGCAACGGTAGAGCGGAAGCGGCAGATGCGGTAGGCGTTTCTTGTATAACCTGAAAATGGAGCACTTCCCTGAAGGGGCTTCACCACGTTGCTCAAAAAAAGAATAAAAGGATTGCAATGCGACGTGGCGCAATTTAACTATGTAATGCCTAGGGGTGAAGGTATGATATTGTACTATTACTGTAATTTCAGTATTTACCACTTTGAGAAATTTCAGGTGTTGCTTGGACAAAGAACTCAAGAAAATACGTTGTAGCGAAATATAATGAACTCGAAGGTGCAATGCAAAACAAACATATGAATGTACAACTTTGAATGGTACAAATAAAATCAATTGAAACAGAAGCAATTCGTTGTTGGTTATTTTCAATCCCAGATCATATCTTATACGGAAGAAAAGGTAAGTATGAGGTTGGTATGACAAGATTAAGATGATTATTTTAGTGTAATCAACAATATGTTTTACGAATAGCTGCTTAAAGGCAACTATGCAGAAAATGGTAAGCCTATCACGGTAGATTTCGGAATAAGTCTCTGTCTCAATCCTACCTATGATTATTGGCCAATAAGGAAAACAATTCGCACTCACGTTGCTGAAACTCGTTGAGGCGGGTTCCGGTGTGATGCAGGGTATTCAGTTGTCCAGAAGGGTAGTCAGAAGAATGCAGAGGTCGACCAAACAGGAGAGGGGAATCACTACTACGACTGTTTGGCTTTAAAAGAGGTTTTCGGTATAAGAGAGCAATGTTGAATTTGAAAGTTGCGCAATAAATTGCAGAACGAAAGGGGGCAGTTGCAGTTAATGTCTGTGGGAGTCTTATAACTGTGAACTGAAGGGATGGTAGCAGAGAGCAGGCAGGAATGAAGTGGGGGGCCGGCGCGCAGCCTTATATACGCTCCCCTCCACGCTTGGTGGCTCCCTCGAAGCCCACTGGTGGGAGGCCCCTCCCGGCGCTGTGATGTGCTTGACTCCCGATCCCTGTAGTCAGTGTGATTCCCGATCCTTCCTCCTTTTCTCAATCTTTCCGTTTTTCTCCTAGTTTTTTCGTTCCTTTCCCAATCTTTCCGTCCTCTTTCCTCTATCCTGGTCCTGATGCTTGAATAGCAGATCCTGTGAGCTGCGGCTCACATTCCTCGTCGTTCCGGAAGCCAGCATTGTCAACGACAATGCTGGGTATCGGCAATGGTGTGGAAGGGTATGTTCGTCTGAGGGCAACCTCATACTCGTACCGACGACACCCCGCACAAAGGTCGGGTCTCCTGTCTGCGCTGTGATCCTCGCCGCATGTGGCTAATGCGTTGCCCTTACGATGCGCCCTCTTCAACCTCTCCCAAAACTCCTTACAGGCGTAACACCGGAAGGCCACCAACTGTGTGCATCGTCTGTTGCATATTGGGCACCTTGCTCTCTTTTTCTTGTGCTGTTTCGCCTGTGACGGTTGGTACCTCTTCAAAACGATCTTGGGAATGGATCGGGGTGAGTTGGTTCCGACCTCAATTGCGACCTGTGGCTCTCGTACCGGCGTCGGCAGCAATGGGCGTTCCTCCCCACTGTCACTTTGAGACGATGGTGGTAGCGGAATGCGGCTTCCTCTGCGTTGCTGCAACGGTAACTCACGGAATGGTGAGATTGGCCTTGTGGGTGAGCGTCGTGGTACCGGACTCGGTGTGGTGGACCTCGCTCGTGAGGTAGATGCCACCGGAGATCTATGGGCAATGACGGTCCCTCCTGCTTCTCCTGGTCCCCTCTCAGATGGCTGCGACTGGGAGGAGGTACTTGGAGTCATTGGTGGGTTGACATTGGTTGCAGGTAAGGAAACGACAATCCTTGCCGCAAGTGGCTCTGCGGTCTCCAAGCCCAATGTCCTCCTCAGTTCCTGTATCTCCCTCCAAGCCGTTGCTCGCTCTCTCAAGATTTCGTCCCGCTCCGTCCTCCATTGCTCCCGTTGCTCCAACAGGACATCCCTCTCCTGTGCGATCCGCTGGTACTGCGGAATCCATCTTGCCAACCTCAACATTGCCACTACGGCGGCGTGACTGTTAGCGGCTCTCGTCATGTGCATGTCGGCCCTCCCGGCATAGCGGATACAATTGACTATTCCGGCCAAGGTGTTCTGCGGTGCATTGCACGGTTCGGGTGTGGTTACCGTGTCCTCAGGTATGGTAGCGTTCGCCTCTGTTTCCTCTTGGAACGTGTCAAAAATTTGTTGGACCGCTTCATCGAAAGGGGGGTCCCCCTCCATCCCGGCAGCTTGTTCGAGCTGCTGTTGCGACATCCTGCGAACATATAGAAAACTTGGCTAAGCATCCCTGCCCGAGGAAAAGTTGCATGTGATTTTAAATGGGCCATTTTGATAGGTTTGAGCCAGAGAACGAAAAACACTTGTTGACTTGAAGAGACCTAATTAAATTGGTTGACTTGAAGAGTCCTAATTAAATTGGTTGACTTGAAGAGTCCTAATTAAATTGGTTGACTTGAAGAGTCCTAATTAAATTGGTTGACTTGAAGAGTCCTAATTAAATTGGTTGACTTGAAGAGTCCTAATTAAATTGGTTGACTTGAAGAGTCCTAATTAAATTGGTTGACTCGACGAGTCCTAATTAAATTGGTTGACTCGACGATTCCAACCACGGGAACGATTCCTTCATTTTCATCGGTAAAGTTTTCGTCCCTATTAGTCAGTAAGTTAGTTGTAGCTTGTGTGACGGCTCCCATATGTAGCTTACGATAGTCTACGGGTCCTCGCTGCCTCAGTTTGTAGGGTGAAGCAGTTACTTGGTGTTCCTGGATTGTTGGGGGAACCTCTTCCGTCACGTCGTTACTGCTGAGGATTTGATCATCGTTGCTTGGTTCCTCCTTTATCGGTAAGGGGACGGTGTACTGCTCTTGCGGTGGAAGCGTGAGGGCGTCGACGAACTGTTCGTCCTCGTCATCCGAGGGTTCTTCTGGTGCGCTTGTGCCGGGCCCCGGAACGCTGGACGTTGCAGACGTCGTTGCTTGTAGCTCGCTCTCCCACTCGGGCGTTTGACCGTTTTCACTCCGATCATCCTCGTCCAATTCTACCGGTTCAGGTCTCGGTACGTCGTCATCGGACGGCTGCGCGATTGGTTCATTGGTATCTACGAAGGCGTCGTCCGGTATACCCGACACAAATGCCGGTTTCAATCGATTGAGATGAACAGTCTGTTGTCGGATGTCCGCCGTATCTCGAATTTGGTAAGTCACGTCAGAATGTTTTCGGGTGACCACCCACGGCCCCGACCACGGGCTCCAAAACTTGCGAGCGGCTCCCGGTGGTGGCTGAAGATCTCTCAAATACACGTGATCTCCCACTTTAAAGGATCGTGCGGTTCGTCTCAGGTTGATTGCCTCGCTTCGTTTTTGCCAAGCTTTATGCAGGTAATGCATGGTTGCATTGCGTGCCTGCTGAAGGTTGCGCAATCTTGCAACGCCCTTGACCCCCGTTGCTAGTCCCTGCAACGATTCATTCGGTAACCGCAACTCTCTCCCAAAAGTGAGAAAGTTGGGCGTAAAGCCGGTGCTTTTGTGAGGCGTTGCTCTATAGGCGGCCAAGGCAACAGGTATAGCCTCCCATGCCGTGGTGCGTTTGCAAATCTTAGCGAGAATAGTGGCAAAAGTCCTATGGAAACGCTCACATACCCCGTTGCCCTCCGGGTGGTAAGCCGTCGTGAAAATTTGTTGAACTCCCCACTTTTCACACAGTTCTCTGGTCGAGCTAGCAGTGAAGGCAGTCCCTCTGTCAGACACCATGCGTTCCGGAACTCCGTGAGTTGGAATGTACTTGGTTGCTAGGACCCGAGCAACGGTTGCGGCGGAACAATCAGGGACCGCATATGCCTCGGCATATTTTGAAAAATGGTCCACCGCCGTCATAATGTAGCGTGAAGTACCTCCAGTTGCAATGGGTCCCACGAAATCTACTCCCACTATTTGTCCTGGACGTTCCGGGAGCAATGGTTTTTGTATCGGTTGTTTGAGATTATTGGGAGTCATTCTTTTCTGACATGTATCACAGGCCCGGACGAACTGCTGCACATCTTTTCGTAATCCTGGCCATATTCCTAGTCGGCGCACAAGCTTCTCCGTGACCTCAGCCCCCGGGTGGCCCGCCCAGATATTGCGGTGGCACCGGTGCATCAACCACTCGCGCAACGTCCCTGGCATCATGGGGACCCATTCATCTTGTCCGTCGTTTCGCACCTGTGCTTCCCAGACACCTGATCTGCATCGTACGCGATCCTGATACCTGCTGGTCACGGTGGATTGTATCCAGACATCTAAATTTTGGGCTGCGATCATCAGCTCTTTTGGGAATTCCAAGGTTAATGCTGCAATGCCGACCCGGCTGAGGCCATCGGCGTGCGCCATTGCTGTTCCCGGGCGGTATCTCGGGATGTAATCATACTCCGCCAGTCTCATGATCCATCTTCCTATGCGGGATGTAGGGTCCTTGAGTCTGAGTGCCGCAGTTAGTGCCATATGGTCCGTTTGTAGTTCAAAAGTAGCGCCCAGTAAGTATTCCTGAAAATGCCGAATGGCCCAGACCACGGCCAACAACTCCCTCTCCGTTACGGAGTATCTCGTCTCCGCCGGGTTCAACTTACGGCTTGCGAACGCCACCGGTCGCTCCTCCCCGTCCACTTCTTGGGATAACACCGCTCCCAATGCAACACCCGATGCGTCCGTTGCCAATATGAAGGGCTGATCCAAATCAGGATATGCCAGGACCGGTTCGGACGCGAGCTGTTGTTTTAACGTCTCGAAAGCCCGTTGCTGGTCTTCGGTCCACTCGTACGGCGCAGTTTTCTTCAAAAGGTTGGTCAAGGGTACCGACGTTGCCGCATAGTCAGGGATGAAACGGCGATAGAATCCGGCTAGACCCAGGAACGACTGCAGTTGGTTCTTTGTAGTAGGGACTGGGAATTCGTGGATGGCACGAGTTTTTTCGGAGTCCGTCAATAGTCCCGTGCGAGTCACCTTGTGTCCGAGGAATTTTACCTCGCTTTTTAAGAATTCACATTTTGGCAAATTGACTTGAAGGCGGGCATCCTGGAGGCGATCGAACACCCTGGTCAGTTTTTCCAAATGTTCCTCCCGTGTTGCGGCGAAGACGATCACGTCATCGAGGTAGACGAGACAATCCCGTCCCAGGAGACCGTCTAACACGTCATTCATAACCCTTTGGAATGTTGCCGGGGCATTTTTAAGTCCGAAAGGCATCTTGTTGTACTCGAAGTGCCTGCCCAAAACGGAGAAGGCTGTTCGCTCCTTGGATTCCGCGTGAACGGGTATTTGGTGATACCCGGAGATTAAGTCGAGGGTAGAAAAGTATTTACTTCCCCCCAACAAGGCCAGTGTCTCCTGCATTCTTGGCAGCGGATATGCATCGCCCTTTGTGATGCGATTCAGTAATCGAAAGTCTGTGCAGAAACGCCACTTCTGCTCCTCGCCCGGCGGTGTCTTTTTCTTGACTAGAAGAACTGGGGCGCACCACGGGCTCTTAGACGGGCGAATGATGTCGTTGGCGAGCATATCTTTGACTTGCTCCTCTACAATGGGACGGAGTGCGTGTGGTATCGGATAAGGCTTTTGCGCCGTTATAGTCGCCTGAGTTGGTTCGATGCGATGAGCCACCTCAAGACTACACCCGTCCGCTGACGGCGGTCGGAACAACGGCTCAAATCGTTCCAGCACGACTCGAGTTGGTGCGGCGTCATCGGGATCAAGATGTCCCAACTTTTCTGATACTACCTCGTCAAATTCGGGTTTTGGTTCATCCCACTGGTCTGTTGGGATCAGTTCCCACTCCTCAGGATGTTCCAGGAGGGAGCGTGTCTCTTCGCCTTCCTCCACTTGGTCATTCTCCTCCAAGGTCTCCTCCTCGGCGGCTGCGAGGTTTTCCTGTTGACGCATATCCAGATTCCCAGTGGCCTGCAGTTGGGCTATGATGTTCGTTCGTGATTCGTGTTGCGTTGCTGGAGACAACGTTGCAGGCATTGCAGTTGCTGTCGTTACAGTCGGCAGTATCGGCGTTACAGTGTCAGCTACGGTGGTTTTGGCTATCGCGCAGTGGTTCTGGATCGTTGCAGTGAGCGTTTCGGGCGTTGCAGGGGCAGCAACGGCTATCTCCACTTTCGGAGTGGCAGCTAGAGTTGCTGGAGTTGCGGTCAGGACTGCTGGGGTTACCATGTCCACGACGGCAGATCTCGGCGGGGTGGTTCCAACATCGGTCAGTAAATTTGTGATTTGCGTTGCCGGAGTTGCTGGGGCTACACGAGTTGATTCAAATCGTCCAGATGCGCTCAAAGTATCGGAAGGTGAAGCGTTCACAACGGCATGTTCCAGTGACACGGGCTCGACCGGGGTTGCTGGAGTCGCTGGGGCTGCAACGGCTTCGGTCTGGTTGCTTCCCACTGTATTCACCAAAAGGGGACTTCGGGGAACAACGGTGGTACCCGGAGAGGTGCTAGGAAACGTCGTGAGAGTTGCTGTTGCGCAACCTTCGTTATTGGTCACGACTGGTTTCCTCCTCTCGGACACCAAGACCGTTCCCACAGTGCAAGATTCATCAACTTCTTTCTTTTCGGTCGTAGTTGCGCCACGCGATCCGTAATGCTGGTATTCCATGCGTGGTCCCGTTGTCAAGGTTATAGGGACTTTTCTAAGGATGTCTAATCCCAAGAGGTCTAAGGAAGCGTCTCGTCGGGCGAAAACCACAAAGGTATGCATAAATTTATGCTCCCCGATTTGGGTAAGTACTCGTTGCTCTCCCGCAAATGGTAAAGGATATCCATCGGCGCCCCATGCCATTGTCTCAGTGGGCAAAAGGGGAATCCCCTTGATCGGGCTTGAGAGCACCGACATTGCCGCCCCCGTGTCAAGAGTCATGTTTCGGGTTTCCGGACCAAGTCCGACCTGCACTCTGATGGTCCTAACCATGGGTTGCTCTACTGCGGGAATATGGTTTTCACTTTGGGGTTGCTTATAACGGGCTATGGCTCCGGCCTCAACAGGTTGTTCCTCACGACGCGCCGGCGGATTTGATACGGGTAGTAATCTCTTCTTCCGGAAGCAATCTTCTTCAAGATGCTCCCTAACACCGCAAAAATCGCAAAAAATAGTGCGTTGTGGGCTGTCCGGGCACTCAACCGGAAAATGATGTCTACTGGCGCAAAACATGCACGGAAAACGAGGTGAAGGCGGTTCGCGAGTTTTGGGGTTCGAAGTTTCCGGGCGGTGAATGTCCCGACGTTCGGTTTCCTGGAAAATTCGATCCGAAGGGTAGCGGGAACGCTCCCTCCGAGGCTCGTCCTCCGAATGGCCTTTGTTTTGGTCGGTTTCCCGCCGCGTGCATTTGGCGGCAAAATGCTCTAGGCTCCCGCATTTATAACACCGACGATCGTTGACCGCGGCCAAGTCCCACCTTTCTTCCACGTCCTCGGGATTTTCGAGCGTCTCCTCTATTTCTTCCGCCCTTTTTAATGCAGTCCGAATTGATATGGGTCTATTTGCAACAAGAAAAGAGCTCAGCCGCCCCCCGACACCTCGAATGAACGCGCTGAGTGTTTTACGATCCACCCAACTGTTCTTGTCGTGAGCATCCATGTTGGCTCCCTCTTCGATGATCGCACAACGCGCGAGGCCCCGTACGCGGTCCGCAAACTGCCGAAGCGTTTCCGACGGATTTCTTTTTACCGTCCACAGCAAGGCGGCCGCATGCTGAGGGTTTTCTTTCCTAAACCAAATCAACATTTCCTCTCGGGCGATCCTATACGCTTGTTCGCTGTTGAGATTGTCTTGACGGTCGATGAGAAACTGTTTGGCTGTTCCGCGCGCTTTAGCTCGCAGAAGGCGGATTTTCTGGGTCGCGGAAAGGTTCACAGCTACCGCGTCAAAATTTGCAAAAAACGAGGTCACATTTAGCGCTCCTATCGCGTCGGGGTCCCACGGGTCAATTTCAAGAAATAGGGATCTAGGAATATCGTCTGGATCTCCCCCCCGAGTCACTTGGTTATAATTTTTAAGCAATATGGTCATCTCTCGCATTGTTTGCGTCATGGAGTCAATGGAATCGGCCCCCACCGTAATAGGAGATGTGGAGCGGTCGTCGTCAAAACGGTTCTTTCCTGGACTCGACATTGTGCAGAATAATTTGCGTCACACAAAGCTAAAAATTAGTCAGTCTTGGTTTGGTCGTTGCGCAACGGCGCAATGTCAATTGAAACAACAGGTGGAAAATTTTAGCCGTATTGCACAACGGTGCGGCTCGTGGAATGCTACCGTCCTTTTCACAACGGTGCGTAAAACAATGAAATTTGGCACAACGGTGCGTAAAACAATTAAATTTGGCACAACGGTGCAACAAGAAATGAAATTTCGCACAATGGTGCAATGTAAAAGTCAAAACTACAGTCGCAATTGGCGACAATGGCGCACTTTTCCTTTGGCGTACAACTTCGGATATGGGATGCACCCTACCTATCCTACAGCTAATCACCTGCTCAATAGTGGTTTTTCTGACTAAAATTGTTCGTACACAAGGCTCCGCCAAATGTGTACCTGACCTTAAGTTGCTTTATGAATTTGAGGGGAATTGAATTTAAAATTGCGTTGCTTGTGCAACGGACAACGTTATATGTGATAAAAATGAATTTAAAATTGGCGTTACACCTGCAATGAAGTTGCGTTGTGGTGCAATGGTCAGCGTTGTTGTATATAAATTTGAATTTAAAATTGCATTGCTGAAGGCAATTACACAACGTTAAAGCGTTACAGAATAAAATTTGGGGTTCGTTACGAGGCTTGCCTCGTAAAAAATCTCGTTCGCTGCCACCAATTTGTAAGCTGCCGTCCTGAAGGGGATTGGCTAAATAACGTTGTGTAGGGAAAAGAGAGGGGGAAATGACAAAAAAAAGTGAATGGTTGCAACTTAAAGTTAGGTATGAAATTTATACTTAGCTTCGTTGCGCAACGGTAGAGCGGAAGCGGCAGATGCGGTAGGCGTTTCTTGTATAACCTGAAAATGGAGCACTTCCCTGAAGGGGCTTCACCACGTTGCTCAAAAAAAGAATAAAAGGATTGCAATGCGACGTGGCGCAATTTAACTATGTAATGCCTAGGGGTGAAGGTATGATATTGTACTATTACTGTAATTTCAGTATTTACCACTTTGAGAAATTTCAGGTGTTGCTTGGACAAAGAACTCAAGAAAATACGTTGTAGCGAAATATAATGAACTCGAAGGTGCAATGCAAAACAAACATATGAATGTACAACTTTGAATGGTACAAATAAAATCAATTGAAACAGAAGCAATTCGTTGTTGGTTATTTTCAATCCCAGATCATATCTTATACGGAAGAAAAGGTAAGTATGAGGTTGGTATGACAAGATTAAGATGATTATTTTAGTGTAATCAACAATATGTTTTACGAATAGCTGCTTAAAGGCAACTATGCAGAAAATGGTAAGCCTATCACGGTAGATTTCGGAATAAGTCTCTGTCTCAATCCTACCTATGATTATTGGCCAATAAGGAAAACAATTCGCACTCACGTTGCTGAAACTCGTTGAGGCGGGTTCCGGTGTGATGCAGGGTATTCAGTTGTCCAGAAGGGTAGTCAGAAGAATGCAGAGGTCGACCAAACAGGAGAGGGGAATCACTACTATGACTGTTTGGCTTTAAAAGAGGTTTTCGGTATAAGAGAGCAATGTTGAATTTTAAAGTTGCGCAATAAATTGCAGAACGAAAGGGGGCAGTTGCAGTTAATGTCTGTGGGAGTCTTATAACTGTGAACTGAAGGGATGGTAGCAGAGAGCAGGCAGGAATGAAGTGGGGGGCCGGCGCGCAGCCTTATATACGCTCCCCTCCACGCTTGGTGGCTCCCTCGAAGCCCACTGGTGGGAGGCCCCTCCCGGCGCTGTGATGTGCTTGACTCCCGATCCCTGTAGTCAGTGTGATTCCCGATCCTTCCTCCTTTTCTCAATCTTTCCGTTTTTCTCCTAGTTTTTTCGTTCCTTTCCCAATCTTTCCGTCCTCTTTCCTCTATCCTGGTCCTGATGCTTGAATAGCAGATCCTGTGAGCTGCGGCTCACAATACACCTATGGGTTTTTTCGCGGATTTGGATTCAGAATGGTCTAAAACGGATTACTGTGTGGTTATTTTTTTTTTTTCTGTTGAGTGTTGTCCTCCTTCACCCCAGATCGATCGCATAAGGACGCCCAAGTCTTACTGTGGGACGTCCTAAAAAAGGTACCACCTAGGTTGAGAGTGATAAACTATTAAAATAATTAAATAATAAACAAAACAAAAATATAGGTTTGGAAATTAAGTACCTATGAAAATTACAGGAAAAATTACTTCATACATTAGATGGTTGTTATTTATCTCATTCAGACCGCTATACTATAATAACATTTTTGTAATAAGTGCGATAAATTCGTGATACCTTGTAATTCTATAGTTTCGTTCAGAGTAAATTAATTACGACTCTGATTTTTTTGTTATATGTAATGTAAAGGTATAAACAACTTCGATCGAGATTTTTTTATTATTTGATACTATAATTGATTTAATACAACTTTTACAAAACATTCAAATTAAATAAGAATAAAATAGTGTTAAAATGTGTTGAAATAAAGAGTGTTAAAATACTAAAAGGGTGTTTTATTTGAGGAGCCTAGAATGTGAAAATTAAAGCCTAGAAGAATCTCATGGAAACTAGGAATATGTCCTACTATCTCTTTAACTTTTTGTTTATATAATTTATTTTGAACTTGAAATTAATTCCAATTTAATTTGATAGGTACCTAACTCCACCCGTGCTCTGTAACTCCGCATTGTCAAATATACTGGACCTTTTTTAGGACGTCCCACAGTAAGACTTGGGCGTCCTTATGCGATCGATTTGGGGTGAAGTTGGACAACACTCAACAGAAAAAAAAAATAACCACACAGTAATCCGTTTTAGACCATTCTGAATCCAAATCCGCGAAAAAAAACCATAGGTGTATGTCTGTGTGTGTGTGTGTGTATGTGTGTGTGTGTGTGTGTAACAAAATCTTGTGTACTCTGCACAGGCCTTAGTTCTCAACCGATTTTCCTGGTTCTTTTTTTGTTCGTCGCGGGAAACTATCTAGTTGTGCACTACGTCGCCGGAATTTCGAATTTTGCCTTTTAAGGGGAGGAAAGGGGGGGTTAATGATCGAAAAACGTGCGTTTTTGGGCATAATCTTGTGTACTCTGCCCAGGCCTTAGTTCTCAAACGATTTTCGTGGTTCTTTTTTCGTTTGACGCAAAATACCATCTAGTTGTGCACCACGGCGCCAGAATTTTGGATTTTGCTTTTTAAGAGGGAGAAAGGGGGGGTTAATGCTTAAAAAACGTGCGTTTGCGTCCATAATCTTGTAAACTCTGCCCAGGCCTCAATTTCCAACCGATTTGCGTGTTTCTTTTTTTGTTTGACTCAAATAACTTCCGAGTTGTACATGATTTTACCAGAGTACCAAAATTCGCAAGGGGAGGGGGTGAGTGGGGGATAATATTCACAAAATATCCGATTTTTCAATATTTTGGTTCCTTTACTGCTTACTACGAGTAAGCACTAATTGTGCTAAGTAAAGCTCGTAATTGTACCCAAGCTTTGAAATTGAGGAAAAATTCTCATTATACCTCCGAATTTTCATGAATTATTCTCTGTAACACCATGGTGCCAGGATATGGTGCCATGATGCCATAAACCGCTTATTTCGTGTTTTTTTTTTTGTGTGTTTCACCTTGAATACGGATGTGAACTTCGACGGACTGCCTACCAAAACTAACAGATGAAAGTTCAATTTTACGACGTATTTCCGCTTTGGTGCCAGACTGGCACCATTGTTGGCGTTGGGGAGGTGGTGGTGGTGGTGGTGGGGGGGGGGGTGAACTCGAACTCGCATGTTGGGTATCGTAGAGCATGGATTTTAAAATGCTCTTCAGATTCGAGGCTCCCATGCCGCTAGAAATGTTAAGGTGGATAAGGGTGGGGGGGGGGGTGTCACTATTTCTTGCCTAAAGTAATAAATAAATTACATCGAGTGAAATAGTTTTATCACTTAACAACTGGTTAAACTGATCTAATGCTTATCCAATGGGACGTCCCCTGGAATGCATGCATTACTAAACAATATGTTTAAAAAAAAAAAATCAAATAGTCAACGCTTTTAACAGGTACCTACGTTCAATTCATCACAAGTTTAACCTACATTCAAATCATTCTATTAGACCCCAGCAATTTCATATCGATTAAAGAAAACCTGCGTTTATCAACAGTCAATATTATGGCTTACAATTTTTTTCAAAACTTCAAATACAGGACATTATTTACGGATGTTGTCTAGATACACTCAAATCTCTTTATTAGGTACAACATAAGAAATTTTACCTAGATATGAACTAATTTTTTACATTTTTGTTTGCCATGTAACACAGATTAACAATAAGTAGTCAACATTTCCGAAAACAATGGGAAACAAAGTAATGGAACAAGTAGAGGTACATGGATACATTCAAATCATTCTTTCAGACCTCCAGCAATATTGTTTTTAGCGACAGAAAAAAAAGGTTCATTTATATACAGTCAAGAATAGGGTTTAAAATAATTAGGTACCTAATTAGAGTGTGATTATAAACTGTAGAAATAATGTTATAATGAACAAAATACACGATCATAGTTTGGGAAATGATGAAAATTACAGGTAAAATAATTTGGCATCCCCCTTGGGTTTGAACAGCAGACCTCTTGCTTCGCAGTCTGAGACTCTACCATTTAGGCCAAAGTGTTAGAGGAGTGGGGGCGTCAAAATAATAGGGTTTTTCAGGTAGTTAGGAACAAGGCGAGGAGTGCGCCTACCAGCTGTTCTTGCTGACCTCGACGCTCGCTCCTGACATACTGGAAGGATGACCCCCCCACCACGGCTCCCTTTAGACCACGCCCCCAGGGCTCTTCAAGGTCGTCGCTCCCCACTCTTCAGGCTTCACTATGATGGGTGGTGAAACGGGTCGAGGGCCGGTCCATGGGATACTAGGTCCATGATAGTGACCGAAGGGTGCATACCTACTATCAGAACATGAATGTAGGAGAGAAGGCGGAAGGTTAGGAGGGTGGCTGGTTTGAACGCTGCTCACCCCCACTCCATTTCGTAGAATCGAAAATCCGTCGGCTATGATCAAGTTAGAAAAATTCCGCAAACGGATTCGTATTCTTAAATAGCTTCAGCAAGTGGCTATAAGGCATCTTTTTGAAAATGTTCACAATTTGAACAAATTTTTGTTGGAGCATTTACCCACAATTCTAAGGTAATCTTGGAGAGAAATCCGCGCGTTCCAACCCATTACTGCCCAGAAATCCATTTTTGAGAAAATTTTCGAAATTCCTCTTCAATTCTTCATTTTTATGCCTTCTAACGTTAAATATAAGGTTACCTTGCCATCCGCCATAATAGGAGGGGCAGGAGCCCCTGTTGCATATATGCAACGCTGGGCAGTTATTTAATGAAGTTGCTACTATAATGTTTTTTGTTAGTGACCTCATTTATTTCCATATTTCCAGCACGGATAAGAATCAAAAGCTGTATAATAAGTTTTATGAAACCAATGTTTAATTAATTCAGCTCAAAAATTCACAAATCAGTCAAAATAAAGTTGAATCAGTGATTATACAAGATCATTAATTGTGGTTAGGACGAAATCAACACAAAGTCCCATATTGCACTTGCTGCACTGATGTTTCACAGTAGAAGTACAGAGTTTCTCTGTGTGTCTTCTCTGTTTTTCTTCCGGTATTTTTTCGATCCAGTGGTCATGCGTACGGAACATCGGTTTGATCGATGGACGACATTCTTCCTGCACCTTTTGGCTGAGTGTTGTACTTGATCAGGTAACCTGTGGTTATTTTTCTCCTGAATTCCAACTGGCATGAATGTGTAAGTAAAGTAAACAACCATTCCAGGTTGGATTTTCGATTTTTTGATTCAAGATGTCGCATTTTCCCATTTTTTTATTCTTGAATTATAAAAGTTCGAAGAACTTGAATGGGTTTCTTCTCTCGCGCTGAATACCTTCTTATCACTGAGACTGACTGAATCCTGTAAGCATTTGAGGCGACAGAAACCACAGAATTGTCCTTCCATTCGGAAGCTATTGCACCATAGTTCCAATTGATTGGGGATTCGAAATGCCCTTGACTACTCTTATTCAGTTCCAGAGGCATGAAAACCAGAAGGGCAAACACAAAAAATTTCTTTCATACAAGGAAGTTGGGAATCCCCCTTTTTTTGCCTACCTCTTAGAATTTTGTTCTTTCTTTTTCGAATTTTCAAAATTTTTATACTCTTGTCGAGTGTTGTGGAGGGAGTATAATTGGATGAAGAGGTAGGATCTTCTGGAGAGGGGGAGATTCGAGGTACATCATCCAGATCTCGAAAGACGATTTCAGCTTCAGTACCTAGGTGTTTGTTCCAGTTCAGCTTCAAGTGGTTTCTGTTCAAATTGTCTAGGATTACTCTTTCATCTTCATCACCAGAATCCTCATCTGACATGTTGTTCTCGACTGGGTGAGTAATATACAGTGAATTCTTATACATGTTATCTTTGATGGCGAATAAAACATCTATAGCCTCTTGAACAGAAATTCCAGAGCCCAAAAGCTGAGAAAAAGCTCTGGAAAAATGAGAAATCGATCCATAGGAGTTGGGTCAGGACACTGCCAGCGTTGCATATATGCAACACAATATTTCTGACAACACTGGAACCAATATGAATGACAAAAGAATTGGACGACAGCTCAGCTGGGTGGCAGCACTACACAGACGGGGGCTGGACACTGATGGAGTGGTGAGGGAACGATGAGGTGGGAGGGGAGACACGACTGACTGACTTGGTGGTGGCGTTGCCCCAGTCGTGTCCCCCCTCCCACCTCATTCTTCCCTCCCCACTCCGTCAGTGTCCAGCCCCTGTCCGCACAGAGCTGCTACCCGGCTGAACTGTGGCGCCCTTTACCTCCCTGATTCTACCTCCACATGAGCAGCCCTTTGTTAGCTTTGGCATGGAAGTGGCAGACTCCTCAGTGGAAGTATTTGCCCCCGGGGATGTCGTCTCTGGAGGTGGCCCATCACATGCTGAAAACAAGATAAGGGGAATAAGATACCCCAAAAATCGAGGGCCCTGATGGGACAGCCTCCAAACCAAAACACAACAAATCGAGCAAAAGAAGGTCCTTCTGCACAACGAACAAAACAAAAGAATCTAGTCAAATACCTATGAGGAGTTAGGTACACATAAATAAGGGCCTACTGTGAGATTAAATCAAATTACTGGTTAATTTGAGGAAGAGAGGCATCGTTGGGAATCCGTTCAATGCGAGGGGTCGTCGGCGTCTACTTCCTGAGATTGTTGGGAGGGCGAATCGTCACCAATCGTCTCGAGAAGATGGTTCTGCTGTCCAGTAGTAGCAAGTAAAGTCTATTTTCTATTACTATTCTTCACACAGTTCAGTTCGTCCATTCACTTTGATTCACAACTTTGTTCCGCTGTTCTGGCACAGTTTCGGAACACGCTGATGATTCGGGTGGGCTCTAACTTTTAATACAGGTAGTGAGTAGCTCAATCAAGACACGACTGACTGGTGGCAGCTTGGTGTCCCCTGTCGCATCCTCCTTCCCTCCTTTCGCCACCCTGCTGGTGCTTGTCCTCCCTCCGGCCAGTGTTGCCACCTGGCTGGTCCATGGCATCTTCAACCTCCATGCTTCCACTTCCACATGAAAGGCCCTTCTTCATTTTTAGCTAGGTATGGAGGTGGTTTGTTCTTTGGTGGAAGTGGCAGCAGCAAGTGGGGTCACCTTGTGTGGCGGCTCGCCACATTGAATCAAAGCCAAGCATTCAAGAAAACCCTTTCCTAAGAATAGAAGGAAGTTGGCTCAGAATAAACATGATCTGGTGCATTCAGATCTGTGTGGGCCTATGGATGTTGAGTCATGGGGTAACAAAAAATACATACTCACCTTCATTGATGACCACACTTGCAAAGTTTTCATCTACTTTTTGGAGAAGAAACCAGAGACTACTGCTAGATTGAAGGAGCTCGTGGAGATGGCTGAAAGGTAGGCCTGAAGAAAAGTCAAGGTATTGAGGTCTGACAATGGCGGAGAATATGTGAATAGAGTGCTCAAAGAGTTTTTTAAGAAGAAAGGAATTGTTCACCAACTCACATGTGCCTTCACACCTCAGCAAAATGGACTCGCTGAACGTTGTAATCGATCAATTCTTGAAAGGACTCGTTCAATGCTCATTGATGCTGGGTGTTCAAAGCGGATATATGCTCACGAATAATGGCAGGCAGCCGAGCATTTTATGCCAATGTAAAACTCTTCAAGAGCCCTGTGACCTCCAGATCAACGAAGATTTGTTGATTTGTTGATGACGTTTGTTATAGATCAGAGGCTTGGACCATGCAGGCTGAGGATGAGGCTAGACTGCGGATATTTGAGAGCAGGTATATGAGAAGGATATATGGACTGGTCAGGGAGGGCCAAGGGTGGAGAGCAAGACAGAATGCTGAAATTGATGAATTATTCAAGCATAAAGACATAGTCTGATTCATCAAAGCTAGGCGCATCCAGTGGTGGGGACATGTCGACCGCATGCCGGTGGAGGCCTGCCCGAGAATGATGAGCTAGGATGGACACTAGAAGACAAAGAGGTTGTCCTCGGAGTCGCTGGCTTGATGATGTCTTGAGGGACCTCTGGGTGGTGGGATTGCGGAGGTTTCAGGTTACCGTACCTGGTGGCAGAAGGGAGTTTGGGAAGCCAACGGTGACATCGACCTGTAGTGCTGTGTAGTTAGTTCAAAGCGGATGTGGGCTGAGGCTGCAAACACAGCTGCATACTTGATAAACCACTCTCCTACAAAGAAACTCAAGGGCTATACGCCAGAAGAAAAATGGACCGGCAGGAAGGTTGACTCGAGTCACCTGAAGGTATTTGGTTGTACTGCATATGTACAAGTACCAAAGCCCAAGCAGAAGAAACTTGATGCGAGAAGTCATCCCTTTACCTTCATAGGATACTGTAATAACACGAAGGGATTGGATGAGCATCATGTTCTGAAAGTCTCTCAAGATGTTGTCTTTATTGAAGATTCAAGACCTAAAAAGATGGTTAACATTGAGGAGGAGTCTTCCCATGAGTACAAGCCTATGTACTTTCCCTTGCTGGATGAAGAAACCCAAGAGGATTCCGTGGTAGAGCCTACTACTTCACCAGGTGTCGAGAACGAGGATGACTTGGAGCTCTATAACTTGGTCTTTGACGAGGCCACTGGTTGCCTTTATGAAAAGGAGACGACCGATGAAGAAACCTCCTCTGGTCACACAGTGAACACTCCAGGTACCCTTTACGTTCAAAGCAGGGGCGGCTACTGATAGGAACGTAGGCGCATGTGCACCCCCAGCCAATTTTAAAAAAATTCAAAGTTCGTTCCTCTTTGTTTGAAGAGAAGTTGGCAAGTGACAGAAGACTGTGCTAGGTACTGTGCTAGTTGAATTTACGCGCAAAAACAGTGGCGGGGAGCTCCCTCTTTCCTGACCAATCAGTGACCATTAGGAGCATCAGTGGTTGGATACAGTCTTAATCGGATGCAAAAACCGAAATGGTTAAGAAAAATAGGTACTGTAAGCCTATGTGCTTGACAAATTGGATACCAGTGGTAGAAGGCCCACCGCTGCCACCAATTTGTAAGCCTGCTGCTTTTACTCGGCTTGACAAATTGAACGTACTCGTTAAGCGGTTGGGGAAGGTGTGATGGCTGCCGCAGGCTGCTGGATCTCGAGGGTTTCCCCCTCCTTTCATCACGTCATCCAGTGGCGGCTCCTGCCCTGAACTCAGGGGGTGCACGGAGATCTGGAGAAGCTGTGGAGAAGGGACAGAATAGGTGCTTTTCTCTGCCAAATAGAAATTTCAACGATATGTAAATGGGATAAATCATGGTAACTTTTCCATCTTAAAATTGCAAACGGTACTAAATACGTAGGTGAAATAGACACGAAAAATAATGTTGTCTAGTGGTTAACAGAAATATTGAAATACTCAATCAACAAAGGTCTGAAACCAAGAAATGCATCATCTTATTGCAAAGCTCAAATGTGTATTTGCCCGTGACGATCCAAAACATTGTCCAACTCTGAAGAAAAATTAACGATGATTCGAGAGAGAATGTACCTATTTTTGTTAACCGTTTTGGTTTTTTGCATCAGATTAAGATGATATGCACTGTCGAGTTGTTGCATTATATTTTGACGACCCAATATACGCAAATCTACCAGAGAGTTTTAACGGGAGACAGCCAATGCGTTTTTTATGGGAGATCACTTATGCTGTCTTTAACCCAAGCCACATTTCGGTTGGTAGAACAAAGTAGGCAAGCGAAGCAAAATAATTTGTTAGTCACTTCACACCTGCAAAGCCAATCTACCTTCTTATAATAATATTATAAGAAGTCGAATATTATTTGACATTAAACTTACGGTACGAATCTGGACAATTTTTAAATTTTAAAGTCTGCTGGAGTCCAGGTAGAGACAGCAAGGGGCAGCCAGTTTCTGGTATGTTGCACTTTTCCACCACCAACAAACACGAATAGTTTATGTTAATGTAATGCGCCGAATTATTCATATTACCTAGAACACTCCTAAATAATCACAATACTGTGACGGGCCGTCACAAGAGTTGCCACCTCCACCCATCCCGAAGTTGAGATTAAAGAGGGGCCTTCCATACGAGACGGAGGGCATGGAAGTGGAGGTTGCAGGCGCCCCGCCAGGAAGCAGCACAGGACGGACTAGCACGGCGAAATGAGGGAGTGGGGAGGTCACGTGAGAGGGAGGGGCGCAGCTGGGGGGAGCGACGCGACCACCACCCTCAGTCGCGTCTGGATAGAGCACTCAACAAGTAGTCTGTGTGACAAGTCTGTGTGGAAATCTGTGTGGAAATCTGTGTGGTAAATCTGTGTGGAGGAGTCTGTGTGACCCTAATCATTTTGAACTATTAGAATCATCGATCGAACATTTTGCTAGCCAGAAGTTGAACCCCCAAGAACATTCGGTGAACGATACGCCCTCCTGAAGTCTTGACACAACCAACGGCCGACCCCTGCATTCCAAAGGACCAAGAACATCGGATCTCTCTCTCAAAACCAGTACTGGTAAATTTAAAACCTTAGTAAATTCTTCTTTTTAAACGTTCCTCCTAGGTAAATTAGCTTCCTATTGATTTTGTATTCTTATGTTCCGAAACACCACGTGTTCAAGTTAATGTTACGAAACACCACGTGCTCATGTTCATGTTCCCATTTTCTACGTTCCGAAACACCACGTGGTTTATGAGTTAGGAGGTTATCCCCATCAGGGCCCTCAGTAATACGAGTCAATAATTAAATAATATTAAGGGTATCTTAGTCCCGAGTGAATTGTTCCTTTAATTATTTCGTTTTATAAGATTGAAATACTTACCTGGATTATTAAACAGGATTCCTTTTTGTTGCTTAAACTGTGGTTATTATTGGTACGTTCCCGATCAATTTCCTGGTGCAAAGTAGAGTGACAGTAAATACTTACCTGAGAATACTTACCTTGAGAATCGTAGTGAGAACCAGAGTAGAGTCATTAACGTAGAAACCAACTTGAAAGTACTTACCTTAGACTTGCTGAAAATCTCGAAGAACCTGAAACAGAGAGAAAAGTTAGTAAACATAAAGATACAAATTGTTACACAATAACGGGAAAAGTAAAGAAGGTCGTAGAGGAAAAATACTTACTAAATCTCAAGTTGGACAAAGATAGGCATTTTTCGGTAATCCCCGAAGGGATACCTAGTCAACGCCATCCTCGTCGGTTCCTGCTGATTCGTTCCGCTACTCGTAGAAAATCACGGTAAGTAAAGTTTGGATACTCCTAGTATAAGTGCAGGAACATTGTAGTGGCGAATTTAAATTCTCAATCAAAGCTCTCTTGGCCATCGCTGTGTCGAAAATTCACCATTACAATACTTTGATCAAAACAGTGGACCGAAAACGAAAAACGGGAAATGCCCTTATCAGTTCTGTTTGTTTACGATAATAAAACCAGGAAACCAGTGAGCCAGGAAGACAAAATAATAAAATTGGAAATTCACTCACTCACACACCCCAGGTGCACATCCTCCGTGCTGCTCCTCAAGGTCACATTTCGTGCTCTCTGGTTGGTCAATCTCACGAGCACACCTCCATCTAATCACGTGACCCTAGTCAAGAATGGCGCATAAAACTGGATTTGCACGAACCGCCGCTGATTGGTCAGAAAAGAGGGAGCTCCCCGCCACTGTTTTTGCGCGCAGATTCAACTAGCACAGTACCTACGATCGTGTCTTCGTCACTAGCCAACTTACTCTTCAAACCCAGAGAAACTAACTTTGATTTTTTTTTCTTTTTTAATTGACTGGGGGTGCACATGCGCCTATGCTCCTATCAGCAGCCGCCCCTGACGTCATCCACGGCCTTCCTGACCATTCAGGCTGCCATTCGGGTTCGGCTGAAGCTTCTGCTGCTGCGGTAGACATAGGTGGTTTGTTCCACCCCTGGCATTCGTGGTTGAAGTAGGGCTCGGACGCCTCTGGTGTTGATCGGCGTCCTCATTGTAGGGGCGGACCACGCCCCCGTAGAGCTGGCCCAGATTACCCCTCCACAGTCCTTTGCCGCAGGTGGCTCCGTGGGGGCGGCATCTTGGGGTTCAGGAAGGGGGGTGTTGATCTACCCCAGCCCCGTCACCTTGGTGTTGTTAGTGAGCAGGGGCTCACAGTACACTCTATTTCGAATCATTGATTGTACCTATCAAGTTCTGGTGTTTTTGAGCTAGCCATGCGTGGACAAGATGAGAGGAAAGATTCTTCGAGTCCCGGAGGCTCGTCAATTTTTCTTCCGAGTTGGACGATGTTTTGAATCATCACGGGCAAGTATACATTTCAGCTACCTATTGCAATTGGATGTCGTTGAAATTTCTATTTGGCAGAGAAAAGCACCTATTCTGTCCCTTCTCGATAGCCTCTCCTGATCTCTGTGTACCCTCTGAGTTTCGGGCAGGAGCTGCCACTGTATCTATGATTGGTAGGTGGTAACAATCGCAAAGCCGAGTGCTTTGCAGAAGAGTGATCTATATAGAAAAATAATAAACCTTTGGGTAATAATGGCGTTTTTTACCTACCTTCGAAACCTCATCAAGACCGTCGAACTAACAACCATTATTGACTGAAAACCTACCAATGGCCGCGCAAAGATCTCTTCAGGGCCAGAAGAAAAAACAAGAAGAAGAAGAAGAATCGAATTGTCTTATCTGTTTTCGTCGTTACCTGTTCAATTGTTCATCAAATTGATGACATCGATTCAACCGTTCAATCGTCGTCTATTCAATCGTTCAATACAGTTATGCCAAATGTCACTGAAGGATGCTTTGAAGCAACTAAGGAGAATTGGGAATTTCGCCAGTCGATTTCCCAATGCAGCGCAGCTTCTTCATGAAATCAGATTTCGTATCTGCAGAGATTCGAGGAGCCAAAACTGCAAGGTAACCAGAATGTCGTTTAAAACAACTTCTAGTAGTTTAATAACGTATTGATAAAAATGTGGAAGGTCAAACAGATACATAAACGGAAACATGGTAGTAAATAAGTTGGTTAGTGAGTTTACCTACCCGGTACGTGTTTGAAACATTAGAGAGCAGACCACATTTAACAATTTTAATTTATTTTTTTTTAATTTAACAATTTTAGCATACCACTCGAACGCGTCATCATGGATCATCGAGAACCATGTCGCGGGCACCGCGAGAGTTATAACCTAGTACGCCACTTATAACTTCACTTATAACAATCAAAAGGCGGAAAAATGCGCGAGAAAAGAGAAAAAGAGATTTGTCGCATTTTTTGTCAATTGTTCCTTCAATCTTTCAAATAATGCTCATAATATGATATTATCATCTTTTACAAACTTTCTTCAGTAACAACTACATACCTAGTTATAATTTTTACCTCATCATTTTACTTATTCACGATTACTCATTTTGTACGTAATTTGATTCATTCATTATTTTTAATGGACTTTATTCATTAGGTATCATTCTCTTCCCCTCTTTTTCATACAATTTTATTCATTCATAATCTTCTTATGAATTTTCTTTACACTTTGAAGAAAACAAAGTTATTGGGGGAAAACCAAAATTGTGCCTCTAAATTTACTGTAGTTGAAAAACGCTGCAAATTATTACACAATGGTTTATTATTTTTCTATATAGATCACTCGTCTGCAAAGCCACCAACCATCCAACATGAAGAAAAACATCGATCGCATTTCGGTCAGCTTTAATTTGAACGGAGATTAGGCCTCTTTTGCGATTCACAATCGTGTTTCTGATTTATCGTGCGTCCAAACTTTAAATTCTCGTAGTGAGCGAACGGTTTGTCCTACAGAGCTCCGGGTGGTCTCAAAAAATGCTAAAAATTCTGTAGAATCTTAAATTGAAGGAAAAAATACCTTTATATCAAAATTTTTTGAGTTAGGGCGTTTTCAAAATTTCAAAATTGATTTTGGAACCCTTAGAAGTGACCTACATCAACCAGAATCTTCGGGGCACAACTAGACCCCAAATGGTGCCTACATACCAAATTTCATCAAAATCGGTCAATGCTAAGTGGCAAAAGTGCCGCGTACGGCGGACGGACTGCCAAATTTTTATTCGATTTTTGGATTCTACGTACCTTGAAACGTAAACCATCAAATTTTGAGGGGGTGTTAAAATTTTTTTTTCTTGGTCGATTCCAAAGGTTTATTATTGAAAATAATAAACCAAAACAAGTAGAAACAATTATTTTGTTGGCCAACATTTGAGAACTATCCCAAGTAGTACAACGAGGAATTTCACCGAATTCTGTTAGCATTTTTCCTCAATAGTTAATGGTGTGGGATAGAGGAAAATAGGGTTGATTTCGGAAAGTCAAGTGTAAGTCTCTTATTTTTGGGAGACAACCAAAATTTATGATTTCAAAAGATAACCGGGAAAACGGACCTCTTCAACGTCCCACAGTAAGACTTGGGCGTCCTTGCGATCGATCTGAGGTGGAGGAGGACAACACTCGACAGAAAAAAAATAACCACACAGTAATCCGTTTTATACCATTCTGAATCCAAATCCGCGAAAAAAACCATAGGTGTATGTCTGTGTGTGTGACAAAACCTTGTGTCGTCTGCACAGGCCTTAGTTCTCAACCGATTTTCCTGGTTCTTTTTTGTTCGACGCGGAAAACTATCTAGTTGTGCACTACGGCTCCGGAATTTCGAATTTTGCTTTTTAAGGGGGGTTAATTATTAAATTTAACCCTTTAGCGGGCAAAACTCGGGCGTCATGGGAAAATTTTTTTTCGATCTAGTCGGGTCTTCATGGATCTATTAACAATATTTCAGCCTTTTTTGCGAAAAAAATGGTTCACGCGCCATAAAATGCACAGCATGTGTACCAAGGACCACCAGGTGCACTTTTCGGCCATAATGTTCCTTGGTACAACATTTGTACCAGTAAAAGGTAATCAGGGAATGATCATAATTAGAGTTTATTCTGGATGATCTTACTTTCAATCAATATAAAACAGATGACAAATTCGACAGCAAACAACATTTCAATAGGACTTGTTGCGTTGGTATGCGACGCGTCCAATCTCCAGTGAGAAATCATGGGGCGCCCGCCCCGAAAAACTTCAATAACATCGTTGCGAGTACACGATTCCAGTGTTATGCTTTCATTATGGATACTTGAATAACTATAGAAAAATTACATTCCTCGAATAGAAGACGAAATTCATCCATGTGGACATCACCGCGTAATATTTTGGTTTGAATAAAAAACTACAGCAAAAAGACTTCGTCGTTAGCGTTCCTTGGTACAACAGTAGTACCGCAAAACACCCACTTTTGCAATATCTCGACATATAGGCGGAGCTAAGAGATGCTACCATTTTTCCCATGATGCTGCACCCTATTGAGAAGGAATGGAACGAAAAACACGCCAGAATTCAAACTGCTTCTACCTTGGTACAACAGTTAGGTACTGATTACTGATCTCGCGCATGTATCAATCTATTCCTGTTTTCTTTTCACCTAAAGTACTTACCTATTCATTCAAAAATCTTTAGATTCTGGAAGCGGTCCCTTGATTAGTTTTATTTCAAGGGGTAAGAAGATCTTTGATCTCGGCTAGAAAGGGGGTTCAAAAACTCGAGCCACAAACATCAATATAATTTGCTTATCTCTCCACTAGAAATGAGTGTCACAACCCAAGTTGCATGATTTACAAAGCATGCTGCATCTAATTCCCAAAGTAGACCAGCCATTTTATACATCTTTGATTTCCAATGAAGATATAGAGGACGATATAGATAGCCTCAAAGAGCGGCTGGATTTTTAAATAGAAGTAGAGTAAGAAGAAGAAGAGCGGAAGATGAAAGGTTTACTGACCATAGTCTTATATAGCAAAATAGGTGGAGGTCTGAGAGTCGAGGACGATGGACTGCAAGGCTGATTCATGGCGTCAAGGAATGGACAGAGAGAGTGCACGGGGAAGTGAATTATTATCTTACACAATTCCTTACCGGGCACGGTTATTTTCGGTCCTTCCTGAAAAAGATTGGGCGGACCACGGATTCGCGGTGTCTTTACTGCCAGCAGCAGCGTGACCGCATCACAGACGACGAGCAACAGGATCAAGATGGAGTCGCAGAAGGCCTGGAGATCGAGGAAGACGATGTGTACCACACATTCTTCCAGTGTCCTAGATGGGAGAGAATGCGGAGTAGCCTGATTGACGAAGTCGGTGAACTTCAGCCAGAGACCATCGTTAATAAGATGATGGAGACAAAGGAGAACTGGGATGCCATCAATACCTACGTCATCGCAGTTCTCAAAGAGAAGGAAAGAAATAGGGATTGGGAAGGCTTAACATCATAAACGCCCCATCCCCTATCGAAGCCAAGGAGGAGCCTAAAGACATTAGGCCTCACGAAGAGGAAGCCCAGCAACAGCCGGGCTAAAAAAGGGGCTGTCCCGAAGTAATGCATCAACTGTAGTCCCGGGGCAGTCCAGACGAACAGAGGAGGTTTTAGTGGGTAACCAGTTGCTTATAGCGGCCGGACCCCCACATAAAGGGCGGTGAGACAAACATCCCTCTCCCGCTGTCAACCAATAAACGGTTTCCTCCTCTATAAAAAAAAAAAAAAAAAAAAAAAACTGACCATAGTCTTTGGCTATATTCATTTACCATAGCCTGACAAATTTGATAACCCGCACATTTCTCTTTAATATTCTCCAGTATTCATATTTTATTATAAAATCTATTATAACAACATGATATAAAATAAAATATCACTATATTTATCCTTATTTATTTATTTAAAATTGGATATAATTATAAAGTATTCGCAAGTGTTTATACTTTTCACTCTTTATTATCTAATAAGAAATAAAAAAGAACTTAAGCTGAATATTCCATACCCATTGTGTGGCGAATCAAACATGAAGTTATAAAAGAGTTATGTGATAAAACAAGGATAATATATCATTAGGTACCATTGTACAATGTGTAAAATGATACAAAGGGCGCTTAGTCGTCTTGGTTATAGATAAAAGTATGCAGTATTATAGATAAATGCAATCTTATCTTATAAGCGATAAATTGGCGGTTGTTTGGTTTTTGCGCTCCAATTATCGGTAACATCGGTCATTCCAATTATTCTGCGCTCCCCGTGGGGCCAGGGAGAACTAGCGCCGGTCCGACACCTAACGTCTAGTTTAAAATAAAAGTATTCATTCGCTCTCTAAAACTTGTAAGGACTGTTTGATAAAATAATAATTCCTAGAAAAGATCAAACGCACCACACCACCAACAGTTTTACATCCATAATCAAAATTTCTCTTCGTATTTTAGAATTTCAGGTTGTCATTCCACCATCGGACTTATTATTTTCAATTATGAACCTATAGAATCGAACAAGAAAAAAGTCCATTCATGCAGCATGAATGAGCGACTTTTCAAAAAAATCTTCGTAAAAATCGTGGTAACAATGGCAAAGCCGTGTTCTTTGCTGACGAGTGATCTACATAGAAAAATAATAAACCTTTCTGTAATAATTTGCAGCGTTTATTGAGTTTCTACGGCTGATGAAAAATGTGAAGTCTCTTACATTTATTCGTAACACATAATGCACATCTTGTACTCTTGGAATGCAATTCAACTGTTTCGAGAATTCAACGAGTATTATGTAGCTCTAATTTTGTTATAAAACCTTTAAAAGTAGGTTAAAATGGTTATAAAATTCGCTCACTAACTCAAAGTGAGCCTGAAAAAGATGAAATTTATTCTTCAACTCGTATTTTTATGGTTGGCTCGTAGTTCAAAAGTGCCAATTGGGTATATTATATACCTACGTATCTCTTTTTAATATGATTTTGTGATTCTCTTGAATGTATTTGATAAGTCCTTCAACGACTGTTCAAGTTTTCGTTATTAATTAGTAGTTGTATCCAAAGATAATGCATGATTCAAAATACCCTTGTAACTACCTCCTTTGGGATCTGATGGGGTATGACTAAACTAAAAGACGTTTTCACATTTTCCTAGTGAGAATACATTGTGAAATAAGATAGATGAACACCGATACAAAAAAACGTCTGCCAAGTTGGGTGGGCAGTATAGCTTCCTCACTCATTGTAACATGGACGTATAGAATCAGTTGGCGAAAAACAGGAGAGGAAATGGCCTTGGAGCTCACTCAGCTGATCAGTGACCACTCAGGCACCTTCAGCATTCTCCATTGACCCTGCCTCTCAAATTTCAGCTTCCTGCGTTCAACAGGAGAGAAAATGGCCTTGGAGCTCACTCAGCTGATCCGAAGGTGCTGAAATTTATAGGGGACCGTCTAGGACCTAACCCGCACAATCCCTGAAAATTTCATCAAAATCGGACCACAGGTTAGTATAGTTTTGCCCGGGACAAGGATTGACCACAGACAGACAGACAGACAGACACGGAACCAAAATTGTTCGGGAAGCTCTAAAACGCAAAAAGCAAGTGGAAATTTTGATTTTGGAGGACATTTTTTTTTTTTTTCACTTCTTTCACGAGTACAAAGCTTCCCTACCTTCGGTAGTGAGGAAGCAAAATGGATGAATCACATGTGCAAATTATTGCCTTGCTTTTTCACGACAAATTGGAGGACGACAGAAATACATCAATAAATTCTGAGGAAGCAGTAACAACAAATTAACGCGTGCATGGCAGTTGGAAGGGACGGATGGAATGTCCTCGTTATGTTGCACGGAGTAGGTATGGATTTCCTGAAGCACCGGGGTTTTCCGGATGTGAAACGAACCTGTAACCCCTTTTTCACTAGGGAACCCTCGGAAGGGAGCAAAGTAAAAGCAATCAAGGTTAAAATGTGTTAACCAATAGAAAACCCTACTTTAGGAATCTTATGTTTTGGCTCTAAGGTAAACTAATGTGCGGAAATAAAGAACTTACCTTAGCTGTCTGTTGTCTTCCCTGAAGATATGTATGCTGCCACCACCTACAAATGTAGGACTTAATCCTTGGATTAAGTATGATAAATATGAAATAAAATTAAGTTAAATTTGCAAGTGAAGTTAAGTTAAATTCTGAAATAAAAGCAAGTGAATTTACTGAAAGAATCTACTTTGAATTTACTAGTGAAGTAATACCTGGTTCAGTGGTGAGTAGTCAATGAAAATAGATGGTACTTCCGTATGGTTGTTGTATTAAAAGAAATATGCAAAAGTAGAATATAGCACAACAACTCTTACTTCTAACTACCTACTATCACGCAAAAAGGAACACTCTCTCTCTCTATATAATATATATATATTATATATGAACAAATGTGGACAATGTGAACAAGGTGGTGGACACAGAAGGTGTACACCACGTTTTACGATTCAAGTTTTACAAATAAATTTTAATAGAATACAAATTTTAATATTATGGGGGAGTTTTAGGATCGGGCCATTCTCAGTCTTTCATCTATTGGCAGGTTAATCTTGCGTCTGTTCGCCAGTCTTTGAAAAGAAGAAATCACAACTAAAAACTATCCGTCGAAAAGTCTATCTACAATAAAATGGTTGATCCTACCAGTCCAGAAGTAAGTGATGGGCAGGAGCTGTCTCAAAGTCTTGTTGATGCTGCAGTCTTGTCAGGGTGAAACCAGGAGTGAACATTCAGTAGTGTTGGGGGGCCCCAGTCTCGGCGGGCTTGTACTCTCGGCCACTAAGGAAGCTACTCAAGGAATGAAGGCATCAGGGGCGAGCATGGGGGTCCTTCGGTTTGGGTGGGGCGAGGCGGTGCTTCTGCGCCTGCGCACGGAGTGGGAGAGCTACTGGTGGCGCCGCTGGTGTTGACTGGGCGAAGCTCGATCTTGGTACTGGTGGCGCTACTGGTGCTGACTGGGCGAAGCTCGGTCCCGGCACTGGTGGCGCTGCTGGTGTGGAAGCCACGGACCTAGCCCGCGCTCTTTTAATTGGAGAACGGCTAACCGTAATCCTCAGGGGTGGAACCCGGGGATTACAAACCATTTCCGTAATTCTCCAATTTGAAATGGTCAATCTCCAAATTGATGTGTAAAACTTCCAATTTGATGTGTAAAAGCTCCAATTTGACGTGAAAATGCTATGTAAAGAAAAAGGTTGCTAGGTAAAGACCCTAAAAAGCTCTTCAAAGTATTTAAAAAAATAATTTCTGGATTTATATTTAAATAAAGGCACATTTTCTTCTGGTTCTATTTTCGGGTTTCTGTGGATGAGGAAAGTAGTGAGAAGCCTGTCGGAGGATATTCTAGTCCGATCAGCCTACTTGATGACGTGTGCCTCCTTAAACTAAATTAGGTAATATTATGTAATCATCTTACATTTTGGTCATCTTCATGTCTTCCAAAGGAATCAATATAACTACATTTCCAGGTTATATTGATGAAGGGAAAAAGGAAAGGAGAGAAAAGGAGCTCAGTCAATTTTATTGGGTTTTCCATCAAAGGAAATAAAAGGAGCGGAGCCCGAGAAGTCTTTTCAAAAAGACATTCTTTTTTTTTACTTTCTAGTAAAGACACAAGAGGATTCCGCAGGATATTAAAACCCTGAGGCACCCCAATAATGGCGGCCAATAAGAAGGAAATAACTCATTAGGACCCTTGTAAGTATTCTGTGGTGGAAGACCAACGGAAAATAAGACGAGTATTGAAGACTAATGAAATTTTTTGCCGATGAAATACCCATTTTTGACGGCTTCGAGTAAATGAAAATTTTTGAGGTAAAATTACTCAAGATTGCCATAAAAATAACATGATTAGAAGGTTACAGCCACTGTGGTATTGGTATATTTATTTATTCGTATCTGACTGGTTTGATAGTATTTTTTTTCGAGATTATTGCTTCCGATTCAAACATGGTAGTGGAATCATTGTTTTCACATTTTGGGGATGAAGAAAAATATCCTTCTTGACCAATTTTGGTTTTAAAGAAATCTTCAGGGATCGTTAGAATTGGGGTGTAGATTATGCCTTATGAATTTTGCTGTATCCAGATTGAAAGTACATCATGTAAATGAGTTGCACGTTACTGTTGAAGTTACGTGCGTCCCTTCGTTACGACTTTGAAAGTCTTTAATTTTATTCCGAACAAGTCAAAATCTATGTCTGAATTCGGAATTTCGATCTGCTTATTATTCATAACCTCAGTTCAACAAACACCAAACTTCTTTCATTCGAGTCAATTAATAACTAATCAATTTTGACCCCCTCCACTCCCCTCAGAAATCTGACGTCACCTCCAGCGAGCATTGCTGTTCGTCCTTACGCAGAGGTAATATTTTTAGTGAGTAATAATTGAGATTGATGGCGGTAGATGTTCTGTTGCAGATGACATGGGTAGAGTTTCGGGGCGCGTGTTGCGCGAGCGGGCCAACATGTCCTTCTGCATCGTCATCATCTTCTTCGCCGTCTTCTTCATAATCGTCCTCACTGAGATCTTCCTCATCGATCAGAACAGTCGAAACAGAAACAGGAGGCAGCACGCTCGTCAGCGCTCCAATTACGAGGATACTGTCATCATATCCAGAGTACGTACTACCCTTAAATTCGTCCACTCATCAAAATTTCAATTTCAGCTTAAAATTTGGAGACTTAAAGCATTAAAAACGTCTGCCAAGTCGGTGGGGCACATAGCTTTCTCGTATCCATAACCCAATTGCATAGATGATCCGATGCATGGTAGTTAATCTCAAAACACCAATCTCTAAGTACCTTCCAATACCCTCATAGGGGACCATCTACACGCCAATCTGAACCATCCTAGAAAATTTCATCAAATTCGGATGAAAAATGTAAGTGTTATGGCTGTTAGAAGGATTTTACGTTTGCGCATGCTCAGAAGCTACTGTCAATTTTAATGCCTTGATTTTCATTGGGGACAATCTATAACTTAATACGCATAATCCCTGAAAATTTCATCGAAATTGGATTGAAAATGTGGAAGTTATGGCCGTTACAAGGAATCCCAGTTTGCGCATGCGCAGTGGCTACTATCAGTCCGGGGGTAATGATTTTCATAGGGGACCATCTACAACCTAATCAGCATAATCCCTGAAAATTTCATCAAAATCAGATGAGAATTGTAGAAGTTATGGCTGTGGCAAGGATTTCATGACAGACAGACGGACACGTAACCAAAATTGTTCAGAAAGGTCAGAAACGTAAAACGCGAGTGGAAATTTCGATTTTGGAGAACTTTTTTTTCAACCTTGAAAAGTGAAAATAAAGCTTCCGCTACCTTGGTAGACTCGGAAGCAAAAACAACATGAGATGGGAGTTTCTGGGTACATACAGTTTCAGTACCATTCGATCAGTGAAGGTTTTGGAAGATCGAATGATTCCTGAATACATTTTGTTTTGAGAATTGAGATTCGCCATGGAAGGTAGTGCATTGAGAAATCTGTGGTAGACCAATAGACAAAAAGCAAGAAACTGGATAATGTTGGTTTTTCATAGTTCTGATTAGATATCAACTTCCTCCTGTTGAAGTCCACTCACTTCCCCCCTCGGGAACCTCTGATGATAATATGTGGTTTCCTCGTCCATTTCTGAATCAAAGAATAATTTTGTGAATTATTACTGAAGTAATACCTACCTCGTAAACATATCAATCTCTTTAAATGGACAATCATTATAATAAAATTATCTGCCGTTATGGACCAGTTTTCCTACTTTGTTATTTTATTTTGGTCAAATTACCTTGGACGAGTTATTATTATGGACGAGATTGTTTGACCTAATATTTTCTGAAATATTATTTTCAGCACGGTGAGGACTACTTGGTGTACCAGGGACCAGAAGATGGCAAGAATCAGTTTGGGCGGATACCTCAGTACATCCTTCCCAATCAGTTGGCTGTATACAAACCCAACACTAACATCACAATACCGGCTAATGACGGGCTATGGCAGTCGGTTGCAGGAACGAGGTAGGTTAGATGCTACTTCAATAAATAAAATAAATTGATGTTGGAATTTGTACCACACTAGTTATCATAATCACTAGTAATATCACAAACGTCGGTGAGTCGACTCAGTTTTGACGGGCTCATTTGCTTTTTGCTACCAAAAGTGAACACAGGTCACAATAGAGGTGTACCAGTACAGCTGCCACCAGGGCTGTGGAACCGAGTATTAACTTGTAATGGTTCCATGCTGTGACAAAAACTCAGCCCTTACTGGTTCGTGTACTGGGAAGCACCCTTGCAAATTCCATAGACCGAGATGGTATTGTGTAATAAACGGCCCTGGACCTGGAAGGGATCTTCTGGATTGGTTAGCATGGATGTTGTCACCAGTATTTTTGTTCCTGTGTTGTGTTCTTAAACTGCAACGAAACATTATTCTTTCATTGAAATGTTTGGCACTTGTTTGAATTCTTTCCTTCTGTATTGCAAGTTGAGATCATGCTAGTGGGATTTTACCGCATTGGGTAGGCAGTACTGGTAATGGAACTGTACTGGTAATTTGGAATAGTTACATCTTCGTCACTGTAACCGTTGGAACCGTTCCAGGGAAATACCTCGACCAACACTCCCATAATTATCTAATTAACATTTTCTACGTTCTTGTTCATATTATACAGTGTCTACTCTCTAAGAAATAATTTCTACATAAAAAGTACGTTTTCCTCATACGGCTCTAGCCATTTCTTATCCACCTATGTACAGATGATTCCAGGGTGTCCACATTCCAGCGACCTGGCAAACCGGGAATACTCAGGGATATTTACTCTACAGGAAAAAGTCAGGGAATATAATGTTTCCCGAAAAACCCTGGAAAAGCCCTATTTTCAAAACTTGTTGTGGGAAGTTTTGGCAGTCTGAGGGAGAAAAGTTTTAGTACGGAAAAATACTCACACTTGAAAGTTTGACCTAGTAGGTAAAAATTAAAAGTAAAGTAAACAACCATTTCAAGTTGGATTTTCGTCGGACTGCCATTCCTGGCGTCACAGACATCATCTGCTGTCTTCCAAGGGGAAGATCAGAATTTGTTCCGATGATTTCGCTCATGGCTTCTCATTGCCCCACCACCCTGGGTTGGGACGATGAGAGCCCTGGATGCATAAAAACTCACGCTACTGGCGATGAGTCTTCAACGCACGACCCCCGCAAAAGTCTGTCCAAATTCCACCGCCCAACAACGCTCGCCTAAGCGTCCGTAGCTACACCGGACTCCTAGTAGGTAGTTTATTTATTCCTTGAACTAGCCATAATAGATAGGATGTGTCCTCCTACGCAAATGTAGGCTGTTTCCTGAAAGGGGGGAAGCGCCCAAACTGAGGGTTTATGCAAACCGGCAGAAGTGGAGTCCTTTAAACAGGCTGGTGTAGGGAAAAGAGTGTTTTTGGTGAATTTCTTTGAAGTGTTTTGGGCCTTCTTACACAATGAGGAATTTCACTGAATTCTGTTTGCATTTTTCCTGAATAGTTAATGGTGGGGGATAGATGAAAATCGGGTTAATTTTGGAAAATAAGTCTCCTGTTATTTTTGGGAGACAATCAAAATACATCTGGAGATTATAGATTTCTCAATCTCAGCGCTTCAAGCAGCCATTAATGAACTATTCCAGGATGACGTCATCCTCCCGGTTTTTTTAAACGTTCATATTTTCTACACTGTTTTGTTTATTCGTAAATTAGGAAGTACGGGCTGAAAGTTTGTCGTAGGGGGTTTTTCGAGGTGCTGAATCCGATTTTGGCGTCAAAAATAGGACATTCCGACATGGTGAAATTCCTCATTTTGATTCCATGTTTGTCTGTCCGTGTGTCTATCATGAAATCCTTGAAACGGGCAAAAGCCCTAAGTTACCTATTATCCAATTTCAGGGTTGGACAGAAAACTGAGTTTTTCTGTTGAATACAAATAACAGAATTTTTTTTTTCAAAACTCGAGGATCAACTCTAATTAACCTGCATTGGTGAAACTGTCCCTGACCAAGGACAAGTGGGGTGTTTCAAGTCGTACATGATCTACCAATTAAACCCAAAAGCTTGAGACATTCACAATTCTCTCATAATAGTGTTAGATATTAAGACCAGAGTAAGTTCATGAACGGCTAAAAATGATTCATGAGTTTCAGGTTCAAATTTTTCGTGTTCTCCGCCTACTACGATGGTCGAGGTGCTCGTATGGTGCGGGTGATGGGCGCCACCAAGACGCGTGGGCCAGACAGGGTTTGGTGTGTCCTCTGGTACCAGTCCTTCAACTACACCACAACGCTTACCGTCCCTGCCAAAGTGAAGGTGAGAAAGTCGCGTTTCCACCTAGGATCCACAGGCTTCTAGTTCCAAACATACACCCACTTGTCAGTTGAAGATCCCACAGGTCCTACTTCCATGTAGGAGAGGAGCAAGCACTAGCGCCCAGTGGGGTAGGTAGATCTCAAACGAACTATTGGTTGTTCAGGGGCCAGACCCCATTGGATCCTCCTTTGCTATATTACTTGATTTAGTATTGTCAGGGTGTCCAGTGTTTGGTCATGGACATTAGGCCATGCCCAAAGGAGCATAGTTAGTTCTATGGCCGGCCACTAGGAGGCCACGCCTACTCGGGATTGGGATCTAGTGCTACTTAACTGGTGTACTTACTTTATCTGCCTCTTTCATGATGGAAGTCTTTCGTGATAAGCATAAAATAAATAGCTCATAATTTGGAACCAGCATAGGAACTAAATTGGTGTTTTATAGTTCATTATACTAAAATAACTGTTAGTGTATTCCTGCGGGGTGGATCTAGGTGGCTGCGTGCCTTTTTGTTCTGGGCCCTTCCATCTATCTTACCATCTCCGCCATCTTTAGCTCATACCGTTCTACGTTTTCAACCTAAAACAACCTGTGCTCTTTTTTATCGTAAATCATCCGCTGTAGTTCTGTCAATAAAATATTGAAAGTTGATTTGTTCGTTTCTGCGTAGTTCATACTTCCCGTGAATAAACATCCAGTGACCTTTTTTTTTTCGAAAAAGCCTGCGCGCCGAACTTTTTTTTTATCATTCAATAATGATTAACGGGAGGTTTCCATTATTTTTCCAACCGTCACGACATGACTCAAGAAAATGTTACCATGTTCATTTTAACAAATAAATGTCTCGTGAATATTTGTCGCGAAATAAACGTTTAAAAACTTTTTTCGTGGAAAAAAAGCGTAAAATTGATTATCATTAATGATCTAACTGTAGAACCGTAGGTCTGCCGTCCTTAGTTTTTTCACCTTGAAAAGTGAAAAAACGCTTCCGCTACCTTGGTAGTCTCAGAAGCAATGATAAACTAGGAACTTTAGTTTCCTTGAAAAAGACTGCAGAGTTCTAACGACAAACTATGCTCCTCTGTGATCAGCTGGGTGAGCTAAATTTGGTCCTGGTGGTCACACGAAGCTGAAATTTCACGCGTAGCATCTCTGAGACTGCAAAGTTCGAATGACAAAATGTACTCTTCCAGGATCAGCTGGTCGAGCTAAAAATAAAATCAATACCTTTCATTTTTTCTAGAGGTTATTCTAGTAACTCTAACTATCTAGGTTATTCAACATGTTGTATGAAGAAGGCCAAGTTTTCTACGATCATTATCAGCGACTTCTAAAATGTCTCAACATGAAATATATCACATTCTGAACGACGAACCATCAGCTGACTAAAGTATTATGAATGATGAAAAACTTCATTATATTAATAATAAATTCATTTAGACCGAAGGAACAGCATTTGATCTTGTTGCATAGCTTAAATGGTGCTTCTTACTATACATTGTCAACGAAATTTTGATAGGCAGTGTTGCCTTTTTTTCGGGTTTGAGCCATTTCAGGGCTTCCAAAAAAATAAGGTCGCCAACCTATTTGTCACTTCAATTTGGATCATGTGATGGTATTATCTCAATATGCTCGTGTGGTGTTTTTTGTCAGTATAATATACTGACCATACTATGGTCATACAACATGTAGCAGTGACAGTGTCAGTATTGTATCTCGAAATGCATGTCTTGTATGATTATTCTGAAGGTTAGAGATGCTATAAGTTGCGTAAATAAAAGATAAGCAACATTGTCCCTGCCTAGAGCCTACTCTGCCTCCTACTTATCACACCAACACTACTACAATGATTTTCAACGTATTTTTTAGCATGGAACATGCTTTAGCCTTGGACTAACCACCCGAAAACGTTAAGCAGGAGGGGTGGTGCAGAGAGTGTGACGGGCGTGTGTCATGCAAGGGTTATTCTCCACCTGTCCATCCCACCCCTACTCCAACAAAAAGCGTGGCTGAAGCATGTTCCATGTTTCTTGAATTGCCCAAAGGGCCCAGATTTCATTCAATAATGTGAAGATTCAATTTTTTCATTCAAGAAATTGGGTGATTTTTCCAGGTGATTCGGGAAAACTGGAACCTGAAGTACAGTGCATGCTTCATCCTGTGTCCACTGGCAAGCAACATGAGCGTCCCCCACTCCGTGTCTGTGATGAGTCGGGCGGTCCTCTCGCCGTCAAACCGCCTCCTCATCAACCACGCCTTTGAGGCTGCCAAGGCCCAACCAACTCCGCAGTCATCTAAGATAGGCGTCTGCGTCAAACCCCTCCACTTCAATTATAATCAAGTAAGCAGAGTCAATTTACTTCTTTCTAGTGTGAAACAAGCCTCCTAACTAGGTAACTTACTCGTATTCCTTCGAAGTAATTTTATTTTATTTTTGTTTAACTATAATCGGCTCAATGTTCAAATTCAAGTTAGTTTTATCAATGTTGAAGGCGAAATTCCTTCTCAAATAAAAACGGTAAACAGTGACTTAGGTGCCAAGAGGGGAGTAATGAGAAACATCACCCTGTCTGCTAAATAACCTGGGTCCATGAATACTGTGTTATAAAGGTTTTTGTAGTCGTCTAACGAGTCCTGTGACGATTAAAGGCCGGTTCACACTTGTCATACAAGCTTCAGATCCGACTCCGATCAGAGAATCGGAGGGGAGTCGGAAGAGGGAATGTCTTTGGACTCTAGACGGCGTAGTTCACACCTCTCCCACCCGTGACCGATCCCACTCCGATTGTTCTCCGATTTTTGTTCCAATCCCACTCAGAGTTCGTCAACCATTCCCTGTCCGATTTGCGGGAAGAGCATCGGAAGGAAGGTAGGTATTTTTTTAGTTCTTTTTTGTCCGCCGTCGTTGTGTTTCTCGTGTGTTTGTTTTGTAAATGGTCTTTATAATCTTTTATTATATTTTTTTTAGTACTCCTACAATGTCTTCCGTCAACCCGGAAGAACTTATTGAATTAGTGAGGCTGTATCCATTCATGCAACATGGTTATGGTTATTTATGCCTTATTTTATGGTTATTTTATGCCTCTCGAATGTTGTTCCTTTGAAAATCAATACCACTAGTACCTTTGAAAATCAATTTCATTACCATTTAATATTTATCACGATTTTTCAATGAAACGCTCTAAAACAAGACAAATAAATATTTTTCCCCAGACTATTCCTTCCTTAGTTATCTAAAACGACAAAAAAAAAAAATTCAGAAGTTCCCCATTTTTTTTTTTTTTTTTCGCATTTGAGCACTTCCTTGCACACGTAGAGCGCTGTCCAACGAACTTCGCTTTTCGTTTGCAATTCTTAATTTGTTGGCGTTTGAATTAATAGGTATGAATTACCTAATTAATTAAGAATTAATGAATTAATTATCTTAGGAGAGTTATCGTCTGCAATGACACACACTTAAATATGTATTTATGTACATATACTATACATTTGACAACTGCCGGGAGGCGACTGACGAGTGGTGAGGGGAACAAATCGGACGCGTGTCGGACAGGTGTGCCCACCCCTTTCCGATCCGACGCCCCCTCCGACGTCTATCCGATTCTCTGATCGGAGTCGGATCTGAAGCTTGTATGACAAGTGTGACCCGGCCTTAAGGGGGCCCCAGTTTGTCGCCGTTCGTTTTTAGTATTTAGCCAAATCGAAGGGGCAAAAAGTTAAAAGTTGTACTTAAATTGGAAATTTTAAAGGATCTCAGAAATTCAGTAGTGCACGGACCTACGGAATTGTTAAACTGAAATATTGCCGCTGGAATCGTCAAAATCGAACAATAATTGCCAAAGATATAAGGGAAAAACTTTTGAATAAACAGGTTTTCCCATGTTTTTCCCTTATATCTTTGGCAATTATTGTTCGATTTTGATGATTCCAGCGGCAATATTTCAGTTTTTCAATTCCCTAGGTCCGTGCACTAATGATTTTCTAAAATCCTTTAAAATTTCCATTCAAGTACAACTTTTTAACTTTTTGCCCCTTCGATTTGGCTAAATACTAACCCGGAACGAGGATCGAACGGCGACCGACTGAGACCCTCTTAATAGAGACAAGTGCCCATTAAGCAAAGTGAGCCCATTGGTGACCCCTGTAGCTCTAACTCCTCTGTACAGCGCTTTTTGGCCTTTCTTTAAGACTGCCAAAGTTCGGGTCGAGTTTATTGAATGTGTCTAGTATTTTTTATGAGTTGGATGAGATGTGTAGGTGGAAATAATGGCGAGAACAAAGGGCGTAGGTTAGGATCGGTCGGATAGAAACCCACCGGGTGTTCCATGGGTAGTCCATGGAAACATCGAATTCCAGCGGCGAGTGCTGGAAAAACTTGTTTTGTAAACCGTTGATACAGAAACATCAGATGAACATCTATCAGTACGCGGGCTCTTCTGATCCACTCCTCAACAGTTCACTGACTAAAATATGATGAGAAACATCTTGAGGAGTTAATACTAGAGAAGAGGTTCTATTCTATCACACACGAGTATAGTTTATTGCTAACAGTCTACTCGTGTGAATTGGCCTTAAATCTAACATGAGAGGAATCTAACATCTATAGACATCCCCTGATGTAGTATAGTTGTACTGAAATGAGTACTTTTACCTACCCAGGAAATCTACGTTGGAGGATCTCGCGTGACCTCTACCATGTGACACGAGATTGATAGTCGCTGCTTTCCTAAAGCTCCTCAAGGCAAAGGGTGCTTAAAAATAAATGGCTTTCCGGGGAGTTCTTCGGTTTTACGAGGCAGTTGCTCCCTTCTTCCGTCATCGAAAAGTTTGAATGCATCATAGAGTGAAAACCAACCAACATGCTGGAAATGGAGTAACCCAGAGTCAAGTCATTAAGACTCTATTCACCCGATCTTACAGTATTGATAAATAAAATCAATACTGTAAGATCGGGTGAATAGAAGCAGTTTATCCTCTACTAATACTAAGGATGATTTTTGGTTTATTATTTTCAATAATGAACCTTTGGAATCGACCAAGAAAAAAAAAAGTTTAACACCCCCTCAAAATTTGATGGTTTACGTTTCAAGGTACGTAGAATCCAAAAATCGAATAAGATTTTGGCCGTCCGTACGCCGTACGCGGCACTTTTGCCACTTAGCATTGACCGATTTTGATGAAATTTGGTATGTAGGCTCCATTCGGGGTCTAGTTGTGCCCCGAAGCTTTTGGTTGAGGTAGGTCACTTCTAAGGGTTCCAAAATCAATTTTGAAATTTTGAAAACGCCCTAACTCAAAAAATTTTGATATAAAGGTATTGTTTTTCCTTCAATTTAAGATTCTATAGAATTTTTAGAATTTTTTGAGACCACGCGGAGCTCTGTAGGACAAACCGTTCGCTTCCTACGAAAATTTAAGTGTTTATTTTGAAATATATATATATATATATATAAAAATCAAAACACGAGTGTGAATCGCAAAAGAGGCCTAATCTCCGTTCAAATTAGAGCTGATCGAAATGTAATCGATGGTTGGTGATTTTGATTTTTTTTTTTTTTTTTGTTTTCATTTTTTCTTTCATATTGGATGGTTGGTGATTTTGTAGACGAGTGATCTATATAGAAAAATAATAAACCATTGTGTAATAATTTGCAGCGTTTTTTAAAAATAGAGATCTCTCTGTCAGTTTCTACTGAGAGTAGATCACAAATAATAGCACGCACACGAATTTGGTTTAAACTTTCTATTAAACATTTTTGAATAAATTTCAACATTCGACAAAATAGAACAGTAGGGCTTTTAGTGAGCAACATAATAAGGTAAGAGTAAAACGGAATACACACATCATGGTATTGGTGGTTTATCACTTCTACAGTTTCTGAGTGTTAGAAGAGCCAGTTGAGCTTTTGAGTAGACATCTTCATCCTTACTCGGAAGTATCAATCTGATAGGATTGTAATAGTTCTGAATAGTTTGCTGGTATAGGAGGAGTTTTGCTGGATCTGTTATGATCTCGTAGAAAATCTCTGGTGGTAACTTGGTTTGCATATTGGGTGTGGTTCAATGGAGTGTGGTTTATATAGATTGACTTTTTAATGTGATTGCAGCGATTCGATTCATATTCATAATTTCATCATTTAACGATTTACAGACGCTTCAACTGATCGAATTCATCGAGTTGAACAGCCTGCTAGGGATGGACCACATCACCTTCTACAATGACTCGATAAGTTCGACGACGGACTGCATCCTCAAGCACTACATGAGTGCAGGTCAGTAGGTATTTATTGAACCACTTCTCGTTATTAAAACCTGCATAATGCTTGCATTCAAGAGAACGTACCTTTTGGGCCAGTTCCACCTGCGTGGATGAACCTCGGAGCCAGAACTAAAATTGAATCGATGAGAATGACAACAGTACATGTCCCCAATCAGCTTATCGAGATATCAGGTGTCAAAGGTTTGGTTCTTGTATGAATCACTCTCAGTGTGTTTAAGGATTGATCAATTTATCAGATATTATGCTTTCGAGTGTGGTTAGCATACTACTCTTGTGCTCAATGCGTAGTTCTACTGGTTACAACCTACAAAAAGCCATTTTTCAACAATCGTCAAAAATGGACTTGTACTGTTTTTATTCTCATCGATTCAATTAAATCCCCAATTCTGAGTGTTTCACAAAACGTTTTTCATCCATGGATTAACTGAAGGTAACGTGTTCTCAATATGGCCACAGCTTTCAATTCGAAAATGATCCACAGATAAGAGAGTTAAACCACCTGGATGGTTTAACTGAAGGGGATTCAAGTAGTGATTACCTAGATGAAGCATAGATGTTCAAAGTTCGTCTTAACAAATGGGAGATGCTCTGTGGCGATTCCCGATCATTTAGAATCTCTATCACATTAATGTGATTGGAAAACCACATTACTACCAGAAATTTTCGATGGGATCCTGACCAGATTCCACATAACTCCTCTCGCCAAACCCGTCGTCACATTCACGGTATTTCGTTCTAATTTATCGATTATTTGTCGTATCCTACTTCAGTTCCTCCTAAAGGCCGGGTCACACTTGTCATACAAGCTTCAGATCCGAGTCCGATCAGAGAATCGGATAGACGTCGGAGGGGGCGTCGGATCGGAAAGGGGTGGGCACACCTGTCCGATACACGCGTCCGATTTGTTCCCCTCACTACTCGTCAGTCGCCTCCCGGCAGTTGTCAAAGTCGAGCGAAAAAATGTTTTCTAATTTTTCTTTAAAAGATTTAGCAGTTGTGGCAGTAGCTCTCGAGGAGGAAGATGAGAACAACTCAAGATCTCGTAATACTCAAAAACGGCGGTTCTGGGTCCATCCTGCGTGGAACGGAAGAGACAAAGGAGAGTTTTTTACTCTTCTACCACACCTCGTAGACGATGAGACGAAATTTTACCATTACTTCCGGATGTCGATGTCCACTTTCAATAAGCTGGAAGACATTGTAGGAGTACTAAAAAAAATATAATAAAAGATTATAAAGACCATTTACAAAACAAACACACGAGAAACACAACGACGGCGGACAAAAAAGAACTAAAAAAATACCTACCTTCCTTCCGATGCTCTTCCCGCAAATCGGACAGGGAATGGTTGACGAACTCTGAGTGGGATTGGAACAAAAATCGGAGAACATTCGGAGTGGGATCGGTCACGGGTGGGAGAGGTGTGAACTACGCCATCTAGAGTCCAAAGACATTAGAGTATTTTTGTACTTCCCGTGTTGCCAAAACGCGAAAAAGAGCAGCTAGCGCGAGCACTCGTAGATGCTAACTTTCCACGTCATTTTTTTTCAGATCTCTTCTGTGAAATCGTGAAAAGTTAACTCCTGTAGTGACTTTAACGTGACGCTTATATGTTAAGTTGGCAAGGTTACTTTGGCTGGTTTTTACTCCTTGTCCATTTCAAATTTTGTTCCCCTTTTAGATATGTTATTTTCTCTTTTTCATGATCCTAATATCGTGATAAAAGTTATGGATGAATGGATGGAGCTTATGGCAGAGTCCATGAGGAGAGTCCCTATGGCAGAGTTCCTCCACTGATGAGGAACTTGAGCAAGTATTCTATATATATTTAAGGCTAGAGAAAAACCACCCCATTTCAGAAATTATAAGTTCGGGCGTTTTCATCCATGGTAGAAGAGGAAGTTCTTGTCAAACCCCAGGATATACCGAAACTGACTTTAGGATTTAACATAACCACTTAAACAATCTAGTAATCCCTTACAGACCAAATTTTTCGAAGGTTTGATTATTCAATAATGTTTTTCGATTTCTTATAAATATTATAAGAAATCCCTACTACGTTATAGATATACTTTTTAAATTTATTACCTATTTATTTTTTATCATTATTGATATTATTTATAGATATTATTTAATAGTTACCAATAATAAATTGCATTTATAAGTTGTGGGTTTTGACGGTAATTTACCGATTTTAGGGCATGTTGCAGTGCTAGTTTTTTTGGTAGACCTGAATAAGCACGATTTATCGTTACTTTCCCGGTTTTATTGTTTTGTCTCTCAGTTTTTTGTTTAAGTGAAATATTATATTGTGCAAATTTGAAAAGAGTTGCCGTGTTTATTTTGTATATGGATACCAGTAAAATGAATAAAGAAGTATAATAGTACATACCAACTGATAGTTGGTACAACTGACAATAATTAGAATTGAATTAAAATAACTTCAAAATTAATGACGAAGTGGATATGGAGTGGTAGGTACAAACAAATAGTCTTTTCTGTTCAACCTTAAACTTGCTGTGTTCTGCTTTGAGTAGTCCATGGAAGAAGAAAAACAACTCCATCCACTCTGAGGTTATCCTCACGTAGGACACCCTCGCGTAGACATCCGATTTTTTCAAACGGCAAAAGTTGGCTTTTGGCGTCATGGAAACTTTTCGCGTGTGGTAGTGGATACGTGTAAAACGAAACGGCAAGTACAAAAATACTCTATTCCCTCTTCCTACTCCCCTCCGATTCTCTGATCGGACTCGGATCTGAAGCTTGTATGACAAGTGTGACCCGGCCTTAATTTGTTTTGCATGCTGTACTTTGAGTACGAAGCAATGTAAGGGTTTATTGGTAGTTTTCGTCCATTTTTACCTCTGTTTTTCTTTTCCTTAATTCCGGCTTGCCCCCCGGAATTAAAATGGGTCAGTCCTGGGGGTCGGTGCTCTGGTGAGGCAAGTGTCGAAAGTGGGCGTTAATCAATAAGAAATCTTGAAGAAATTAATTCAGATTTCCTTGCAAATTTAGTTAAACGTTTGGTTGCTTAGTAAACATCTGACAGTAAGGTGCTTAATATTCACCACATTCTCCCCTTCCTTATTTAGGCCCACTTTCACCAAACATTCAAGACGAGTTTAAACCAAACGAGGCGAGAGATAAACGACGTTCAGTAAAAATCGTCTTTCACCAGAGCGATTTACGAGTTTAAACACCATCTTGGGGGGTTCGAGTTTAAACGGTCGAAAATCGGCCGAATAAACTAGGAAACCTCGTTTAACTACCAATTCAATATGGCCGCGCATTGATTTGTGATTGTTTTCGAAATGAAATTGCGAATTATTTTTGACTCGTCTGACGTCCGAATCGAATCCTGGATCGGATTCCACATTCCGAGATTATGTACGTTACTGAATTTCCGCCTTTCCAAGCCCCGAGTCGTCCAAGTGCTCGACTAGATTGACCCTCGCCTCGAGTTCCCGTCATACAAATAAGTTCAACACGTTAATTTAAAATGAATAATGGTTTTTTCAATAACATAATAGTGCAACCTACATTCCTTGGTTGTTTCTATTCGGACCAGTTATACAAATTGACCATCATAAAAGACCAGTTCGACCAAAATAAATTTCTATTGAGGTGAAATCGGGGGCCCTCATCTTCGAGTTTACATCCATCGGTAATCATTCAAATTATCGAAGTAAATTCCAACCGTTCAGGCGGCTACATCAAGGAAGGTACTTGAGTCTGGAGAAATACTGGAGTTATTGCGCTCGTTGTGGCTCAAAGTGATGATGTGTAATAACTCAATAGGTAGGTGATGAAAATATTCAGCAAAATAAAACGAAGGGAACCGGAAAACTCGAAACAAACCGCAGGAATCAGCAAATAATAAAAACAAGGAATTCGAAAACTGACACTGATAAAGATTCACAAGGCGGCAAACTTTCATTCGTTTCGCTCAACATTTCAAGTTTAGACAAACTCGATTGTCTTAAACAACGTTTAACGATGATTTGGGTTGGTGAAAGACGCTCGCCATCTTGCCGGGTTTATTCCTTCAGATTAACTATTAACGCGTTTAGCCAAGCAAGTTTAGAACAACTTTTGGTGAAAGTGGGCCTCAGTCAGCTAGTCGATGCAAAAATGAGGGTAATTTGGAGTGTGTTGAGGATGCCACCTCCGCTCTGTTAATTTCAATTTTTTATGATAGTAAAATATTTTCATTTTAGGGCGAGTGACGGTTTTGCCTTGGAAGCTGGACATGGTGTCTCAAAGGGAGATCCGGACTGAGGGGCTGTTTGCAGCGCTCAACGACTGCCTCTATCGGAGCATGTACGACTTCGGCTACGTCGCCCTCATTGACCTCGATGAGATTGTCATGCCTAGACATAACGACACCATCCAGCAATTCATCGAGTAAGATGAATGAGTACAATAGCAATGGGGAATTCGCCTCACATTTTTTGAATTGTTTTCGAAAGAGGGTTCACTGATATGGAAGAAAAACCCAAGTGTGCTGCTCGAAAACGCATCCAAAAATTTAGAGAATTAAAGGAAGATAGAAATTTTAAATGTAGCGGCAATCTGTACACGGGGGCAGCCATATTATGGCGTATCCAGCTTCCTAACCAATCTGATTCCATTGATGTACAGTCACTTCAGAGGAGAATCTGTGCCGCTTGTGCCACCTCCGGAAGCGTACAAGAAACTATTAGCTTACTTGGTCGAACACTGAATGCGCGGACTTGCTTCGATACTATTTGCTGAGATACTTCTTTTAGGCTTCGCCAGAGCTCAGCAGTGTGAATGAGGAATTTCACCATGTTGGAATTTCCTATTTTTGACCCCAAAATCGGATTCAGCACCTCTAAAAACCCCCTTAGGCAAACTTTCAGCCCGAACTTCCTAATTTACGAATAAACAAAACAGTGTAGAAAATACGAATGTTTAAAAAAAAAACGGGAAAATGACGTCATACTGGAATAGTTCATTTATGGCCGCTTGAAGCGCTGAGATCGAGAAATCTATAGTCCCCAGATGCAAAATTTCACGAAACAGTAAAGTTCGAAATCGAAAAACTGAAGAAAAAAATAGAAAAAGCAAGATGAGGAAAATTAGGTTTCCCCTGTTTTTGTTTGATAACTTTTCTCTTAGAAAACACGATTTCGTTGTCCCAATGGGCAACACTGGGAGGAGACGGCGATCCGAACAGCCCAATCAGCGAGCGTTCCCGCTTCACGTCTGTTTTCCCGGTTAGTTTTGAAATCAAAAATTTCTATTGTCTCACAAAAATAACAGGAGACTTATTTTCCGAAATCAACCCGATTTTCATCTATCCCACACCATTAACTATTCAGGAGAAATGCAAACAGAATTCGGTGAAATTCCTCATTCGGTCAGTTTTCGCGTCATTTTGTGGGTAGTGACGTAATCAGCCTCCCTCGATTTTTGCGGTCTTTTTTGACAGAGGCTTCACTTGTAGGCATTTTATAATAATTTATAATAATGATTTATAATAATCTAAAATTGAGTCAAGTTCCCCATTGTTCCCATATGTCAAAACTGATCAACGAATTTAAACAATTTCCTGTATGGATTTATCTTAATTTGTAACTACGTATTCACTGTTTTAATAAACTAATTTTTACACTAGATGGATGGGAACAAGACTGAATACGAAATCAACCGGATCTTACTCGTTTCAAAACGCTTTCTTCTACCTCCAATGGCCAGACGATTTGCTGTTGTCTGACGACGTTTTCGAAAGTAGTTTAACGTCAATGCGAAAAACCCGAAGAAGGTAAGTCAATTGTATACGAGTTCAAGTCTATGGATATGGAGGAGCTGTTCTGCCACACCCTCCGGGCATAATTTTTTATTAATCACCCTTTCCTTCAACGACTTTGACTTTTATGTAGTCGGCTTACATCTTTCAACCTTATTACAACTATACAGCCATGATTCAATACTAAAAAAAGGTTATTTCCAAAAAATGCTAGGGTTAGGTGATGTTGTCGTTAGAAACGGTTGGTTGGGTGGTGTTGCCCACCGGCTTTTTTCTTTCTGGTAAACTCAATTTCCTTCCGAAACTGGAATTCTATAGTTTCGAGAAAATCAATCATTTAATATACCTAGGTATTTAGTTTTTGGTGAGAGATAAATATGTCTGGGGTTAAATTGAATTCGGAGGGTCAAAATTTGGTCTCCAGCTGCGACCTGATAGAAACAAAAAGAAGACAGAAGTCGGGCGAATAAAAAAAACGCTGCAAATCATTGCTCAAAGGTTTATTATTTTCTGCAGAGATCACCCTTCTGTATAGATCACTGGTTCTCCATCAATAGCACCTACCACCATCTGTATTCTCCCTTGACCTTCCCTCTCAAATTTCAGCTTCCTGGGTTCAATAGGAGTAAAAATGGTTTTGGAGCTCACTCAGCTGATCAGTGATCTGAAGAGTGAAGAAGATCTCCTCGAATGCTGGAGACGCCTGGAAGAGCACTTCCATTCAATAGGATTGAAAATGGCTTCGGAGCTCACTCAGCTGATCAGTGATCTGAAGAGTGAAGAAGCCTTTGAGCAATGATTTGCAGCGTTTTTTAACCACCAACATTTTTCTTACCTACCAACTTTTTTTTACCTACCAGCTAGGTACTACCTACCACACCATACTGGCTTCACACCTTCACCATCAAGTTTATTAGAAAGAACTAAACGCTTCACACTCGATTGGAAAAATATGGAAAATTTGATTACTGGATACTTACATATGGAAATTTGATTACTGGTTACGCAGAAGGCAAAACTGTATACAAATCGAAGAGATGAACAGCGATCGCATTTTAGTCCGATAAAATTTGAATGGAGATTAGACCTCTTTTGCGATTCACACTCATGATTCTGTTTTATCGAAGGAAAACCTTCAAGTACTCGTAGGGACCGAATAATTTGTCCTACAGAGCTCCGGGTGGTCTCAAAAATTTTTAAAAATTCTATACTATTTAGAATTGGTGAAAAAAACGATACCTTTATTTCGAGAGTTTTCGAGCTAGGGCACTCTTGAAAATTTCAAACCTTAATTTTCACCCCTTAGAAGTGACCTACATCAACCAAAAGCTTCGGGGCACAACTAGACCCCAAATGGAGCCCATATACCAAATTTGAACCAAATCGGTCCAGTGTTGCTAAGAAAAGTGCCGCGGATGGCGGACGGACATTGCAAATTTGGATTCTACGCACCTTGAAACGTAAAGTGACAAAGTTTGAGGGGGGGTTATAAAAATTTTTTGCGATACGATCACATAGGCTTATTATTAGAAATAATAAACCAATAGCACTCACTCAAACAAACAAACTGCTCCCATGTTGTCCCTGTGGTTTACAAAGACAGTACGGGGACAAGTATTAACTTACTTATATCCCATGAGATGGCGTTAGGGGTGTGGAATCGTGTTGAAAGGCGCCTCGTATGAAAATCCTTGTGAACCCCTATATTCCTCTCTCCGCTAGGCGTTAAAAAATAAATACATAAAAATAACATGAAAAAATTGAATAAATAAATTTACTTGTAAGCCGACTGTTTTTTTTTTAATTAAATATATCTTAATTTGTGGAACAGGGCGAAACTGCATCCTCACAAGCAGCGCTCCAAGTATATTTGCCGGCCGGAATTTGTGATCGAGGCGGGCAACCACTTTGTGTGGGAGTTCGTTCCTGGTCACGGGACGCTCAACGTGCCAGCTGATGCGGGGATCCTCAACCACTACCGCGTCTGCGAGTTTGGTGGTGACGACTGCGTCAAGTCAGCATCAGTCATCGACAGAACAGCTTTCAGGTGATGAGTTCAGAGGTTCAGGGGTGTAACAGTATTGTTCTGGGAGATCTAGACTATTGAGTTGATTAACGATAATAATCTGAAGTAACGGCCGTTAGCTGGTTTAACACTTTCAGTGCGGGCGTCTACCCGGGTAGACGGAGAGTCTTCCCCAGCCCACTGCCGTCTACTCGGGTAGACTGAGCCCGTTGCATTGACTCATCGCATTCCAAGGTTAGTAAGTTACCGAAATAACCGTTACAAGCGCCAGTTGGGCGGAAAATTCCTTCAATACCTTCCTGGCTTCACGCTAGATAGCGTTGGAAGCAGATTGGAAGGTTTGAACACAAGTTTCAGTCGTACCTTCGAGGCAACCCTTGTACGTTGACGCTCGGTCGGGCAGGTAGCGTGCAGTGGGTGGCGTTGGACGGCTAGAGGCTCCCGCATTGAAAGTGTTAACATCTTCAGACCGGGGCTCAAAACCCAGATTGCCCCCAGGACCTAGGAAAATTTTGGAACTTCACAGCAAAACAGTCGCACTGATGAGAAGCCGGCATTTTGCGTGATAACATGCACTGATATCCGAAACCGAAAGGTTGGGACGGTAAGGTGGGTTCATTCCGAAGCGATTGAGACCAAAAAGAGCCCTGTTGGGGGAAAAATGAACTATCCAGAGCGTTTCGAAAAATGTTCATGGATCCACCGAATCATGAGTTCATGGATCCACCGTGGAAGCAGCCGTACCAGGCGAAGGTTTCGCGTGGATCCAGGGTGGAAGCAGCCGGTCTGAACGTGTTAATGCAGAAGCTCCCGTGAAATCACTGTTGTTAAGGCCAGTACGCCTAGGAGATTGCCTGGATTGATGACTGCTCGAGGGCGGTTTCGCAGGTCTTGGTAATTTCGTTAGGTTGGGCTGTATGATGTATGCTCCACTCGAGCGGGGAGGCAATAAGTAGCCATAAGCGAAATCATCAGAGCCAATTCTGATCTTCCCTTTGGCAGACAGCTGATGACGTTGGCAATGCTAGGAATGGCAGTTGGACGAAAATTCAACTTGAAATGGTTGTTTACTTAACTTTACTTTACGGTAATAATTTGATGGATAATATTTGTAATAATACCTGCTCCTTGATGTCAACCAACTTAAGGACGAGGGATGATAAAAAATAGATATAAGTTGGATGTGGAAAGGTTGGATGGATATTTTACCTGTTCTATGAGCAACGGAGCTTATGAATAAGAATGGGGGGAGGGGGAGTGATGAATCAATAGATGTTGCATATCGATTACCTAAAATACCTAAGAGCTGAGAGTTTTGAGAAAAACGCAAAAGATGCTCAATGAGTCCTTGATTCAACCTATCGAGTCAAGCTTTTGATAAAAATTATTGACCTTGGCCTCTTTAAGACTGGAGTTTTTCAACTGTACACAACATATTCACTTATTTTTTTAAAATATTTGTCACTCAGACTAACTAACAAGGTCAAGTTGGTTGTGATCTGAAGAAGAGTTCTTCCAATTTCACTGTCTTGGCCTCGGCGATGCTGGCATGATATTTCCCAATATATTCACCTACGGAGCACACATTTTTATATGTGTAACATTTACCATTTCTGCCATAACATCAATGATGATTTCTGGAAATTAAAAATCTTTTTTTCCCCAATTTAGGTATAAAGACCGGCTCGTAGCGAGGGTGAAGAAAAAGTGGAAAGAGCTGCAAAGAACGTGCGCCATTGGGAACGTAGAGCAGGCGCAGGTCAAAAAGCGGATCATCCAAAAGATTCCTGCGCCGCCCAAATCCAAAGTTAGATAGCAAAGAGAGATCGAGGACCACGGCTCGTACATTCGCGTTAAATTGGAGAAGGTAGACATATGAAGTGTGTTGGAACAAAGAAGCTAAAATCAGTTGAAGGAAGATCGAAAATTTGGGTTGTATTACCACTATTCTTTACATCTGGAACATCATTTCGTGGGCGTTATAACTCATTGTCCAAGTAGGTACTCAGTTTAAGCTCCTTCACCAACTCGTATATCCATCTTGCTAGGTTAGGTACTTTGTTTCCTACAACCAATGATTGGCTTGTGTTTTTGTAGTTTAAGCCGCGATACCTACCTAGTTGTCTATGTAGGTACTTGCGAAATCTAATTCTAATGACCTGAAATGTATGGTATGGATTGTGATGAATCTGTTCAGCACCTCTGTCCATTCGCTTCCTAAGCTAAGTGGTAGCAAGCTCGGCTCAGGATTTGTAGTATAGTGGGAAGTCTGGAGATTAATCCCCAGTTGGTGCTGTCATTAGGACCCAAAATGGCTCCTCAGGATTCTCTGAGGACAATTATTGCCATCAAAGACACAAGTCGAGCCACTATCAATTCAGACAAGATCCCCCGCTCCATTCATGAAATAACAAAACGAAAGAGCCAGTCAAAAATAGAGCGCCAGCCAAAGGCCCCTCACCTCCCTTACTAAGTAACGAAGTAGCCAAGATTTCCCTAACGGGGGAGAGACGTTGTGATCAGCTACCTCTTCGCATTTCCTTTCACTCCCTTGGATTAGTGGTAGCGAGCTCGACTCAGGTTGTGTAGTAGAGTCTGAAGTCTCAAGATCGTTATCATTCCACTGGTTCTATTTATAACATACCTACGAAGTTGTCTGCTACAACTAACGAGCAAGGCAAGGCAAATGAATAAGTTGAGTGAAATAGTATCCAAGTCTTTACATGACTATACGAGAAGATATACATCAATGTTCATTTAAACATGTACTAACATACTTCATATCTCCACTTGCGAATGTTCTAGCCAAAAGTTCTCCTCAGTAAGTAACGTGGGTACACATTAATACATAATTTCTATTATACATATAAGCAATAGCTAGCTTCCATTACTTCTAAAACCGTTGAATAGGTTGGTACGCGAATAGCAGTTGGTCTCGTACAGTTACTTGTACCGTTTCATTCAGCACAGTTTTGATTCGGTTCGGTTTCAGTAATTGTGGAAAGCCTCGCAAATGTCTTCAAATTTGTAAGTTGCCAATCAGGTTTCCTTTCCATAGGCCATCCATGCCATTAGCGTCAGGGCAGCCCAGATGCTGCAAGGAGGGCTGCACTCAGCAGTCACTCGACCCACCCGGATTCTTCAAGTCTGACGCAAAAGAATCTCAGTAGCTCAAGACTGAGAACTGGAGTTCTGATTCTCCAAGGCATAGTTAATAGTAATGCAGAGCTACCTAGGTGAATGTCACTGCCAGGGTCCACATAAATACAGTCTGACCTTGGATCACCTCTGCTGTGCTTTGCATTTGTAAAGTTTGCTTTTTTGTGACCTCACGCACATTTTCTTTCCCTTCATTTTGCAGAGGTGTGGACTGTCATCAATGAAAAACTAAGGGAGAAGGATTTCTTTTGAAAATAAGTTGGGAGATCCTCACTTCAATGATACTAATGAAAAAGGCTTCTTATCTATGCAATGAAGAATGGTAGCTGTCCAGTCAACACTTGGAAAAGTAAAGAATAATTTTTCGTTGCAGTTTAAGAACATAACACAGGAACAAGAATACTGGTGACAACATCCATGTTAACCAGTAGAAGATCCCTTCCTGGTCCCAGAGCCATTCCATGATACAATACCTTCTTGGTCTGTGGAATCGGCAAGGGTGCTTCCCAGTACATGGAACTGAACCAGTTAGGGAACTGGACTGGTAAGAGCTGAGTTTTTATCACTGCATGGAACAGTTACAAGTTGATACTCGGTTCCACAGTCCCGGTAGCAGCTGTACCGACACACCTCTACTGTTTGCAGATTGAAAGAATGCGGATGGTTTGGTGAGGTGTCCATGTGTATTACAATCCCAAAAACATAGTCCTTCTTCTACCTGCTATTGAAGCTAGGAAAAATGAGACTGAGGGTTGTTGACTACCAACCGATGATGAAGTGAAAGGATTGAGCGACTCGAGTAGCTCGATGCCTGGATTACGATTACTGAGGCTCTTCCCTTTCCCCAGCCTGACTCAACAGGCTACCTAAGATTTTGGAACAGGTAGTCATCTATGTTAGCAGGTATACCCTTCGGGAAATTGACCAGCCGCATTCTTTCTATCTGCGAACAGTAACTCGGTTGGTAATAATTGGTAAACCACATTACCAGCTGAGATTTTCGACAGGATCAAACTGATCCCTCACAAGTCCTTGTTTTCTCATTTTCGTGAGAATGATACCAAGTGATGATACCATGAAAAACAAAAATACTTCTGTTCTGGGAGACTGGGGATGGATGAAAACCCTCCTAAGCCAACTTCGCTAATCTGGGAAAAACCAAAAAGTTAATACAACGGGTAGAGTGAGGGCCTTCCATGTAATTCCTACTTCCTAAGTACTTACCTATCTTGAGAGAACATTTGATTTAAGTTTAAACACTGTACCAAAATTTGAAATTTTCCGAGATTTTTGAAATTCATTAGTGCATTTGCCTAGGGAATTGAAAAACTAAAAGATTGCCGCAGGATTCATCAAAATTGAACAATCGCTGGCGAAAAGTGGGAAAACCGTTTATTCACTAGGTAACTGAATTTCCCACATTTCGCCCAAATTCTTTTTCATTTGAGTTATAACTAAACTATCTTCACAGTTCGCGTTGTGTTTACCATAATGTCATGAATGTTGGTGTTGGTCCTACGGCTGTTACCTAAGTCTGCGTATGTAGGTTTGCTGCTGCTCTATCTTCAAGACGTGCTGTTTCCGATTTTGACAAAACTATACTCTTGCCTTTATTTAAAGAGCTCTGGGATTTTGAAGGCCCGAAGGTTCGGCATCGCTGCAAGAATCCGAGCCCAGCGGAAGGTCGAGGTATACCTGCGCGACCCCTCCGCCCGTGAACCCCCCCAGCCCCCCAACAGTTACCCTCTTCTGCAAATGCACACTTGATTCACAAATTATTTCGATCATCCCATCACCAAAATCGTGATCAGCGAGAAAAATTGAACATATCGAGTATAAACTCGAGGCAGGTACGATTAAAACTCAGCAGCCCTCTCCCGGCCAATCCACCCAAACGAATTACGCCCTCTTCGCCGAATTACAGGAAATTTGGAATCATCTTCATCAGAATAATTAGTACGTTACGAATTTAAATTACAAAAAATGTTCACCGAACGATAAATAATTAAATTGTATGTTGATAGAAGAGGAAGAAGGAAGAGGGATGATGGGTTTTGACCGCGAAGGGTTGTGACCGTTTTCACCGCAAGGTTTCACCGCAAGGGTTTTCACCGCAAGGTGAGCACCTTGCAACGTTGCCACCTCTTGGCAGGGAAGGGGTTTTGGAACCCGCGGGTCCAGAGCTCTTTAAATAAAGGCAAGAGTATAGACGGAATTTCGCGCATGAAATAGATTTTATTTCTTGAATTTTGATTTCCCACCAGATTAAAATTATTTTTTTAGATACTTTCTCTGAAGGACGACCGCATTCAGACTCCTAAGTAGGTAGGTACTTGCAAAATAATAATCACACCAGATATCCTTTCACAAGTCGGAAAAAGCTCCATTTTCGAAGGACTTTTTATAATTATGCAAGTAGAGACGATAAGGTAGTTATTGCAACGTCAAATGTATTTTCACTGTGATATTTTAAACTTGTACCTAAATGTTATTTTCATGTAATTTGGCGTCTGTAAATTTAATACCTTTTTGTAATAAATTGTCTTGTCCTATATTATATTCCAAGTAATGTCAGGCTGGTGTATCAGTAATGTGATTTATGAGGTAGTACAACCTCATTCGACCTAGGTACGCTTGACCTAACGCTTTACCAAAGTTCAGGGAGGGGGAATCCCAAACGTAGTAAGAAAATTTATCCTAGCAATTTCGTTTTAACCCCTTGTTTTTCCATCCTTGACCATACATACGTAATTTACCGTAAAAATGTAAAACGTTGCATATTCTTACACAAAGATTTATTTTTCTGTATACAGGGTGTAACGGTTAAGGTCGTACAACCGGCCAGGGTTCGATTCTACAACTAATTTGTGACTTTTTTGTCTCTTGACTTTTTTTTCTTAACCCCCTTAAAATCGGACATTTTCCACTTTTAAGATTTTTTCGTATTTTCGACCTTACGCCAGTAAAACAGCATAAACTCCATTGTTTTTCAGTCAAAATTCAAATGTAATTATACCGTTGGAAAGAACGTTAAATTATCTATCTCCCTAGTGTTAAATAAAACTTTTTAAAGAAGATTAACCCTTCCCCCGACGGACGCCTAAAGGCGTCTGGGGAGAGAAACGTTTTGAGGTCCCTATGGACGGCTTTTGGCGTCTGCCTCCCAATTTTTCCCTCCCTACCGCCTACAGACGCCTTTCGCCGTTTCGTACTTTTCGTGCTTCTGATGCGATCTGTGGGCATATTTCTGAACTAATCACTTCCATTCCATTATGGTAACATTGTACCTTTCATTTTCACCGTCCTCAACAGATTTCAGGGCGCAGTAGCGATATTGTGTTGGGCGAGAGAAAGTGAGACAAAGTTGACCTCTCGGTAAGAGCCTTTTACTAACCATTCAAGGAAGATTTATTTTTATCACGTAGGTACATGTTTCTGGAATGTGTTCGGTCCAGTTGGAGTTTTATGATCATTTTTATCTTTAGGGATACAGCCTATTTATTACAAAATCTGGTATCAAATTATTCTTGGTATAGTGGAATGCAATATATTTCTATATAATAAAGATATTAAATCTTACTCAGTCATGAAAAAATCTTCATAATAATACATGAACAATAGGGTGGTAACATGTATCAAACACAAAAATCATTCAGTTGAGAAATAATGTTGAGTGAAAGTGGGCGAAAATAAAAGAGAAAGACCACGGGAGATCAGTGGGGGCGGCCTGGAAAATTCCTTCGGTACGGGTTGACAGGCAGTTGGCTCAAGCGCCGGGAAGGTGACATTGCGGCAGGAGGCCGCCCGTCGGGGGGAAAGGGTTTAAGAGGTTGAAAAATGAGCCCGAATAGTAAAATCTCGGAAATTTTTAGTTTTTTTCAAACGTTTGCAACACTAACTGAAACTGCCGGTTAAGTTCTCACTGTAACCCCAAAAGTTGACCCAAAATCTCAGCTTTCCAACGGTATGGTCATAAAATTGTTTACAGTGGACTAATGGTGTAAAATCCTCGTTTCCGTGCCAAGAACCGTGGATCTTCCAGTAAAATCGACGTTTTCGTGAAAGACATTTTTGTCCTAAAATGAGTTAGGCAGCCATCTTTTCGTACTTTGTCTCACTGAGTCAAATGATGACACCAGACTTATCGAAAAAGTAGTTACTGATATCAGATTAGTTATCTGATCAGTTCGTGACCTGCCTACACATCTACTTGTATCATGGCAACTTTTTCCAATTAAGAGTATGCCGATATGCTGCTGGTTTATGGTTCAAAACGCCAGTGAAGCTGTACGGGAATACCACAGGCGCGTAGCCTCCAAAAACGTGATTTCAAGAGTATGTAACCGGCTGACTATGCTGTTCATGTTTATATCCGATATCAATAACAGACATAAACCAATCTCATTTTCTGTATGAATGAGATATGCCTTTCAAGTAGATGGAAGACACAATTATTATTGAAGGAAGGATTCAATACTTACAATTGAAATCCTACTTACGCATACTCTTGATCGGAAAAAGTTGCCATGATACAAGTAGATGTGTAGGCAGGTCACGAACTGATTACTGATCAGATAACTAATCTGATGTTCGGAACCTAGTGTTATTATGAACAGGTTGGTTTGATTACTTGCGATGTGGGGAGGAGGATGGACATTAAAAACATACCTTTGACCTTATTGTCAACGGTAGGAACTTTTAACTTGGCCGATCTAGTAATAAAAAAATTGGCATACAAATTAACAGAAATTAAGACAATTTTCGAGAAGTGAATTGGACAAGATATCAGTGCTTTTTCGATAAGTGTTGTGTCATCATTTGACTCAGTGAGACTAAGTACGAAAAGATGGCTGCCTAATTCATTTTAGGGCAAAAATGTCTTTCGCGAAAAACGTCGATTTTTACTGGAAGATCCACGGTTTTAGGCACAGAAACGAGGATTTTACACCATTAGTCTACTGTAAACAATTTTATGACCATACCGTTGGAAAGCTGAGATTTTGGGTCAACTTTTGGGGTTACAGTGAGAACTTAACCGGCAGTTTCAGTTAGTGTTGCAACGTTTGAAAAAACGAAAAATTTTCGAGATTTTACTATTTGGGCTCATTTTTCAACCTCTTAGTCTTCTTTAAAAAGTTTTATTTAACACTAGGGAGATAGATAATTTAACGCTCTTTCCAACGGTATAATTACATTTGAATTTTGACTGAAAAACAAGGGAGTTATGGCTGTTTTATGGCGTAAGGTCGAAAATACGAAAAAAATCTTAAAAGTGGAAAAAGTCCGATTTTAAGGGGGTTAAGAAAAAAAAGTCAAGAGACAAAAAAAGTCACAAATTAGTTGTAGAATCGAACCCTGGCTGGTTGTACGACTTTAACCGTTACACCCTGTAGATCACTCCCCTGCTCACCTATACCAACCATAATTCGCTTCACAATCAAGTTTATTTTAAGTAATTTTGAGGGGAGGGGGATTAACATTTTTTCTTGGTCGATTCCAAAGGCTCATTATTGAGAATAATAAACCAAAATAATGGCACCGTTGGAAAGAGCATCAAATTTCCCATCTCTCTGGTGCCTACACAAAACTATTTGTGGGGCCCTGATGGGTGAAGAATAGACTCGTTGGGTAATTGTGTCAAATTGGCTTCTTTTGGAAAATTGGAAAATCAATCTGGTTTTAATCAAATAATTTGATAAAAATTACTTTACGAGTCAATTCTTCAACCCACAAATAGTTTTGTGTAGCTACCAGAGAGATGGGAAATTTGTCGCCCTTTCGAAAGGTTCCCTTATTTTTACATTTTTAGTAAATGAAGGTAGTTATGGTAATTTTTGTGACACCGTAAAACCGTCAAACTTTACTCCAAAACAGTTCCAAATACAATTTCTCCCACTCAAAATGGGTTAAATTGATTTTTTTTAATACGTGAATTGATCTTCAGGGCTTCCTGAACATTTTGAGTGGTCGAGCTCTTTGATCAGATAATTGTAACCCCCTTATTTAATTGTTTAAATGTTAGAGCAAGGTTACCTACGAGTGCGTCTATCTTTACTCCACTCTGAAAACTCACGGTTATCGCTACAGAAACGGGCAGTGGTGCAATGTTACTAGTCGGGATTGAATTCATTACCCCAGAAATATTGATAATATCAAGTATTTATAATATTATTATAAAATATATTCTGAAAAATTGAACTTTTTAGCTTGAAAAATACAAGTTATACCTAAGAAAATATAAATTCCAATGATCATTTATTTCAACGAATTTGCTTGAAATGCCATATTTCTGGTTAAGAGATCACAATTTCAGTCTTCCAGTATAGACAGACTTATGTAGGTAATCGAAAGAAATATTAAAGGATTATAAACGAATGACTTAACAAAAATCACAGAAAAAGTCTGTTTCACATTCGATAATTTTCAAATGAATTGCAATGGTAAATTTCAAAGTTAACCCACGAGTAGGTAAATAATATTGTAAATCACAACTTATGAGACCAAAGCACGTTTATGTTCATATCATTGCTGTAAAGTTTCGGTAGGGGCGCGTACCAAGCTTTTTCTCATTTCTTCTCCCCATCTCTTACTTCTGCAACATGAGATACACTAGAAACCTTACATTCAGCACTGCGAAAATTATAAAACTCAAATATTTTTCGAGATTACTTAATAAGAAAAATATGAGTGAGGCTACCTTTATCCCAACCTTTATAGTGGAGTAAAGATACCCGGTTTTTGGAGTAAAGTTACCGTCAAAATTTTGGTAAACAAAAGCATAACTAAGAAAACACTTTTTTTAGAATATGATTAGTGTATCTTGTTCAAAATAAGATATTGAAAGTGATATGATGAGGGCTTGCCTGGTAAATCCACTCCAAACACCTGATATGGAAGAAATTTTGGAGCACAAGAAACAGGACAAACAAAACAGCTGAACAGGAAACTATGACTGATAACAGCTGATAACATGGATAAAGGCGCCATCGCAAGCCACATCGATTCTCTGGGATGTGGAGAATAACGAAAACACAATAGCTAACTTTTATCTAAGTTCTACCACGCTTACGTCACAATTGAAGATTCTCACTTTTTGGGGTAAAGTTACCCCTGGTGGGGTAACGTTTGACGGTTTTACGGTAAGGTCAAAAAACGAAAAAATCTTGAAATTGAAAAAAAAATCAAGGGGTTAAAACAAAACTGATAAGGAAATGTTCATTCTCAAATTAGTTGTAATTTTTTTGCTTTTGATGAACATGGGACGCCCTGTATAGCACCGAAGACCTGACCTTGACGTCTGTCAGTTTCTGCGCATGTTCATCTTCTTCTTCACTGACCCTACAATCTGATGTTGATCTTGGCTGCTCAAACAAGCGTCTACCATTCGTCCTTATTTTGGCTGCTGTTGTTCAATTAACGCAGGCCAGCGCGAAGGCGTTGCTCTCCATCTGGCCCACCCCTGGCCGATCTCGCTTTATTTACCTATTCCATACCTACAAGATCCGTATTAGGAATCCATCGGGACAAAGAAATTTGGGTGATGCTTCCTATTTCTAAGATTTATAAGTTCTTCGTGATGAAGCAATCTTCGAGAAGAAGCATTTTTCATCACTTAGATGGTACCTAGGTAACGAGATGAGGCGGTGGCTGTGCGTAATGGGGTAAGTTCCATCAATGTTTATTTAAGTGAACGTTTTCCCATGCGTACAATCACTGCCATCAAGAACCTCTGCCTGAGTCCTCACTACAAGCAGCTAGTCCAGGAAGCTATCCTGGCAAATAGCAGCTATCCTCGCATCTTCCCTGTTGCTAATCTGAAGACCATAGTCTTAATGGGAGGGGGGGGGGGGGTGTAGGTGATATTTAAGGCTATGAAAACACCTACCAGCAGGATCTGGTGAGGCGGGCTGTTGAAGGACTGGACCACTTGGAGGATGATCCATATATATGGATATATCCTCCTATCTGGGGAGAACCTTCCAGCAGGTTGGGGATGAGGCCGTGATGCTGCAGCAGGGGGGGGGGGGGACCACCTCCCGCAGTGGTGTTGCATGGAGGTTGCAGAGCAGCTAAGCAAGCAAGTCGGTTCAGAGTTTGTAGACAAAGCATCCAGCGCATGTAGCTGTGGAGGTACTGCAGGAGCCTGGAGATAATCAAGTCCAACCCCCTCTCCAGGAGTTTGTGGATTTCTGGCTGCCACTTCTGAGTGCTCCCAGCATGACCATGGTGAGTGAGTGGTTCAGGTCAGTCTCCACCAGGGATTCCTTGCGCAGCATCTTGTGTGTGTCGGTGCTTTTTGATGAGGCTCACAAGTGCCGTGTCAGGAACTCCACTTCTGCTGGACCTGATGTTGTTTCCTCCCCACGCTGGAATAAAGCACCAAAAACGATTCCTCACACTGGGAAGACCCCAGAAAGCATTGACCCGTGCCCGCACAGTGTTTATTCCTAAGTAAGGGGCTTTAAGATAACTGGCATTGCTCCTACACCGACCACCTAATCAACCTATAGTGCAGATTGATCAGGCTTGTATCAAGCAGCACCATTTTCAAGTTATCGTATTCACCCATTTTAACGTTAACTGACTTCTCTGTTACATTGTCTCCATTATTATCTGTATACTGCCTATCAGATCGAGGAAGGTATCCACAAATCCCAGATAAGACTTGTAGACATAGAGAGAATTGACCAAAAGGTGCCTCGTAGGATGACACAGTGTGAGCCCTGTTTTGCAATCTATTCATGCTCAGAGAATCAGTACTACCAACAACCCTTCAAGGCTCAATTTCACGAGGTTTTTTTTCTGAAACAAGAGATAGCAGCACCGATACAGCTAAATTTTGTATACTTAAACTGAATTTTGAAGCTTTAGGTCTGTGATATCACCTACGTAAATCAAATCTACCATTTAATAATAAAGTCACCAACTTGATATCGCGTTAGCCTTACACCATAATATATTATGTATACAACTCGTACCTACTGATGTAGTCTGTATATACCGAGGTAAGTATAACAATATACTGCACAAACTTGTTGTAGTTCTATCTGTGTTATTTTGGGTTGTGCATTAAATTATAATCTTAAGATTTGAAAATATAATTGATGAACCCATTTCTGTTTGTATTTGAAACTGCATAACTTCTTATTTCAATTGGAATGTAAATATTGATTTTGAGTAATTTTTCAACGCCTAACAGCCATAACCCATGTATAGGTACCTACTGTACTGATACCTAGTTTAGAATTAATTCTGATATAGAAGTGCAATGTAGCCCTCTAGGCTGCCCCAATCGTGAATCAATGATGAGCTAACTTTCCTTTCTCGTAAGTTTTAGACATATTTAGAGCGAATATTATTTTGTTATAGGTAATTTACGTAGTAATATTCTAGTCTGCCGACGTTTCCAATCAAAGGTAGTGTTTTGGAATACTTGGATAGCTGCGAGATGTTCCCAGCTGTGAGTTTTATAGGCAATAAACATTGTTTTATGACTAAAACGTCGAATTATTTCTTAAGGCACCCCGATCAGAAACTACAGATTGTGAGTATTCACGTGTCTTAGCAATTTTTAAGCAAATTAAACTGCAGTGGCCACGAAATTTTTAGCATTAGAAATGTTCCTCAGACATCCGTTTTGAAACTTTCTTGGAAACCGATTCTTGAAACCGATTCTTGGAGTTAAATGTTAACAGGAATACCAATCAGCAGTACTTTTTCCTCATAGCACTTTTTTTTACTCCGTTCAAAATACCACGCGCCTGAAATCAACAGAATCAAGTGAGAGATGAGGTGAAAAACGAGTGTTTTAAATTGAGTATTTAACCTAACAAATGGATTACCGTTGGAAATGTTACCTATACCTATACTGCCACGTGAGATGGCTTATACATGCCCCCACTGTGGGTGGTTATACATATGTACCTTCACTGTCACAGTGGGTGGCTTCCACATACCTGCTGTATCAGAGTGGTATTGATTGTTTCAGGGGCCTGTTAGCCTAATAAAACCAGTGCGGTCTTTTTGTGTGTCAGTAGTGGTTTTCTGTTCTCCACTCTCTTCATGAAGCAGCAGGCCCTCCTGTCGTTAGCCACATTCATAGTGAATTTGCCCAGGACGTGGAGGTGCTATGTTTTCAACTTATACATATTTATACTCTACTCACAGGCATGGGGACGGGTGCAGGGGAGGTTTGGAGCCCATCAGGGGAAAACAATCCCCAAGAGAAGAGAGATTGGGATATTATGTACATGTACCCATACGAATTTATGTACACCCACACAAATTCACGTAATTTACGTACAAAATTTGTAATTCGTTAGATTCGAACTGCCAGGGCGGCAATGACGACATGGCTGGTTTATATTTGAGGCGTCAATAATCATAATAATCAATAATAATAATCGATTATTATTGGTGTTAAATCCAACCTTCTCATCTGATCCGATCAGCTGGTCGTCAAGAATTTTAACTTCTCGTGAGTTTTTTTTTTGCTCCAAGCTAGGGGTGTGTCGGTCCAGGTATTTCCCTGGAACGGTTCCAACGGTTACGGTGACAAAGATGTAACCGTTCCAAATTACCGGTACAGTTCCATTACCGGTACAGGCGATCAAATCCCACTCACATGGCATGGATGAAGCAGGCAGTCAAATCCCTATCGTCCTTCTTCCATGCTTATGATCTCAACTTGCAATACAATAGCATCATTTTCCTTGACAATTCGCTAAAAGGAAGGAATTTGAACAAGTGTTACAAAAGAGGCAATTTATTATAAATAATAGTTACCAAACAATTCAAGGAAAGAGTAATGACGTTGCAGTTTAAGAACTTAACATGACAATAATAAATTAATAAAACTGGAGACAGCTTCCATGCTAACCTGTCCAGAAGATAACTTCCTGCTCAAGAGCCATTCCATGAACCATACTCAGTCCATGGAAGTAGTAAGGGGCGCTTCCAGGTACAACATGGAACAGAACTGAGAACAAGATCCATGCTTACCGGTCCAGAGCCATTGAACTATTCTCTATGATATCTTATCGGTCCCGGTTCCATCCTTACCGGTCCAGTTCCATCCTCACCAATCAGAATGATCAGATTGATGAGATGTATGATCAGATCATTCTGATTGGTGAGGATGGAACTGGACCGATGGAAAAGATTCTCTTCCCGGTCCAGAGCCATTTCAAGATATCTTATCAGTCCGTGGAACTGGACCGGTAAGGGTCGAGTTTTTGTCACTGCATGGAACCGTTCCAACCTGATACTCGGTTCCACAGTCCCGGTACAGCTGTACCGACACACCTCTACTCCAAGCTTCAGATCCTGTTTGTGATCCTCATTTCCATCCCCGAGATGAAGGGATAGAGCCCAATCTGGGTGCGCCGAGTCAAATAAATATGATGGTTGTCCTGTAATTCATAACTCATTTGTGAAGTATATTAGAAAAGCATTCTTGAAAAATGCTGGTGGTATTAACTTTACTTCAATTCAAAAATACCTAATGTAAACATGAATATTGTCCATTGATATTTAATGGTGGAGTCACAGTGTACATACTAAACGATTTCTTCGTTCAGCACTAACTCCCAGCTACTCCTGTCAACACGCAACATGAGCGCACGTTATCAATTTCTGTACAATGCCAGTATTTGTTCAGAAATTACTTAATATCATTAATTACCTACTTGAGTAGGTACAACTAAACCCAACTCGGGCCTCGCCAGGGGGCAAGGCCCCTCGATGGTTACTGCTTAGAGCCTTTGGCTAAAATTCAAGAAACATTGAATATGCTCTTAGCAGGAGGTGAAGCTCATATTTACATCGATCATTTACAAGTTGAACTTCAAAATAATCGCGTAACTTGGTTCAAAGTCATCTTCCCGGGAACTTCGTACAAATCAAAACAATTCGTGAAGTTCGTCCAATGAGGGTAATAATTACTTAATGAGGATAATAATCATAATTATTATGATATTATTACTACTGATGACCGAAGTAACATAAGCACATTAAAATGTGATGAATCCGTATACCTTTTTATATATATTTTATTGAAAGTTTGACCTCTTAGGGTTGTCCAAAATTCCTGGCTAATAAACTCGTTTTTTTGTTTGTTATTATGGAATTTTTCGCGAAAGAATTAGTCAAGTTATCGTCCGGTGTGACATTTACAGGGAGCGGCAGCATAACTTCTCTTTTTTGTTTTTTGGACATTTGTTTCCAACAAGGCGGTGAAACGGCACACATCGCAAGAGCATAGATGGCTGTTAGTCCAAGGCTAAAGCATGTTCCGTGCTGGAAGCGACAAATAGGGAGATCCTGCCGCTACAAACCGCCTCTGATTGAGATGAGGCACTCTGGGAAGTTTTCCCTTAAACAGCCATCTTGTTGTTATTGGGTGTTAATTTAAGCATGGACCATGCTTTACCCTGGACTAAATACCCGAAAAGTGTCACGCAGGAGGGAGGGTGACGGGTGAGTGTCACACGGGGGTCCACCCCATCCCTACTCAGCCGAAAAGCGCGGCTGAAGCATGTTCCATATTTCTTGAATTTTAACCAAAGGCTCCAACCAGTAAGGCGAGGCCCGAGTTTTCTAAGGTTTTTTGAAATCCCGTCTTTATGTGAACCGTCCAAGGATCCTTCAAGATTTGGAACTGCTATACTTAAAAGAGTCATGACAAACGACTAAAATCGGTATATTCAAAGAATTGAGAATGGGGGACGTCACCTAAGTGATTTATCTTTAAAACCATGTAACACGAAACTTTGTACATTGTAAAAACGAAATTACAAACTTTCTGATTCATACAGTTGTTGTATCCCTTTTCCTAGGCCACTTCTACCTTTTAGGGAACTGAGGGAAACTAAAACTCACACGGAAAAATCCAGGGAAAAATTGTACCTTTAATCAGGTCACTCTCACACGAATGAATCCACCACAGGCTTACAGTTCCCGTCACAGGGCCGCCCCCCTCCTCTCCCATGTTTCCACTTTCCATTCCTTCCTCGTCAGCAGCTAGGTGACGACGTCCCTTTCCGAGACTCCAGCCCTGTACAACACTCCCCACAACATCTCCCTCGGCTTGACTTGCAGGTATGGCCTCATGCCTGCCATGGTGGTTGCCTGCCAGGACACTTTCCCGGGGTCTGCAATGCATTGGGTCTCGTCAGACGTGGCAGGCAACCACCATGGCCTGTGAGTTGTTGCATCCCTTTTCCTAGGCCACCACTACCTTTTTGGGGACTGAGGGAAACTAAAACTCACACGGAAAAATCCAGGGAAAAATTGAACCTTTAATCAGGTCACTCTCACACGAATGAATCCACCACAGGCTTACAGTTCCCGTCACAGGGCCGCCCCCCTCCTCTCCCACGTTCCACTTTCCATTCCTTCCTCGTCAGCAGCTAGGTGACGTCCCTTTCCGGGACTCCCGCCCTGTAAGAGTGACAGTGCTATCCGTCCACAACATCTCCCTCGGCTTGACTTGCAGGTATGGCCTCATGCCTGCCATGGTGGTTGCCTGCCAGGACACTTTCCCGGGGTCCGCAATTCATTGGGTCTCGTCAGACGTGGCAGGCAACCACCATGGCCTGTGAGTTGTTGCATCCCTTTTCCTAGGCCACTACTACCTTTTTGGGGAGTGAGGGAAACTAAAACTCACACGAAAAAATCCAGGGAAAAATTGTACCTTTTATCAGGTCACTCTCACACGAATGAATCCAACACGGGCCTACAGTTCCCGTCACAGGGCCGCCCCCCTCCTCACCCATGTTCCACTTTCCATTCCTTCCTCGTCAGCAGCTAGGTGACTTCCCTTTCCGAGACTCCCGCCCTGTAAGAGTGACAGTGCTATCCGTCCACAACACAATACGTTTATTCAGTTTTGGAAAAAGGTAGTTATGCTGCCGCTGCCCTATACATGCATATGATTGTTGGAAAAACTTCAGGTATCGTTTCAGGTTCCAAAACAGATTTCAGTAAAAAAAAAAAAAAAAAAAGTTTCGAAAAAGTCCACTCTAAAAATTTTGAAGTCGATTGCAATAGCTTCATATTGAAAATTCGCTATACTACCTGATATGAATTTGGGACAATCCATAACCTGGGAACTCCCACTTGACTGATTGTGAGCCGGCTTATCAAAGGAAGATCCACTACCAAAACTCCTCTTCAACTTGCTACACGCAATCAAAGTGCAAACATCACGTGATCGGGCTGTGACACTCTGTTTTCCAAGATCTATCGCACGAAATACTATTGGTTAATCGTTTCTCAATGAATTTCATCATTTTCCTTCAGAACACCTTCCTTATAGTACCTACAGCGGGAAAGTTGAGTGGTTTGTTGCTTTCAGGTTGTATCGAACTGCCAACATTTACGCAGTAATTTGGTGGGTGCAACCGATGTTGTCACAGTAGATTTTCCCGTTTCGTTAATAATCAATATTATTTCGCATAGTGGATAGACAAGTAATAGAGATAAGGCTAAGTGATGATAAGCGAGCGTCGTCCATCATGAACCATTGAGTAGTTTTACTCACCTCGTGCCACTTAGACACAGTCGTTTATTTCTTCATTATCTTTCTAGCAACCTTGAAAATGAACCAATCAACCTGATATTGGTCATTGAGTGCACCTTTTGAGTTTTGAGCACCTGAATCTACTCATTAATAAATATTCCAAGTTTGAGAAAAGCACGACGTGCGTACGTTTTCATCTCTTTCTAAAGCACCATTAATCAACTAAAATAGCCGAACTCGAGCAATTCTCGTCGATCAAACTTTCACCAACACTCGTCTATTTTTCAAATCCGTTCAGTTGAAAACAAAAACGCTCCAAATTATTACACAAAGGTTTATAATTGTCTGTAAAGATCACTCGTCTGCGAAGAACACAGCTTTGCCATTACCAACCATATTGGTTTATTATTTTCAATAATGAACCTTTGGAATCGACCAAAAAAAAAAAAAATTTCAACACCCCCTCAAAATTTGACGGTTTACGTTTCAAGGTACGTAGAATCCAAAAATCGAATAAAAATTTGGCCGGTCCGTCCGCCGTACGCGGTAGGTACTTTTGCCACTTAGCATTGACCGATTTTGATGAAATTTGGTACGTAGGCTCCATTTGGGGTCTAGTTGTGCCCGAAGATTTTGGTTGATGTAGGTCACGTCTAAGGGTTCCAAAATCATTTTGAAATTTTGAAAACGCCCTAACTCAAAAAATTTGATATAAAGGATATATATATATTTGATATAAAGGATATATATATATTTGATTTTATAAGGATATATATTTGATATATTTGTTTTTCCTTCAATTTAAGATTCTATAGAATTTTTAAAATTTTAAAAGCTCTGTAGGACAAACCGTTCGCTCACTACGAGAATTCAAAGTTTGACGTAATCTCCGTTCAAATTAAAGCTGACCGAAATGCTATCGATGTTTTTCTTCATGTTGGATGGTTGGTGGCTTTGCAGACGAGTGATCAATATAGAAAAATAAAAAATAATAAACCATTGTGTAATAATTTGCAGCGTTTTTTGCTTCACATTGGAGTTTTTTTTTGAAGAAATAAACACATCACACTCAATTAGAGGAAATAATGAGTCGTGGGTGCCTTCATTAGGAAATTTGATTACTGGTTGCTAAGGACGCACAGTGTGCAGTTCAAAGAAACGAATAACGCCCGGTCAGCTAAAATTTAAACGGAGATTAGCCCTCTTTTGCGATTCCCACTCGTGTTTCTGACTATTCGTAAGTCCCTTAAGAGAGCGAATGGTTTGTCCTACAGAGCTATGGGTGATCTCATTCAATCCTAAAAATTCAGTACAATTTTAAATTGAAAAAAAACTTTCATACCAAAAGTATTTTTTACTTGACTGGCATCAACCATACCATTTGGGGCGCAACTAAACCCCAAATGGAGTCCATGTAGGCATCAAATTTCATAAAAATCCGTCCATGGTAACTCACGCTTAGTAATAAGTACCGCGTTCTTATTGCGAGGGGGGGGGGGGGTGGATTTTTTTCCCTTGGTCGATTCCAAAGGTTCATTATTGAAAATATTAATTCGATAATTTTTTTAAAATTCGATAGTCGATATATCGATATTGCTCTCCGTTAGTTGTATCCCTACTCCACACCCACAACCGATGAATTATATATTTTGGATGGATTTGATGTAGAATTGAAACAAAGTACGATAAAAATTCAAGCCAGTTTATCCAACATCGCCATTCTTACAAAATGAATGCAAAAAAATTATTCGGTTTAACAATTCACGCTGTTTTAGTAAGTAGGTATAACAAACAATGGAAAGAAGAGCGTGTGACAAAGTCTTTTTAAAGACGATAAAAGGAGAAGGCCAACGAGAAACTAGCAATATAAAATAAATACATCACGGTGCAAGGTTTACGTGTATTGTAGATACTTGGTGAACTTCAACAGGTTCACTTGTGGGTGAGGATGACTTCCTTCAATTTGTCGAAGTTACTTCCAGAGAAAGAAACCAACTGAAACAGAGAAAATGACAAATTAAATTTTCTTCCGAGTCTACCAAGGTGGCGCAAACATTTGTTTTACGCAAAAGAATGACATTTTTTTCTCCAAAAGCAAAATGAACGTCCGCCTGTCACGTGTGATCCCAATTCATTTTACAACCATTTTACAACCCATGGTTCATCGTTCCGAGTTCTGGATGGTCTCATTAATTTCTAAAACTTGAACACAATTTTTGTTTGATGTAAAAACGTTAGGAAATATTTATTTGCTAATTAAATAATTATTAATCCTCGTAGAAAGCGAATAATTGATCCCATAGAGCTCTAGGTGATGCCAAAAAATGCTTAAAACCCTGGCTGCAAATTATTACACAATGGTTTACTCTTTAGTTGTTGAAATGGAGGGATCATCTTCTTGATTGAATAAGTTTCGGAGCTAATACAGCTTTTTGTTTCAGGGTTTTATTTCATTCGGAACTTGTTTCGACATTTGTCAATGCCATCCTCAGGGATATACAGTCATATACAGGGTAGGGCAAAAGAGATATGAATCGGTTTTGAAGGGCCAGGAATCGGCCTGTAGAGGGAGTAGGATGATGGATGATCCAACGTCTGAAACTACCCGGATGTACCGACATTGGACATTACCATAACTACCCAAGTTTGTATGGTAAACTATCCTAGCCTACCTGCCACTCTATGTTGTTGCATGCTGACCGACTTAGGGGAAATGGCTAGACGCGTGAAGACACGCACGAGATGAAGGTCGAATTCAAAACGACTTCAACAGGATGAATCATCAGAATCATAACGATTTACGTATGTTTGATCAATTCAATATCCTCTAACTGGGGAATTCCAGCCGTTTTATTTTAGTCGATAAGTGATCAACTCAACAACCAATGACGACACCTTTCTAGGGGGAACCACCAGCTCACGACTTCAAAACCTCTACGAGAACCAACAGCGAAACCAATACATGAAATTTGAGCGGAAAAATAGATGTCAAGGGTTATGGTAGGAATAAAAATAATAAAATAACAAAAAACTAATAGTAAATACATCGATTAATCGAAGTAATCGATTAATTTGTAACGATTATTCTCTCAGCTTGGGACGTGATCAATTATCACTGATTAGTTACCTAGTTTGTTATTGCTAGTAATTACTTAACATATTAGGTTATTACCTACTCACGTTATTGTAAAATGCACTTTGAAATAACTTTTGTAAAAATCCAACAAAACTCGGTATTATATTGGAAACAGATGGCGGAGACTTTTCCTGCGGTTTCTAAAGTTGCCTTGAAATACTTGCCGTCAGGCTCGGTTCCCTCTGAAATGCTTTTGGTTTATTATTTTCAATAAATCACTCGTCTGCAAAGCCACCAACCATCCAACATGAAGAAACTCGGCGCTTTGCGCCTCGGCGGGGGGCTCCGCCCCCCTGCACCCCCCGGTTTATTTCTTTTTCCATACTCTGTATGAAATCATAGGAACACAGAATGTGTTTTTGCGATGCTAGTCATCCGTTAAATAAAAAACAACAATAATAAATGTGGAGTCTTTGGCAATAATAAAATAAATAATTGTTAGACATTTAATTTGGTCTAAAACCCTATAAATGTTATATAAATAAATATGTAACTACAAGAAAAATACTATATAAATTGAGAGCTTTCCAACGAATGGTGAACAATTTCTGTGCAATGAACACTGCGGGAGTTCTATTTCCTTACCAACGGCTTGGTTGCACGTGAAAATCATTATAAAAGGCGCGTAACGGTTTTTTCTGTCGCTTTTTCGTGACGATTTTTTTTCGGTAGGTCATCGCAAAAACTCATTCTGTGTTAAAACATCGATCGCATTTCGGTCAGCTAAAATTTGAAAGGAGATTAGGCCTCTTTAGCTATTCACACTCGTGTTTCTGATTTATCGTACGTCCAAATCTTAAATTCTCGTAGAGAGCGAACGGTTTGTCCTAGAGAGCTCCGGGTGGAATCTTAAATTGAAGAAAAAACAATATACCTTTATATCGAAAATTTTTGAGTTAGGGCGTTTTTAAAATTTCAAAATTCATTTTGGAACCCTTAGACGTGACCTACATCAACCAAAATCTTCGGGGCACAACTAGACCCCAAGTGGAGCCTACGTACCAAATGTCATCAAAATCGGTCAACGCTAGGTGGGGAAAGTGCCGCGTACGGACGGCCAAATTTTTATTCGATTTTTGGATTCTACGAACCTTGAAACGTAAACCATCAAATTTTAAGGGGGTGTTAAATATTTATTTTTCTTGGTCGATTCCAAAGGTTCATTATTAAAAATAATAAACCAAAAAATTTTCAACACCTCAAAATCTGTTGGTTCACGTTTCAAGGTACGTAGAATCCAAAAATCGAATAAAAAACTCGGCGCTGTGCGCCTCGCCGGGGGGCAAGCCCCCTGGACCCCCGATGCTTTCACTTAGAGCCTACGGCTAAAAATTCGAGAAACATGGAACTATGCTTTACGATGGATACGAACTGTGGTATTTTCTAACTTCCCTGGTAATGAACCAGGCTAGCGACACATAAGATTGTTTACTAACTATTTATAATATCGCATTATTGGATAAACACCTAACACATTAATATAACACTCAATATACAAATGCGACATAAATCAGGAGCTTTCCAACGAATGGTGAACGTTTACTGTGTGATTACAATTGGCGGAAGTTCCATTTCCCTACCAACGGCTCGGTTGTACGTGAAAATCATAAGAAAAATTTCGTCACCCATCCGCGTTACCCATTCCGCGTGACATATTCGTGTGACAGTTTTCGGCAAGTGAGTCCAAGGCTAAAGCATAGTTCCATGCTAAAAATTTGGCCGTTCGTCACCCGTACGCGGCACTTTCCCCACCTAGCGTTGACCGATTTTGATGAAATTTGGTATACAGGGTGTA